>VXBB01003589.1:165234-240603 GCA_013399915.1 Illadopsis cleaveri | reverse complement strand
GAAAATAAACATCCAACAAAATCTGTTATGGAGCTACCAAAATACACTCAGGTAATATTGTTTAGTCCAATTTATGAGAGTACCACAGCATACTATTAGCTAAAACCATACACTCAGCCCGCATTCCAACAACACACTGTGCATTGCCCTGCAAAAAAATTAGTCTGCTCCAGAGCTGGCAGTACACCTCACTACAGTAACTTATTTTGAGAGTTCCCTAGCCCACTCATGGGCTTTTTTTGATAGATTCTCTCAGCTGCTGCCTGCTCTGCCAGCACAAGATGTCCTGGATTTCCTCATGAAGAGAAGGAAAAGGATTCTAGCTTTTCTATCTTTAATTCTGTAGTCATCACACTTTTTTGAAGCAGATGCAGCCATATTTGCAAATCCTCGACATGTACATGATATGCATGAAGATGTGCAAGCCATATTTAGAAATATTCTTTGCCTGATCACCAAGTAAACAAAGCAATTCCCTTGCTTTTGAGCAAAGGCCTCTAGACTTTTCCTAGCTGAAGACTACCTGGTGTTAGAAGGTGCAAAAATTATTAACCCTTTCTGGTGCATAGAAGTTACTTCCAATTACAAAGAGAAACACACTGGAAAGTACTAATTAGCACTAGTGAGATTGTGCATTCTTGATACCAAGGTGCAAGCCACCTTTTTAGAGTAAAATTTTAATTCATGTGGAGAAAAAAAAGCTTCCCTCAGTCTCAGCTCTTTGCAGCTGAAGATGTGTCAAGATAGCACTCAAGAAGTAAAGAAGAGAATCCTCATGCAAAGACACAAAGGCAGCTTTGACAGATCTGCTTTTCTCTATTTTCCTGACAAGTCACAGCACAAAAAGTAGAACAGCTATCAGAACAGCAGTTCAGCAGCACTTCTAAATCCTATGTAAGAATTTAGACAAAAGTCAAGAACTTAACCAGAAAGAAAAGTTAATAGCCCCTCTAATGTAGTGAAATCATAAGGCATCACAACGAATAAATCAAATTCATAGGAAGTCTAGAGACACAGACCATAAAAACATAAATTTATCCACTAGGAGCATATGTAGCAGCCAAGTTTTCAGAATACTAAGCCCTGAGAAATAGTTCCTTTAATTGGAGACTAAAAACATCTTCCTCAGATGTATCTTATCTGTGGCCTGGATTAAGAAGACCATAACAAATCATCCCCTCCCACTCCCCATATCACATGCACTCATTTTACTTTCCCTGGGTAAGCAAGATCACTTGGCTATGCAAGGGATACATAAAGAATGTATACAACCCCTAATTTAATTTTAAAAATGTTATTAAAATAGAGGATACAATAATTTCTTGTGTGCCCCCTATTTTGCAAATTCAACCTGAGTGAGTTCTATATTCAGAAAGATGAAGTCTCACAAATCACAGAAAAATGCATCAAAAAAGCATCTTTCCCAGAAATAATGCTCCTGGTGTTTCTGAAGAGAAGAGGATCTGCAGCCTTCTAAGAAGTGAGATCATGATCTGTACGGCAGCCTTGCACTGATCTTCACTGAATCTTACCAGAAACAAGGTTTTATTTTATCAACATGCAGAGGAGCATTACAAATCCTTCAGCTACATATAAAAGTTCACAGAATTTTTCTAAACAATGTGCTACTTACATTGCTAAAGACAGGTAATTGGTAAACTAAAAAGCAGCTGTTAGAAAATAAACATATTTGGTGCTGCATCACCAAAAGGATCTCTTGGCATGTGTGAGACTTCTCAGATTGACTCATAGAAGCAGCACTTTCGTCTCAACTAAAAAGGGTCACTCATCATGCCATGGAAAGGAATTAGTGAACAATGTTACTGGGAGTGATTCTCTGCAGAATCAACTTACTCAAAAGAACAGTGACACCTGAAGTCACGACATTATGGATAAATAGACTTATTCAGGTTTTCAGACCCAAAATAAGAAATCGTGTTAGGAGACCCTTTACTTCCATTTATTCTTATGGGTTATGAAGTATTTCATTGCTTTCTGTTCACATGTTAAATCACAGATCCCTAAAGACAGGGAACCCACGCATTTATCTCAAGCTTTTAGTTCTCCTGTCTCCACGTCTGCTTGTTCTTACTAGCAGTCCTTAATATTTCAACTTTTATACAAGTTAACATGATGTTTCAACTTTGCAACAAACAGAATTTAGGCTGTTTTTTCCGCCACTGTCAGCAGTGACAGGCAAGTAAAATCATGCAGTAAAATAAACACTCACTCCCTTACAGCAGGTGTGAGAGTGGCACACCAGTCTGAGAAAAGATTCACACTTACTTGCCAGGCTGCAGCTGAGGATGAACTGGACATGACTGTTTTGCGAAGTTCCTCCAGGATATTGTCTGGAAGTTCTTTGTGAGACTGCAACAGCTGCTTACACTGAACTTGTCTCAAAAGCAAAAACAGAGCAGGGTGCTCAGGGCAGTTTTTTAAACCCTAAAACCAAAAGTCAGAATTATCATTCCCCAATATCAAGGATACTTAGATTTTCCATCCTGTTCTTTATAGAAAACAACATTGAAAGCATTCTCAGGAAGCTTGAAACATAGCATTTTTCTCCTCTGCACAAAGGAGTATTCCAGGAACTGACTGATAAAAACATTTAACATTTTTTCTGTCCTCAAACGACCTTTGAAGTCTAAGCTCAATTTTGTACATTTCCTACTCTTACAGGTTTCTGAAAGACAGCTCTCACTCCATTTGACAACTATTACAAGTTTCGGGCCTATTAATAGAGGCAAAAACCTGTCCTGGGGCTAAAAGGGACATGGATTACACTTCAAGCAATTTCAGTTTTCTCAGATAAGGCACTTTATTTCATTGGAACAGAAGCACTTTACTAAACATTTCCTTTTCAGTAACAGCAGATATCCTGAGAGTATTTCTCTGAACAAACACAAAAAAGCAAAGACAGATAACTAGCTATCCGTCACTTTACTCTGTTCAGGTGAAGCAAGTGAAACTTCTGCAAATCTCACTTATTTTCCATGCTGGAATCACAACACTTCCCAGAATTCTAACTCAAAACAGATTTGTTTTAACAAACAATACTTGTACTTTTCACACGTTTTTTAACAAAGTACGTTGCCTGTGAATCCTTCACAACTGAGTGAAAGCGGTGTCTGACTCACGACTCCCAGTTATACTGCTTTCTGAGAATTCTGGGGTCCAAAACTGCTCCTGAGAGTTTGTAGTACTAGAGAATGCTATCCTTTTTCCTTCACTAATTTACAGACACTGACTGTCCTCTCTCCAGGCTATTTAATCAAACAAAAATCAACAAAATCCAAGCAAAATCCACGCAAACCTTCCCCCATACCCAAACTGGGGGAAGAACAGATCTTGTACATCTTGAAATCTCTGATCATTGTTAATATAAGGCAGGTCAGTAGACATGTCGGCCAGAAAAGAAAAACACCTCACCAAACAAACAAAGAGACAAGAAAGTACTTACTCCTGAAAACCAGCATGTTCAATCTTTTTGTCTGGTGTGGGTTTTTTGTTGTTTTTTTTGTTGTTGTTGTTGGGGTTTTTTTGTTTGGCTTTTTTTTGTTTTTTTTTAACTCTCATCCACTTTAATGAAATATACCAAAAACAAGGATCACATTTGCATGTGATTAGTAATTTTTCTTAATGAAAATCAGGGACGTGTGTTTTTTTGCTTGTCTTCTGTCAAGTCTTCTGCTCATGAACACCTTCTTCAATGCTGCTAACAGCCCAGCTCCCTTCCTTAGCTATGTTGCTGCAAGACTTTTTTTTTTAATAATTAAACTAGTAGCATCCACTTGGGGCTCTGAAACAAGGTATCAACACAATCAGGAAGAAATCTAAGTCCCATGTATGTCTCCTACCTTGACTTCTTGCCCTGAATTTTGGTAATGTTTTGCTTAATTCTAGGCAGGGAGAACAGACTTCAGCTTTATCGTGACACACACTACTTGTTTCAACTAATAACGCAGTTTTGGTGTTGCAAACAGTATATTGGGGTGGGGAGAATATGCCAACAATCAGCTCAGTTGGTCAGAGCATGGTGCTAATTATGCCAACGTTGAAGGTTTGATCCCCGTACAGGCCATTCACTTAAGAGCTGGACCTGATGATCGTTGTGGCTCCCTTTCAACTCAGAATATTCTGTGATTCTGTGAACTACTGTATTTTGTAGCTCCGATGGAATAGACAGTTGCTAATTCAAACATTACCTTCCTTTACAATGCACAAAAATAATGGCTTCTATGCAATTCTACCACAATCTGCTAGTGTGACACCATCATACCTTGTTGCAAAGGGCTTCAGCTTCTGATAGTTTACCAGTCTCCTCTAGACTGGTAACAGCTTGACACAGACACCAGTCTTCAAGAGTACGGACATAGCTATGTGGAAGGTTACTTTCTCCAGCTGTAAAGACAGACAACACACTTAAACTAAGATTAGTGTTGATGCTGTGCTACCATACCATGGTCACAGGGCCTAGATCGGGTAAGGAAGATCTTTTATGAGTTTTAACATGACATGGCTTCCTTCATTAGTGAACATTGAAAGACGGCAAAATTAAAAACGTGAGTGGAAATAGGCATGCACCATTTGAGTTAATTGTTTGAGATCAATCAAACATGGAATTTTAATTCCAGTTTTCAAAACACTATGGACATTAGCATCTATTGGAAGAGTTACAGAACGCAAAATTACTTCAGCATTTTCATGTAAGTACTGCTGCTGCAATGTAATACACCCACAACCTTCATGGGTGTAGGTACCAGAGTTCAGAAATAGTGTTTTAGGAAACCATTTGAAGCCTTGGAGGCGAAAGGAAACTGCCATTAAGTATCTAAACCTAGCTGTATATTTGAATTTAAAGGTTTTTTTGTAAAATACAGTTACAGCCCAAACCACTATTGAGCAATCCTCAGCCTATTTGCAAGTTCAGAAGAGTATTGCAAGCTTAGATAATTTTGCTTCTTTAAAATAGGAAACTTGTATAGCTTACTTTTGGCTGAAACTGTAGACACAAGTATCATCTCTAGACCTGTTCGTTTCGGTTCAGTGTTGTTTAGACAGACAACAGTGTTTTCAGCGTGACAGGCTGCCATTAACACTGCCCAAGCAGCAGGATTATCTAGAAAATAATGGTCAAAGGGAACTCATGGCCATTCTAAATATGCTGGTAGTTCACTTAAAATGGTTTTTACCAGATAAAGCATAAAAGCATATCTATCAATGGAACCATACACTGTAAATAAGATACCAACAGTAAGAGAATTAATTGAGCTCAAACCCAAGAAAGGTGATAACTACTTACTTCTAACTAGTAAGATTCATCAGATTATAAAATGAAGATGCTGTTCCTAAAGCAAACCAATGTGTTTTTCACAGATAGCTTCAGTCTGCTAACCTGAAGCTGCCAGTTTATTTTTGACTACACAGATTAATCTTGGTTATCACCGAAGAGTTGTAACAAAACCCCAAGTGGCAACAAAAATCCCAAGATGCCATCCACAGCTTTCAGTCATACAGACTCAAGTCTGTTCTGCCCACCAGAATGAAAGTTACAGCAATAGGTGCCTACTTCCACTATCAGCTAGTTCCTGTGCCAACTTTATCTTTAAATAGCCCTGTAAAGAACACTTACTACCAAGAGCAAGAGCAACCTCTGTCCTGAACCGCACAGAGCTTAGTTAAAGATTTTATTTATTCAAATTTTCATCCCCATCATTTTGCTGGCAAAATGAAATAAAGCTTGAAGATCTAACAAAGTAAAATGTAAAGTATACTGCTTTTAAATAGCAGTCATACACTCATATTTCCTGTATGAAAGTAACTGAAATTTTTAACTTGCAAGCCAGTCTTACGTGTCAGAGCAAAATAACTCTAGAAGCAATGTTTTAGTATTTCACTATCATGTACAAATTAGCAATGGAAAACCCCACCAGGCTTGCACTTCATATGCTAAAGGAAGAAGACCATTTAGTAAGACAACCATATAATTCTCTATGTCTTTATCTCTTCATAATCCACACATTTTAACAGAACCTTTCTAATCAAAATCTCAAGGTAGATAAATAATTCTTTTCTGTCTTGTGTTGGATACTGAGGCAACATATGTTTTTCAATTTTGCCTAGTATACTAAATAATACTTACGTCTTTTCCTGCTAAGAGATTAAAAAATTACTCATAGTTTAGAACAAGTTTTAAAACCCAGTCACATTTTTCTTATTGTCTGGCTTAATTCCCATTCCAGTATATTTGGAACAACAGTGACAATTTCAACTCTAAGCATTTTCCCCAAAAGATACATGGATAGCCATAAATAACAAATCAACCCAACAAAAGTAGATTTTACTTTAATCCTGTAGGTTTTGCTTCTGATGGATAAAAAGATGAACAATCACTACTATGTTTGAGAACAAGAGTAACCTGGACAGACATGGATGGCCTTCTGAATATTTTTGAGAGGATTGTTTTTCTTATCTTCTAACATGTGACATCCTGCTACCAACTGATTAACGGCAATATTCAGCAGGACTTCCTATAAAACAGAACGTAAGAGTTACCTAACACTGTAAGTGATCAGACAGAATTAATTTTAGGACTGTTTATGGAATGACAAAATCTGCATTTTAAGAAAGACAAACCTTTCCATGGTTTACATCAAGTGTATGGGCCACACTTCCTGCCACAGCTCCTCCCTGCAAGATTAAAAAAAACCAAACAATTGATTTCTTTACATGGCTAATTAATTTTATGCAAAATATAATGCCAAAATCTTTTTATCTTCGTTATTCACAAGTACAAAATTTGTATGTTGAGGCAATGTCCTTGCTTACAGCATGATCTTTTTATAAAAAATTAGCAAGAGATATTCCAGATTAGAGTTTATCCATATGATTGTTTCCCAGTTTTAGCCCCATATTGAAAAGGGTTTGCTTTCAGTCGCTATTTCTGTTTATGTAACTGGCATAAATTAAGACAAGGAGTATTTATTTGGAGGAAAGCTAATAATAAGCAGAAAAGTGGCAAGAAAACACTGAATAATGTGAAAACTGAAGATGACTACAGTAACCAAATCAAACACAGGTAAATCTTAATATATATTTATTTACATAAACACATCTCTTTAAAACTAAACAAAAGAAATTACACATAGTATAGTTTTTTATTGTTGGCATAATTCCAGCAGATCCTTCCTCTCAGTTTATTTCCAGAACTGTTACCTCATGGAAGATGCAAATAATGGTACATAAATTCAGTATGTGGCTGTGGACTGCTCTGTATGTATGCCTTAAGTTTTCATATTAACTGGGGAAAATCTGCACACTAAAGGGTGGGGGTTTTTCCAGTTAAGAAACAACACAGACTACTTGGAATGTAAACAGCACACATGTATTATACTTACTTTTAGCAAGACACTTACTTTTGGCTTTTTTAATGCATACAGTGGAACTAGTTGAGACAGAAGAGACCAAAGGGCAGGATTATCAGGGTAACTAGGGAAAGAAAAGGGTATTAGCTTTTCTGGTCTTCCAGGATTGAGTAGGCACGTGCTATAAATACCAAATAAATCTTCTTCTATTAAGAAAACAATGCCAACGTAGTAAAAGATAGACATGGGTAAAAACAAACAACACAATGTTGAAATTATACTGCTAGCTAAAGAAACAAAATGCACAGGATGCACATTCATGGAAAAAAACAAGCTTTAGGGCTACAAGTCTTGTCTTCATAGTATGAAGAACAAGGAATTTTAATTGTAGTTGGAAAAAAAAATTGCATGAAAATAGTTTCCAAAAACACATGGAGAGACTATGATGTGTGCCTTCCCTTTTGAAAGGCTCAGAATGCTAAGGCTAATCAAATCAAATTTAAACAGACACTTAGCTAATGGAACAAACAGCTTCAAAGGCTGTTAAATATTAAATAAAAACCCAAGGGACTTTTCTAGGCTGAAGGTTATGCTACACAGGACAAAAAATGCTTTCACAGAAGAGTAAACTAACCTACCTATCAAAAAAGCCACCCAAACAAAATCAGAAAACACTAAACAAGCTATGAAACTTCTGCTATTTGATTCCAGATATACGAAAGCAAACTTGTCAGCTAAAGGTACAATGTTAG
Organism: Illadopsis cleaveri; assembly: GCA_013399915.1. NCBI lineage: Eukaryota > Metazoa > Chordata > Aves > Passeriformes > Timaliidae > Illadopsis > Illadopsis cleaveri. The sequence continues at coordinate 232,484 of VXBB01003589.1, read as the reverse complement.
GTGAGGACTTCACTTCTGAATTTTTTTTTTCAATTTTTTTTTTTTTAATAATGATTCAAATAAACAGGTTTGCTTACTCTTCAATGTAATCAAAGCAGTACATTTACAAGGCAATTTAAAGCAAGACAAACTATATACCTGTGTATTGCTTTGGAGACTTCCCTCTGGATTGCCACATTTCTACCTTGTAATGCATAAACAGCAGATGCAATAAGACATCTCTCATAAATCCCATCATCCCCTTTTTCATGTTTCAGTAATTCTTTTAGGGCTGCTGTTGCAAGTGTTGCATCCTGCTTTACCAATCCCAGTGTGCACAAAGCCTTCAGGCTTTCCGTACTAGGTTCCTTTAATGAGCTGTTGAATCAGAGAGAGGGAAAGAGACAGCTGTTTTGGAGCACAAACTAAACTTGGTGCTAACATGAGAGTTCTTGTTACTTCTAAGTCCTCTTGCTCCTACACATCATGAAAGTTATACAGAATGAACACTCTCACTGTGGGATCCTGGATCAGGCTAGATCCACATCCTTGAAGACCAGGCACCTAATCAAGCTCTTAATGATTACTTTTGCCTTCAAAAAAAGGCAAGAATGTAAGCTTCTGATTCTAAGATTCTGACTTGTTTTCAGATTCTATGTTTTGTTTTCTTGCTAGTCCCTAGCAAGAAAAAAAATAAAAGCTGTTGATCGAACTTGAACAGCCATGAAAGGACCCTTTAACTAGTAGGAAATGGTGTTTTATCATACTAGTTTTCCAGACATACTCACTGTTAAAAATCTCTGTGCTAAGCTGGTTATGAGAAATGAAAAAGGTGGCCTCATGTTCAAGGTCCTACTCGAGCACTTTAAGTCATCTAGCACAAATTCCAGTCAAGAGAGACATCTGTCTATTGGACAGAATGCATCATTTTTGTTCCCATCAGTAAAATCCATCATGTATGTACATTTGCAGCACTGTTTCCAATTCAGATCTAGACATATTCACTGTGATGTTTCTTCCCTAAGCCATTCTCTACCTTTCTTTTTTGTGTGTGTTTTTTTAAAACACAAACAAGTAACACCATTGGAAACTCTCATTGTTCACATTTATGACAAAAATAGAAGTCTGCAGTGATCTATAAGATGTAGGAAACATCAGTTTCCTAGCCAACTAATCATCAATTACTTGGGATTTAGACTGTTAGGTAATGGACCTTCACTATTTTAGTAACTTCACAAGTCTGCTGGTAAAACGGGCACTGTGCTGCTACTGCCATTACCAGAGTTCTCCACTTACAGAGGGCGGCTCCTGAGAGGTGAGATGGTAACTCTTAATCTGTAGCTACTAGGAGGTTAACAATGATGCACAGGCCTCAACTGCTCAACTAATAGAGATCTGTTTCTTTTCATGGGAAAGTTACAGGACTGTCCTGGTCTATGTTGCTGGGAACACAATAATTTCGGAGACTTCTGACTATTTATTTTCAGAGTTCTTACAGCTAAAGAGCAAAAATACCACCTGGTGCTTAGGACAACTACAAAGTAATATTATCTTAAAGGTTAAAGTTTTCAAAACTACCATTCAAGGATGCTGGACATCCAAACTGCTCAGCTCTTCCACTTAATACTGCTTTAAGAATGTGAAAGAGATCATAAAACAAAGACATATTATATTACAGTAATACGTACACTGCATGCATTTCTACTTTTATGCTGCAATACACAAAGAAAATATCCACCTGAGTTCCCACAAAAAGGAAATTTGAGGATTCAACAGTACAATAAAATATCACATTCTGATTATTTCCTCAACTCACCATTTAAACAGCAGTGTCTTCGCAGCATCCACTTTGTTCAGTTTATATTCTATTATTGCCATGGCAGTCAGGATATGTGCTTTGTCTTCTTCAGACTCAGCAACAGACAAGGCTTTTTCATAGGCTGGTAAAAATTCAAAACTCAGAATTGAGGTAGAAGAAAAAACACAACCTTTGTAAAACCTTTAGAATAGCACAATATTAGAACAGAGAGACACTTTAGGTTCAGGTTCACTGTATTTTCCCTTCCCAAATCAAAGGCAAAAAAAAAGTTGACTAAGATTTTGGAAGTAACTATTTTGGAAATACCAGATTTACTGTTTAGAGCCTGGGAGTTGCTTAACATGTAGCAAGTAGAAACAGAAATGAAAAGCAGCATTGGGATATTCAGAAAAAGCCTGAAGAACATGGTATAAATACTTCCCTGTGATAGTTTATTTATGAAACAGTAGTTCAGATGGGCACACTCATTCCAATAAAGCATAAAATCATTCAAAACACAGAGCTGACTGCTCCTTCGTGAGCACTTAGACTTCTACACTGAACATTGAATATACCTTTTTATGAAGTTGCACGTCTCAGAAGTGCAGAACATGACGGTACAATTATATTTACCACTAAAGCAAAAATGCTTTGAACAACACATTAATCTCCCATGACAGAATCATAGAATAATTAGGGTTGGAAAGGACCTCTGGAGATCAACCCCTCTGCCATGGCAGGGCCACCTACAGAAGGTGACACAGGACCTTTGCAGGTGGGTTTTGAATATCTCCAGAGGACAGAAACTCAAAAACCTCACTGTGTAGCCTGATCCAGAGCCATCCTCAATCTAAAGTTCTTCCTCATGTTGAGGTGGAACTTCCTGTGTTTTACATGACGTCCATTATGCCTTGCCCTGTTGATGGGCACCACTGCAAAGCAGACAGCACCATCCTCTTGACACCTGCTTTCTAGACTATATTGATGACATCACCTCTCAGCCTTCTCTTCTCAAGACTGCAATTGACTCCTCCAGAAGGATAATTTTATTCGAGAACAAGGGAGGCTCAGAGAAAAACAGGTTAATGGACAAGAATCATACACTTGAAAAAATTTATTTTTCCTTACTACATTTGCACAATACTAGCACCCTACTAATAACCTAATGATTTTCACAGAATTATAGAATAGGCTGAGTTGGAAGAAACCCACCAGCATCATGAAGTACAACTGTGCAGAACACTCAAAGAATCACATCATGTGCCTGAGACCATTGTCCAAAAGCTTCCTGAACTGAAGATAACATTGGTGATGTGATGACTTCCCTGGGGAGCCAGTACTCAACCACCCTCTGGGTGAAAAATGTTTTCCTGATATTCAACCTAGACCTCCCCTGACTCAGCTTCAGGCCATTTTCTAGAGCTCTGTCAATGGTTGTGAGAGTGAAGAGATCAGTACTGGCCCCTTCACTTCCTCGTGAGGATGAAGACCATAATGAGGTCTCCTCTAAGTCTCCTCTTCTCTAGGCCAAACAAACCAAGTAACCTCAGCTGCTCCTCCTAAGGCTTCCCCTCCAGACCCCTCACCATCTTCATAGCCCTCTTCTGGATGCTCTCTAACAGCCTAATGCCTTATTTTTATTGTGGTGCTCAAAACTGCACATGGTACTTAATACAAGTATTAACATGGTTGTGGCATTTATACTTACACATTAAGATGGAAAGAGCAAAATACTGAATGTCAGCTAGGTTGGTCAGACAAACAAATTTTGTTAAGATTAACCTCAAGAAAAGTGTTCCATAATGCTCTGAATTTTACCTTTGATACTTTCTTCTAATAGTCCTTTCTTGAAGTAAGCTAACGCTAGCCCTATAATGCCATCAAAGTCAGTTAGGGGTATTGATGTGTAAACTTCAACGGCCTCATCACATCGCCCAAGAGCACTGTGAAAAAACCAGAAACAGTCACTGGTATGAGGGAGGCAGAAACAGATGCTATGATTCAGACAGACTGTCCTTGAGGACCAGTGTCCTCTATTCCATAGCAGTTTTAAGCAGACACCTAGAAAAGAAGAATATGATGCCAAGAGCGTGCAGTATTCCCCATGCTTTCCCTATTACAGCAGTTACTCTCTCCAACAATCTGTTGCCTGAAAAACAATTGATAGGAAAAAATCCTCCACATCTGCACGACAGCTGTATACAAGGCTTAATGGTCATCATAGTGAAGGAGGAGAAAATAGTAAAGGAAAAACATGAAAAAAGCAAATCAAGCTTTTATTTTTGCCAAAAAAAGCAGATTATGCACACAGACTGGAAAATGCACACACAGAGAGATTACAGCATTCTTGTTCTAAGACCTCTATCGAAAGAATAATACAGGATTGGTTTTATTATAACTACTTATCAGTTACTAGAAATTTGACCTTGTGTAAGTTGCACACATGAAATAACACACATACAGCTTGGATGTGAGACTTCACGAGTCTACAGAGCTGCTCCTAACATCTTCCCTGAAGTTAATGAATTATCACTTTGTCACAATTTAGAAGTTTCAGTGTCATGTACATAAAATTAAGAATATATGAGGTTTCCTTAGAAAGCTAAGAAATATTTAATTAGTAGACCTTGAGCTATCTCATAACAAAGAGAAATTTGAAGGTCTACATACTTGTCCTGCATATCCTCAGAACCAGAAAGGCATCATGAAGGGAACCTACAACTGTGAGTAGTATTACAGCAGAAGAGCTGATCAGCAGAAAGACCACACAAATGCACATAATACCCCAACCTCACATACTTCAGGTTGTGAAAGTTATTACAGATTCAAAGGGTAGGTACAAGAGATTTTGAACAAACCTTGAAGCAGCAATTTTATTCAGACTAAGCCTATTACATAGCTCAGGGGTCACGATTGCAAAAAAAAAAAAAAAAAAAAAAAACAAAAATCCCCACAATTTATTTGTGGAGATAATATATAGAGTACATTAGGGCACGTTAGTACCTAGCAAAGGATAAGGGAATCACTGATATGTTACAGTCGGTAAAGACATACAGCAATTCCTTGCAATATGATTTTTTTTATTACTCTACCTATTTCTGGAGCAAATACAAAGTTCAGTCAAACCTGTCTACAGCTAGGAATAATGTTTAATAGATTATTTTTAGTAACCATCTTCCACCTTAAGCCTCACCATATTTTGTATCACTGCATTCACTACCTCCAAAGGTGAAATTAGGGCTCAGAAAGTCAACAGACACTTACCACAGTGACCTGCCATAGTTTTGCATTGCTGTATTGTATTTCTCAGTATCCTCTGAGTTTTTCAGCAGTGAAGCTGCCCTAAAATTAACCACAATGAATGTTACTTATCATCTGACTACAAGAAGCATATTTTGAGAACAGTTCTCAGAACAAAATGAACAACTATTTTATGCAAAAGCTTTTCTTTCCTAACTAAGCATAAACAGTTTATTTTACTGTTTTAATGCATCAACAAACATGTTCACCAAATACTGTTTCATTTGCCACCTTCCCTTCTTTGAAAAGAAGAGAGAAGGAAAAAATCCCAAAACAAACCCAAAGGCCAACCACCTCCATTAATTAGAGTGGGATAGAGAATAAAGTTAAAACCAAGCTTGCCTTGTCCTTCAATTTCATTTAAATCCCACACAGTGAATTAGTTAATGTCCTGGTAAGACATACAAGTCTTAGGACATTACTTTTCCAATTCTGTGTTCTGCCTTTCCAAATTTGGTATAGGAACATCTGCACACCCACCCCTACAATACACTTAGTTGAAATGTACTGTTGAACTGAGAAAGTAAAGTTTATCTAAGGAAAAGAAAAACTCCTAAGTTTTTCAGCTGGTGCATGGAAAAGAGGTCAAGGAGCTTTTCTAAGCTTTCCAAGGGTGTGCAGTTTACCTCTCATAGGCATAGGCTGCCTGCTGTTTTAAATGCAGATGCTCATTCAAAAACCCAAACATTGTGAAAGCTGAAGCATCATCTGGATTTCTTTCTAGAAAATCAGAATTGACAATGTAGGAAAACAAGATCAGTAAGCTGTGAAAAAGCATTACAGAAACATTGCTACATTGAAGCTACAGTACATGCACTGAACACTTTGCCAAATGCTTGTCAGTTGCTCACTAGAATAATTTTGACAGGCTTGCAGGCAAATACAGAAGACATAGCTGCCCCAAAACATGACATCAGGTCGGCTCAAAAAATGTTTAAAATATTATGATGTAACATTAATGCATAATGCACTCAATATATTTTATGCTTTTCAGCAGGCAGATTTGTTTTTTGTAATGAAATGGGAAAGTATTAATCTTGCATTAACTCCAGTAAAATACAAGTAGAATCTCACATTTTATTTTTAATACACTCTGAAACAATTCTGTACAATGTGCTGTAGTATAGGTCTGCTTGAGCAGGGAGGTAAGACCAGATGACCCATTATGGTCCCTTCCAAGATTAGTCATTTTGTCATTTTTAATTAATTGCTAAGGCACAAATTTGTCAGCTGTCAACTCATCTCAGACTACTAACTTTTCTTCCAAGGAAGGAAGGAAGGAAGGAAGGAAGGAAGGAAGGAAGGAAGGAAGGAAGGCTCTCCCGAGTCCCGTTAAGAACAAGGCACAAAGAAATACAGTCTGGCATTCATCTTATTTACAGAGATGAATTTTCTAGCTCTCAAAAGTCAGCAACAGATTACTCAAATGATTTATTTACAGGAATACTTGCAGACTAATGAAAATCTGCACTTGCTCTATCTGTTTTCCAGGCTAGACACACCCAATGGGGAAGCACAAAACCGGAGTCCATCACCTGCTGAAGGTCAACAAAATCATATGCTTGAGAATATACAGCTACACAGCACACAGGAACAATCTCTTCCCAAGCATCACACCACAGAAGCAGAGGATCTGGCATTTGTCTTCACGTGTGCATACAGACACATGGAAAGGGTGTCTGAGAGCAAACACCCTATGAGAAGCATGACAAGGCTCTGGTCCCTATTTTCGCTGGTCTTTGAAACAGCTGGAAGGAGTAGGCAGACAGAACCCATATCCATTTCATCGCTGTGTGACAGCAAAAATTGGTCAGTGGTCTGCATACCCTGTTTCAGTTACTTTACAGCTAAAAAGCCTCTTCCCACCTCAGCCAGACATCTCTTGTCCAGAACTAGTACAGGTGTTCTGTATGTTCATTCTGAATGCATCTGTTAGGCCTGACAGGTTAGAGAGGTATTTAAATCACCTACCTGTGTATTTGCTCAAGACCACTTGAGCTGCTGGTACAGCGTTCATTTGAACAATGTTGTACAGATACAGTTCAGTGTTTCTGTTGGTTTTGTCCTGCAGTGTTGAACACACCCAGTGGGCATAGCCTTTGGCTCCCTCAGTCTCAAGAAACAAACAAACACCCCCAAATTAGGAATCATTATACCTGCTCAAGATACAGTAAAATAATTACAGATTATAATAATAATTCTATGCTTTAGGACAGAGTTTTGGCTAAAAATCTGCATCGGTGTTAAGCAGAAGAATATACCAAACTGAATTACTCCACACACACTTTTAACTTTCCCTTTGAGGAAAGAAAATTCTTAGATTTTCATATAATGTGCTGCATCACTGTAGGGACAACAGGCAAAAAAAGGCTATGAAAGAGTAAGTCCTCCACTTTTTTTAGAACTCAGGGTCCTGGCCAATATCCTTGGTCTCTCCAGAAATATTTTATACCTTTGACCTGTGTCCAACTCTGTGGAACATGGAGAATGCTTCTTCATGACTTATAGAGCTGATTTCTTGAACCCTTGAGACTAAAGGATTTTGTAAAGTCTGCTATACAATACCTGCATAAGTCAGAAACAACAACATGGAAGCCAGACAATCTCATCTGAAACACGACTGCAGCTATTTCACTATTCAAGACATGCCTATTTAAAAAAAATAAATTATCTGCTAAGTAGAGAGACTGGATATATAAAAACTTCAGAATAATACAACACTTACATGCATACTGAGTTCAGTCGTGTGCCTGAAGAGATCCATGGTATCATAGCTGCCTATGGTCTCTGCAATAAGAGCCTAGGGAGAAGCAAGAGGTGCTGTGGTCATGTACTTTAAAAATTAGGACATTGAAAAAACCTTAGCACATATTATGTCAGGCATATCTTAAGCATTCAACATGAAGACACTTTCTTCTCATTGTCTCCAAGCAAGATTGGTTTTAAAAACAAAATGAACACAAGAGGAACACCAGCAGTCGCCACTGTATCAGTAATTTAAACTCTTGGGCTGCTACTCTACATTCTTCAGGACAAAGACTTGCGCGTATTAGAAAAATTTATAACATCTGACAGGAGCTGAATTTCAATATGTGATGGTGCTAGGTCTTTCCTAGAATCCAGTTTTCAATTAGGTATCATTAGCAGGTGAGCAGCATGGGATTATGAAATTCACCTATAATGATTATAGAAGTCACAAGTATCTCAACTATTCACAGATAGCCTAGGTATCAGAAGCAGCACATCAGTTCTCAGTGGCAGGGAGGAAGGGACTTCTCAGAAAATGAGAAGTGTTTTGTCCCAGGTACATTAGAAGCTTACTTATTCTGACAGAGGCATTAGAAAGGGAGACCGAGATGAGAGCTGGGTGGTGCCATATAATGAACTACTGGTATAGCTGAAGCTGAAGTAACCATCACCTTATAAAGACAGTGCTTTGTTGACAGTTGTCTATACAAAGCCTCAGAGCAAGTGACTGTTTTGTTAACAGTCTGTTAGAGAACTCGCAATATCAGGCAGAAAAACATATGAGTATGTCTGATGAACACAGTAGCTTCCACTGTATTACCACTATGGAAACAAAGGAAGCAGAAGCTCCCACAACTTAAAACATAATTTTTAGGAGCATGAATAAGTGCGAGTTATAAGGCTGAATTTTAAGTTCTTTGACAACTGGTTTTTGTGTGCAGTTTTATGGTTTTTCATCATACCTGTCCAATCCAACACAACAGGTAAGTAGGTTCCAGAGACTGGGCTACCTTGAAGGCTTCATGAGCTTGCTGTAGAACCAAAGATAACACTGTTGTTGAACTGCCTGGTATGGTAACAGAGCACTTCTGAGTACACACAGGTTTTAACATACAGTAGTATTAGAAGAGATTTAATGGACAGAAGTAGGTCACTACGAAAAACATCTTCTGTACCACACAGAACAATGCATTGCCCAGACAAATTAACCAGTTCAGTCTTAAAGAAAATGAAAAAAACCCCCCCAAATATCAAAGTTTTCCTCCCTTCTAAATATACTTCNCCCACAAGTCATCTCTCTGTGGCCTACATGTGCTTAAGAGTGCCTCCCTCAATTTGGCACAAGGTGAACCAAGTCTTAGAATTAGCAGACTTAGCAGTAAGCAGTCTGTACTATCAAGTTATTTTTCTTAAAAATAATTCTGACCATCACATTTCCAATCAAACAAAATCTCTAATTCCAACCAGTAAACAGGACAGGATGTACTTTAACTGCATGACAGCTTCACGCTTCACTTAAGATGTTCCCTAATTTTTCTCTGGAGAAACTCTGAAGATTAGAGTGTTAGAGTAAATCATGTACCTTCTGATGAGCAGAAAGTATCTATGGGAACTTGAACACTGGGAGTTCAGTCCATGACCTACAACTAACAGTTCTTGGCCAAATCTGGCATGCCCCGGTTTGACTAACTGCTTCTCTGTCCTTCCACTAAGTTTTCATTCCAGCTGTTGGAAAGTACCTTTGTCAATTCAGCAGAAGTTCACAATTCATTTAACCTTAGCCCCTCCAGAAGAAATTTTAATTTATCTCCATTTCTCAAGTGCCAATCTAATATCTTTTGAAAGACAAATATTTTTTGAATTTGAAAGGGACACTCCATCCCCATATACACCCTCAAAAAAAAACAGAAAGGAAAATTATACTTGAGGACGGAAAATAGATTACCTCAATGTTTCCAGTCACCAGATACAAAACCCCCAAGTTGGTCCAGGCAACAACATTCTAAACAGAATAAAGTTAAAACCAATACATTATTACACTCCTCAGAAATAGCAGTACATCAGGGGAAATGTCTTAAATGCCCACTTGAAACAGATGGCAGCTGTCTACAACACTTACAATTCGCTCACTTTGAACAGATTTGATGAACGAATGTTGAGCAAGAGCATAATTCCCAATAGCTGTGGGGAGAAAGAAAAAAGGAGACCTAGATGTAACTGAATTTCAGAACACTATTAGTTAAGCTGCCTTCTAATTTAGGATGTTAGAGATCTAAGGCTGTCACTGAAGACTTACCACTACAAGAAGCAACTACACCAAGTGCGTTCCAATAAAGATGATTTTTGCTGTCAAGTCTCACAGCTTTTTTGAGACACTGGAAGAAAGTGAAATGTGGATTGTAATGATTGGGAGAGCAAAAATGAAGACTTTATGCACTTACTTATTCAGAGATGTAGGGTTTATTGTGTACAGAGAGTATGCAGAGAAACATGAACATCAATTTAAAGAATGTACCCGGAAATACAGGCAATACCTGCAAAGACTTCTCTAGCAGTTCACTGATCTCATTCATGTCAGTGCCCACTGCTGTGAGGTGCTCCGCTTGTCGATAATAATTTATTCCAAGATCACACCATATGCTAGGCAAAGACATCAGTTTTAAAGCTCTGCCATAACACCTACAGAAACATGAATCACAGAATCATTATTCCAAGTCTCCACATGAAGAGCAGAAAGCTGAAAAAGCATTCAAAAGAGTGCTTAAAAATCTAAACCAAGTAAACATACATAAATACAAACAATACCAGACAAGAACTGAAAGCAAAAAAACCAACAAATAAATTTTCATTCAGACATTTATTGTATCTGAATCAGAATCATCCTGGTCTAAAGGCAGTCTGTAGTGCTCACCACCTATGAAACCACAGGTGTGGTTATGTAGGTGTGTATTAAATCAAAACTCCGTCAGTTACATTATGCATGTTTTTACTTAAAACAAACGTCAGTCATTTAACAGTTCATCAGGCTTCCCACAGAAAGTATTTGACTTTAAAGATCGTGGTTGAGATTCACCAAGCTGCTTTTTTGCGTTACTGATCCAGATGAACAAAGCTCAGAGGAAGTCGCAGAACAGCAAATTTATGACACTTTTTACAAGAAAGAGGCACAGACAGAAAGCTGAAAGTATTATTTTGAACTTCAGTTGTCCTGGTAGATATTAGTTAGCAAGTACTGCAACCACTGCATTTAAACAGGTGTGATTTGTGGAATAGCAGGGAGAATGTAGTCATGTGCCTGGAGACAGAAAGGAGAAGGGCAGGTGCTGACAGCACTGTGGCAATGCAGGAAACATACCCTGAAATGAGCAGTGTAACCTGGAAGAAGCATGAGAATCTGTTTACCCAATATGCAGGTATCAACAGATCTGCATGTCTTTCATTTTCTACAAATCAAATATTAGAATACTTGGGACTCTATGGAGTCTTAAACAGCAGAGAAGCTCTTGACAATAAAAGAATATTACCTTCCTCCCAGTATGAGAAGCTCATTTTTCTTCAGCATCTGTTTGGTTGCATTTTTATTCAGAAGGGATCCTAGTACTTGAACATTCACTTTGGCTGCTGAAATAACATGCACACTAGTACAGGTATCTCCTAACAGTTTCCAGAGGCAAGATACATCAGGACGGTGCTCTACTGCCCTACAATTATAAAGAAAACACACACAAAACCCACTCAGACACTTCAACACCCTTTTCTGAAAGCAAGTGTCACTTCAAAGAGTGGCACAACCTCAAACACACTTAATCAATGAGGTGTTTGATTTAATCCAGTTTCTTCCTATTCAAGCTATAGATCTAAAAGATCAAAATTAAAAAGAAAAGAACAATAAAAGCCAACCAAACAAAAACACCCCGTCAGCTGACTACATGCACTCTGGCACTGTCATATTACAAGATACTACTCATCTGCAGAAACTTGATGGATTTTCTCACTTAACAGCAGTTATTCTAAGGTTTAATTTAGGACAACTTGTATGAAATGCAAAACAAAAAGACTGAGAGAAGGAAAGAATTATTTTCCTCTTATCCATTATTTTTGGTAGGAGTACACTCCTCCCTGATCCATGTATCAGGAGGACTACACAAGTAAAGTCTGTGTCATTTCACACTTTTTTTAGAATCAAGTGACTCTGTATCTTTGAAAAGAAAAAAAACAAAACTCTGTAATTGCCATTCATTTAAGCAGCCTATGTTTAGAATCTGTTATTCAAACCACTTTCAATAAGCACATTCTTATTTCTATATTAGAAGCCCTAGTCCATTTGATTCAGTTTAACAGAAAATTTTCAAACATTTAACTCCTATTTTTCTGCCTGTCAACCCACAATCCCAACAGAAATTAAATAAGTGAATACTTAATACCAACCTTGTGAAATATGCAAGGGCTTGCTCTATGTAATCCACAGCTTTCCTATCAAAATAGTTATCAAGGGCTGATCTTGCTAGCATGAGGTAACACTCGCCAAGTCCTGAAAGTAAGAGAAAATATCTTCTGGGAAAAGAAATGTTTTTATGATATGCTTAAAAGCATAGCCAGGAAGGAGTCCAGAAGCCTGGTCAGCATTCTGCCTCATGCAAAAGTTTATACTCTGCATACATTGTAACAAAATCAAAAGACTCACAATGCTTACAACAGAGACTTTGCTTTTAATCTGTCTTGTGAAGTGTGAACTGTAGAATCATTTGGCTATTAAAATAAACCTAATTAATGGTAAAAAGTAGCATTTAAGCTTTATTGTCTTCAAATATTAAGTAAACCCCTCCTGAGAAATCTGCTTTGTTACATCTTTGACAAATATACCAACTTTCAGTTTACATGCATCAAAAATCAATCCTGAGAAACAAAAAAAATAAAGTATGTCAGGGCAGGCAGAAGGGAAAGTCTTCAATGAAGAAGACCTGAAGCCAACATTATTTAATCCTATTTATATACGAATTTATTTCATATGGTGTATTGGGGCTGGTTGTGATTGAGTTAACTTGCCCCATAGCAACCCTCCTAGTACTGTGGTATGTNCTAGGCAGAGTGAAGTCCTACTTCATGAGAAGCAGCTGGACATCATCTGCTGATAGCAAGTAGAGAATAAATTTTGTTTTCCTATGCTTCTGCATGTGGCCTTTGCATTTGATTTATTAAACTTCATCTATCTTGACTCATGAGCTTCTTCAATCTTATTTTGTCTTTTGTTCACATCCTGCTGAGAAGGGAAGTGACAGAGCAGCTTAGTGGGCAGCTGATGNTTTTATGATATGCTTAAAAGCATAGCCAGGAAGGAGTCCAGAAGCCTGGTCAGCATTCTGCCTCATGCAAAAGTTTATACTCTGCATACATTGTAACAAAATCAAAAGACTCACAATGCTTACAACAGAGACTTTGCTTTTAATCTGTCTTGTGAAGTGTGAACTGTAGAATCATTTGGCTATTAAAATAAACCTAATTAATGGTAAAAAGTAGCATTTAAGCTTTATTGTCTTCAAATATTAAGTAAACCCCTCCTGAGAAATCTGCTTTGTTACATCTTTGACAAATATACCAACTTTCAGTTTACATGCATCAAAAATCAATCCTGAGAAACAAAAAAAATAAAGTATGTCAGGGCAGGCAGAAGGGAAAGTCTTCAATGAAGAAGACCTGAAGCCAACATTATTTAATCCTATTTATATACGAATTTATTTCATATGGTGTATTGGGGCTGGTTGTGATTGAGTTAACTTGCCCCATAGCAACCCTCCTAGTACTGTGGTATGTACTGGTAGTTGGAAAGGTGCTGATAAGACACCAGTGTTTTGGTTGCTGATGAACAGCGCTTGGAACAGCATCAAGGCAGTCTTTCCAAAATTCTCTGTTTCAGCAGTAGGCTGGGGATGGCCAAAACCCTGAGTGGAGACACAGCCAGAACAGCTGACCTAAACAGACAAGAGGGATATTCCATACCACATCACATCTGTTGAGCCACAAAAGCTGANCCAGACAAGGTCAACCCACCACAACTGGGAATGATTCCAACTACTATAAAGGAACTGCATCATATGTCACAATTTCTAATATTTTGGAAATAGTAACTGCTTGGTTTATGCATTTGCTGGCACCAGCAGTGGTTCTGCCTGGCAGTAAGTCACTGGATATGAGTACCATTCATTCTCAGTATTATTTCGACAGTTCTGAAGCCATTCTCCTCAGGCTGTGGTAATCCTGCACCTATACCAAAACAGTGTTTTGCAAGAGCATTTATCTTGGCCCCCCTGCAGAAGTCCCAAGATCATGAGCTTATCAGATGTCAACATGCTCTGTAATCAAAAAACAAAATTGATTTATTCCCCAAAATTACACAAAAGATAACTAAGGAGAATAAATATTTAGTAGCACAAAACCAAAACACATTGAAAAGATGCACTGAAGAAACACCAGTACAGTTATTCTCTCAACTACTAGAGACTATACTTCTAACAACTCAACTCAGGAACTGTTTAAATTGGACACAACAGTAGAAAATGAACACTGTTGGGACAGTCAAAGAACTTCACAGAGTTTTAAAAAGGTCCACAAAAAAAAATACACTGAAAACCCCTCTAAAAGACTGAAACACTACAGCGTGTAAAGGGAGGAAAAGTGAACACTTTCAAATTCAGACACATTACCTTTCAGTGCAGGCACATAGTTTTCTGTCTTCTTTAAAATTTCTTGATAGGTAGCTATAGCATTTTCATATTTGCCTAGAATCTGCTCAAGTGCTGCAGCTCTGTAAATGCTGTACACAAGCCCTGGGTTCAGCTCACTTGCTTTCCTGAAGGATTTCAGAGCTGTTGAGTAGCTACCTCTGTTCAAGTAAGCCTCCCCAAGAGACTCCCAGCAGTTGGAATCCTTTGGATCAGCCCTGAGAGCTGCCTGCAAACTGAAGATATCAAGACATAAATTTATTTAAATGAAATATGATACAATTTAAAATAAATTATTTCCTTTCATTGCATATGCTCAGTACTTATTTTGCATTATATGCTCTTCAGGACAGAAATGCACAATTACATAGAACTTTTAAACTAAGCATAGTAGCTTTTTCATCTTCAGAGGGCATTACACAATTTTAGGAATTGTATCTTACCCTGGCTATTCAGAGCTATACTAGCCTGTCTGTATCTGTCACCAGGCTTGTTAGCACAAAATGCTGCTATGTTAACAAGACTACATTCTGTCAATTCTAGACCTGAAGAGAATTGAAGAGAGACATAGTTTGCTTAGACCCATTTCCCATTGTTAAGTACAAGCTATAATCACCTAATTTATTTTGAAAACTTGCTCTGAGCAAAGACCATTTCACTAAGATGTGTAGAAAAGGATTTAAACCAACCACCAGTTGTCTTACTCAGCCACTGCTTGTGACGGCTGACCAGTTCTCAGGTAGTAAAGCCCACGATGAAGCCAGGCCCATTTTGCTGTACCAGGTCTTGCTTTTTCAGTTACTTCATTCAGGATTGACAGAGCAGTGTCCTAACAAAGCACCAAATGCCAAGTTAGTAAACAAAAAACATTAAAAAAATATTATTATGACTTTCTATGCTTTCCTCAAAGCAGCAAGGTGGAGGATGGAAAAAAGAAGTTACACAAGCTAAATAAAGAAAACTCACAACTTTCTCTTTATGTTCCCTACCGAAAAAGTCCATCTATATCACACATGATGACTCCAGTGTTATGCTTGATTATCCCACCATTCTCCCCAGGTAAATCTAATTTGGAATTGGAACACAAAATTGAAGCAAGTCCAACTATAAAAGCTGCTAAGCAATGACAACATTTGTTTCTTGATCTTAAATACAGAGGAAACCTGAAGTGATTCCTCAAAGAGGAGGATTAATAGAACAACAAAACAGCAGTAATCTGACATCCTGAATGTACAGTACCATGTCTCCCAGTTCCACACTTAGGTTGACAGCTGCTGTTCCAGATTCTTCATCTGTCTCATCCAGTTCAAAAGCTTTTTTATAGCAACCACGAGCTCTGCTTTTGTCTCCAGCAATGTCTCTGTAGTAGTTACCCAGATAACAAAAGGCACTTCCCAAGTAGTTGTCCAGTTTTGCAGCCTGTAAGGAAACACAAACACAACATCAGACAGCATTCTGACAGCATTATGCTCATAGACAGGTTCAGTGACAACTAGTTGTTCAGCCTCTGCTTATCATATTTTTAAGACACTTCTGTGATATGTTTGAGCTGTTAAACCTTATTTTAAAATTGCACAGATTACCTGAGCTTTAAATATCTCGAAAATCTGCTATAAATCTCATGACACAGCATTTTGTACACAAAGTACTAAAACAGTTGGGCTAGGAGAAGGTAGATCTTTATGACATCTCATAATTTTTAATTTCTACTCTGTTTCAATCATTATATTCGTACTCTTATTATATAACATCACTATTAACTCCAGCCATTTCTAAAGTTTCAGTTCCTTCTTAGAGGCACTTGGCAGATTTGGTTACAGTTAAGAAATCCAAAGCCTCCAGCAACAGGAAACAGCTTTGTTAATAATAATAAAGATTGCATAAAATGGTTTAGAACCAAAAGAACTGTTCAACTACATTTGCCACTATACTCTGCTGTTGTTAAAGTGCAAACAGTAGACAATGATTTGAGTTCCCAATCATGAGTAAAAACCATAGACATGGTGAGTTTACTGTGCCTAGAGTTTTATTTTGTATACCTCCAAGTCACTAATGTAGATGTCAAACTAAATCTTTTAGATTCATGTTATGATTTATGTTAAAGAATAAGCCACAATTACTAACCCCAAAGATCAGGAAAAGCATATAAATTATGGGCCTTTACCAACTTACATCCTTGGACAGACAGTGAAATCCTTATGCCATTCTCAACTTTTTTCCTTCATGTTTTTTTCAATTTGAATTCTGCCCACCCCATTTCAAAAGGTCTTCAAAGACATATGCTGCATATCTAGAGGCCTCCACTTTCCAACCCCCAGGGAGAGAAGATTGAGGGAATCACCACCAAGTTTTGCCAATTCAAAGGCCTAAAGAATTAGCTGAAAAGAGGAAAACAAAGGCAGGGAGATTCAAGGTAACTGCACAGCTCCCTGCAATGCCTTTTTGCACAGCAGAACCTCATGTACAGGCTCTGGAGCCTCATACATTGTAATAAAGAGAATATTCAAGTCTCTCATTCCAGTCAGTGTATTTCCATATTGGGCTTCTGATGTAGGAAAACACTAATTCTACATCAACAGTTAAAGCAGTCTTTACCTTCAAGAACTGAGTGAGTGCTTTTCCTTTGTCTTTTTTTGTCTCATCACCCATGAACCAGTATGTGAGCCCCAGGTACTGATGATACTCTGCAGTTCCAGCCTTTCTTTCAATAGCATTTAGAAAACTAAACAAAACAAACACAGGTCAGGTCAGACAAATTCTCAAAAGCTGCAAAACACTATATTCTACCCTCCTGTAATACTTCTCTGTTAGAAGAAAGAAAACAGAAGTCTACCTTTTTTCTGCCTGTTCATAGTTCTTTTGGGAATAACGGATGAAACCCTCTAGAGCATGGGCCTCAGCCAGATGAGGATGGGACAACAGAAGCTCTTGTGAAATCTGCAAAAGGATGTCATTTTTCCCTAGTTACTTCCTCTGTGAAACCAAGAATTGTACTTAGCTCACAGAAATGAGAAAAAGTACTAACCTTTGAAGCCTGATCCATTAAACCTTTCTTTAGATAAGCCTGACCCCTGAGAGCTAAAACCACTGGGTCACTGCTTCCATCTACAATCTAGAAAACCAAGTAATAAACAGAATTAATTTATTCTCTCCCCATATTAAGAAGTCAAAGTTGTCAAAAGCAGACAGACTGCATGAAGACAAAGACAAGAAAGCTTTTAGAGGTTTTCACTATTACCTGTGAGAAGATATAGAATCATTCAGATGAAGATCAAGTGTAAGATTGTAGAGAGCAAGGACAAAGGTACAGAAATATGAAGAACAACAAAAAAGAATGGAACTATGTGACAAAAACAAAGGAAGAAACTTCTGCTAAAGCTTAATCATTCAATCTTAGAGTAATATGTTCTTCTTCATGACTAATGACAAGTGAGTGACGGACATGGGAGGCAGGATTATAACACAAATTCAAATTAAGATGAGTAACAGCATAGAACTAACAAGAAACCAACAACAGTGAGCAAGACCAGACCAAGTCAAAAGTGACAGCTTCTAAAATTAGAATTGCAAATGAAAAAGAGCTGCAGCAAAGCCTGAAAAAGCAGGGATGGAAGAAATATTTGAATTATATGACAGCTGGTAGGAATGGTCTAAACCACAAAGCTGAAAGGAGGCCAGGGTCGAAATACTCAGATTCAATACAAAAAGACAAGAGCACTTTTTAATATTAAAAAAAACCCTGCAAACATTTTAGTCAATAAAAATACCTGCTCAAGTGCTTTAATGGCTTCTTCTGCAGCATCAGCATCAGCTATTTTAATCAAAGTCTCTGCTTTCAACTGAAGGGCAAGGTTCTTCCACTGAAAATTAGGACCTTCAGGAGTTCCAAGAGCTTCAAGAGCTGTTGACAAGAAGAACCTTTCATCAAGTTAAAAGAGAAAAGAAAAAGTACAGAGAGCAGCATTCTTCCAAATATTTTAAAAATCTTGCTAATTAAAATTTTTCTGTCTAATGGAACACCATTCAGACTGCTCTCCCCCATATATAAGAAATTGTCCTGTAAAATTTCTATTCATTCAAGTTAAAAAATTAAGTCAGTTCTAGGAGGTCATCTCAGATGCATGGATACCAATTGCTTTCTAGCTGCAGGCCGTATTAACGAAATGCTACCATTTTCCTCACTGGAGCTGTAAAGAAACAAGGATCTTTGAACAAACAAACTTATCTTGGTGCCTGTACAGAGTTACTTTGTACCCTTTATTGCAGTTCTGATTACTTTTTGAATACACAGTATCATCTCCCACAGAGACTGAAGGCATCTCTATTGAGCATCACCATTCTCCAAAGGCAAGAACTTCCTGCCTAACTCAATTAATTGTATTTATTTATTTTCATGTATGATGAACTTCTTTTTCATTCCATACAGCTACTGAGACAGGACAAGTAAAAAGCACTGTTTCCCCAAAATTGTCTCCAACTTTCCACACAAGATTAGATTCAAGAAAAATTTCTGAATCAACAGCATCTTTTAACAAGGAACTTAATTTCTCCCATTGAAAAAAAACCTTGTTTTGTTTGCTCTGAGCTTGACATTTTAGTTGCATTTGGCACTAGCCAGACCTCACATAGGAAAACAAAACACTCGATCTTTATTTGCATTCCACATCATTTGCAGAGTGCAAAATTATCTCTTCTCCAGGCTGGAAAAGAACTTGACAGGCTATTTACTTGTTCTCATATGCTCCATTTTTTAATCCATTTGATCAACCTTATTTCTAGTCTATTAACGTCTGCTCTTGTTTTCCTTTTGAGATGGGGTAGACAGTTACCAAAACTACACACATATTTGCTGAAGTTCTTAAATCCATTGTGTGTAGAGGGCATGTTTCACTAACCATTCCCTTCTCTGAAATTGCTAATATTTGTCTTGCCTGTAAAGCATCACAGAGGAAAGAAACAGTCTCATTTTTTCATACCAAATGAGGACCTTCTGCACTCTTCTTCAGTAAGAGTTTAGGGTAGCTTTGTGAGAACACTTCTTCCCACAACTCTATCACTCTGCATTTAAAATAATGAATAAAATTTCAGAGTCTTAACACTCAGTTATGCACTCTGGTAATCACCTCGAAGTTTTGCTTTCTGCTTTGCACAGCAGCAAACTATAATGTTATTACTCAGCATTCATAAACAGCACAGGTATCAGGGAAAATGTCGGGGACACCTCCTTCCAGCCTGAAAACAGACATAATTACTATACTGTGCTCTACTTCTTAGCTTACTTTAAGACTTTAACTTACTTTAAAAAAAACCCAACAGTCAATGTTACAACTTCTTAACCCAAGGCTACTCAGTTTCCTTAACAGTCAAGTAAAGGATCCTACCATCTGTAAATCTCATTTATCTATGAGCTTATAAGCTCCTTGAAGTAGTTCTAAAAAAGCAGCTTTAAAAAGGCCATGCTATCTATCCCAAAATATATTTTTACATAAATTCTTTAATTCTATTTTTTCAGTTTTAACTATTTCAACCACTAAATATACCAGACCTTGTCAGTAGCTTCCCTGAACTTTCCTAGAAACCTTTTTAAAATTCAGAGCCATGCTACCCACTTCCAAGCATTTGGATACCAAGACAGTTTCAGCAAGCAGTTATGGAAACCTCTTAAAACTTCAGCATTTTCATCTTTATTTTCCTCAGTCAAATCCCAAGTTGGTATCTCATAGTTCCCTAATGTTATGTTTCAAAGAAGAGTCATGGTATGAAGTTATTCTGAGCTCTTCCACACTGAACATAGATGGGAAAAGAATTACCTCCTTTTCATTCTTTCTCCAACAAATTTCTTCTTTATCTATTTTGTTCAGTTTTCATTTCTCCTCCACCCAAATTTATAGGTCTTTTGAATTTCCCTCGCCAGCAAGTATTTTCCCTTGATTTCCCATGATTGTTTGGCCAGGTCTGTACACTTTTATTTCTTCAAGTCTTTCTTGAGAAATTTTTCACTGCATTTGTCCCTGCCACACAACAAGTCCACTTTAGCTGCCCCTTCATTTATAACCACCAGAGAGTGGCTCTGTTCAGCTGACATATGCATCACCAGATCACAATAACTGCCCTCACTGCCAGCCAGCACAGATGAAGTTTTACACTAAGTGAGTTTCTTCAGATGCAGCTGCACTATGCATCATTTCTGCATTTTACATTAACCTGATTAAAAATTTGTTTTTCAGGTTGAAACACGATACCTACCAGGCTAAATATTTGTGACACCTACCCTTGTGGTTTCAGGCAATCTGTCACTTGACAGCATTGGTCAACCACCAGCAGAAGCAGCACACCAGAACATGTAAACCTAAACATTAACCATCAGACAGCTCTCTGGATCCACTTAGCCAAGCATTTTCTGTTACTGAGACTAAACAGCATAAGGTGCTTTTCAGCTGTCATAAACCAAAAGAGGCAGCACAAGCTTGAGACTGCAAAAAGCAAGGGACTGTGACTACTACTAATTCAGACCTACCACACAAAGGCCACACGGGCTGCAGTACATAAAGCAGCATAGCTCTGCAGTTGCTCTTTTAATTAGCAGGCAGTTACCTTGATTGCAAGACAGGACAGCATTCCTGTGTTCATGGATTTTCATCTGTGCTTCTGCTAGATAATACCAGGCTGCTGGACACTGGTTAGTCTTCTGCAAACCTAGTAAGAGTTTAAAAAGGACACTTTAAAAAGTTGCTTAGGGTTGCAAAGACACTGTAGCTAGTAGACATTTTATTTCCATATAATGCCACCAAAACATAAAATCAATCAGATAGTAAGACTTGCAGTAATTTTTTTCTGAGTCTTATTTTAGACTGTTTTGGACATAGACACCTCCACGCAACAAGGCAAAACCTAGAAAGCATGTAAGTTAGGCTTAATTTTGTTACATATAATATATACATAACATTACTTATATTAAAACTTTCTGATGAACCTGCCTTAATTAAAGATTCACCAATAAAACTGAATTTCTGACTTCTGATATATGACAAAGTAATGGCTGGAAGCCTCAAGGCTGAAGATGCAAACACATAGCTTGTTGGAGCAGACATTATTTCCAAACTCTCCATATTTATACATTATACCAAGAGCCTTGTCTTTGCGTTCTCTGTGCTGTAAGCAAAGTCTATGTGTAAAAGTAAAAAAAGAAAAATAACTTAATATTAATAAAAATAAATACTATCTTTTGTCAAATGGCCATTTAAGCCAGAAGAATTTGTTTTCCAAGAACACTTTTTCCTCTCCATGTGCTTTTAGGCACATAAAACTTTTGTTTCATATTTTAGGCAAAATGTTGTTCCACTGTAGAATACTCCAAAATTCCATTTCAGAAACAGTCTTATTCTAAACCTAGGAGAATGGATGCAGGACATCATAGCATAGTCTGACTGACTCATGAATGCTTACATCCCAATTATCTACCCAGTTTTCAGTATAAGCTGCCACAGCAGCACAGTGAGAGTGGGAAGTCTCATTTTCCCACTAGTATATTTATGAGTACTTTGAAGAGAGTTTTGCCATTTCAATACAAAAAAGTTAATTTACAGATGAGCAAGCCAAGTCTTCAGCAAATATGGTTACTGTAAAATAACAACAAAAAAGAACGAAACTCTTACAATATTTCTCTCTAGATACTCAATGTAAGTCTTTACCCAATGTAAGTGTTGAAGGGGTTTTAAAATGAAGTGACTTCAGAGAAAAGTCACTTTTGGTAAGGCAGAGAAATGCAGTGACTCTACCAGAGAAGTTGCATTACATTTTACTTCATAAATTCCACATTCCTTCATTTACTGCTATTGCTTCATTTAGTGCTTCATACAGTTATTTCCTCAATAACAGTAGAATTAAAAATAGTTTACCTTAAAACACTACAAAGTTGGCTACAATACTGATGAAAGGTTTCAGAAATGTTATACTTAAAGCTTTCAAAAAACCTCAACACAAGTAGACAAAGTGTTCAGCATTCTTTTAAAATCTAGCTGGTCTTAGAATTTGCAACCTACTACACAAGTATAAGATTCCCTAACTTTTCAACATAAACTAAAGCTGGTATTCAAGTTACAGACTACTTACATCTCATATTACACATTTACCTTCAGTAAGGCTCTTAACAGCCTCCTTGTATTTATTTTCTTTGAGGCATTTTATACCAAAACCAATGATGCCTGGACCACTGTTTGCGTCCATCTCCAAAAGCTTACAGAAACAGTGCAGGGCCTCTTCTGACAAAGTACCTGGTTTTAGAAAAAGACATGTTTTTCAGTGTTTTAGATTAAAAAAACAACTGCAACAGCTTACCCTATCCGTGTAAATGATCATTATCCTTCAAGTTCAAAGTGATTTTTCCAAAAGCGCTACACATTTATCATCCTCTAGCCCATAAAAAAACCAAAACCCAAGAAGTAATCTAAATACTCAGTACCGTGAAACAAAATAAACTGACAGTGTGAAACCTGAATAACCACTTCTGCTAAATTACTCCAGGTATAGTTCCTTTATTAATAAATATTAATTCCTTCATATGCTTTTCACGTTCAGCTGAATGCCCACATGTCAAAATCTGTCACAAATAAATCAAAGTAATTTCCTTCCAGATGAGAGATTGTGTACCTAACAATTTGCTGTGATAAGCTTGCTGAAACTACCTTGCCATGAAACCATATAATTTAATGTTTTAGCTTAATTTTAACTGATGCCACTACTTTTGATGCTTGTATTTAGCTGTGATGGTAGACTTGGCAATGTTTACAGGTACTTTGTGAGTTGTTGCAACAACCTTCAAACTATTATTTTCTTAAAGAAATTATTGATTCATATGGCATAACAGCTGCTCTCATCTGCATCTGACAAAGGTGACTTTACAATGCATCTGAATTAACAAGCCTACGAGGAATGAAGGACATGAAGGATTGAAACATATGACTCAGATCTAAACAAACAGCCTTACTAAAACTTAAGCAGCATCCTTCCCCTTCCAAGAAGCTTGTGGGACAGTGAGGTGTTGCCGTAGTGCTAGTATACAAGAACTGCAATAACCTTTTCCTTTGAAAAGGAAATTTTCCTTTGAAAATTAGTTTCCGCCTGTTTCTCCAAAACATAAAGCATTTTCAAACACTTTACAAATGTTTGAGTCTGGGCCTCATTTGTCTTCATCCTTTTAATACAAAGTGAAAAAATCTCACTTGCTTTATTTTGCTACATTATTCCATTTCTTCAAAACAGGAAAAGAACCTTTTCTACCTAAGTTGAAAGTTATTTCTAGAGTGGGGTTTTTTTCTGATTTGGTTTCCTTGCTTTAAAAAGAAATAAAATCAAGTTCTGATGCCGTAAACAATAAAATGAAAAGCTGAAATCAAATAACTACCTTTGAAAATTATGAGAAAGTGTCCAACACTACTGCAACGTTCTTTAGTAAATGACTCAAAATAGTAATGCATAGTTTCAGATCCCTGCACTTCTGAAAACATCATATTTTGGTTTTTCCCCTCAAAGATTCTCCTTTTCTACTCAGAATACATATCTAAGCAGATCTGTTTATTCCCTATTCACAAGACACACTTTCTAACAGAGTTTCACAAATGTTTATCTGTTTTTGTTGTTGTTTGTTTGTTTTTGTGATGAAAGATAATCTGGGTCAAGTATAACCTAAGTGCAGTCCATCGTGAACCTCAGAGCACTGGCTAACACCTTTTCATTTTTTCTTAAAAGGTCAAGAAGCTAATCTTCCTTTATTTGGAGAGGCTGCTTTTCAAGTAAGGCATTTTTTCTTTGAGACTTCAAAGAGTTTGACTTAACTCAAAGGAGGTTTTTGTCACTTAAGAGTCACTACTCACAGGAAATGACAAGTCACGGGACCAAACACCTTATTTTCAGAAACATAACACAGAAGTAAAGAGTGTACTTGTATATTCTTTGTGAAAGGTAAAAACATGTAAATAGATTGTCACAAAACCCACTATTTAAAAAAAATTTAAGCCCCAGAAACGCCTAAATCATCCTACTCACCTGACTGAACAAAGTGCAAGCAAAGTACTTCCAAAGGGTAACTCATAGTAGGGTACAAAGCCATCATATCGTGACAGACCTTTTCCAACCTAGTTACTTCATGAGGAAACTTGAAAGGAAAAAACATAAGCAGTTATTTGTGTGAGTTCTCAGATGAGAAAGAATACACCTATTTTCTTACTAGAAAGACACTTAAACATAACCTTACTTTTGACAAGCACTGTATGAAGTCTTTGTAAAGATTTTGGTGGTCTTCACCAGGAATAGTGTCAGCAGAGTGCAGTGCATGTTCAAAGGCAGTCAAAAGCTGAAATAACAAAAAATCAGGAGTGCAAAAAAAAATTAATCTACGGAAATGTTAACTTCATAGAATAGAATATTTCAGCTGGAAGGAACATGCAACAATAATCTAGTCCATATGCCTCAGCACTTCAGATCTGACCAAAAGCTAAAGCATTTTATTAAGGGCATTGACCAAATGCCTCTTGAACACTGGTAGATTTGGGGCATCAACTGATTTTCTAGGAAGGCTGCTTCAATGCTTGACCACCCTTTTAGTAAAGAAATGCTGCCACATATCAAGTCCTGTGGACCAGTCCCACACATTCTATCACTAGATGCTAGAAAGAATAGCTCAGCACCTCTCTCTCCACCTCCCCTGCTCAGGAAGCTGCAGACAGTAGAGGGCACCCCTCAGTCTCATCCAAACTAGGAAAACCCCAAGTTATCATCTGCTCCTTAGAGGACATGCCTTCCAGCCTCTCCGTATTAAAGTGGATAGTTACTGAAGTGGGTAGTCATACATGCTATTACCTAGATCCTACCCATTAAGTTTCACTAGTGCTATGAACAGAGAAAGTCATGAAGCAAGTTCCTTATCATGAAACAGCACTCAGCATCTAAAGCATCTAAATTGTCTAGTACAAGATGAAGCAATAATATGCTGCCACATAACATAAGATGGTACAAAGAAGGTAAAATTTTTAAGAACATACATTCTTCTTCAAATCTAATCCAAATTCAAAGAAGGAAATTAGGTTGCTATCCTGTAATGTTAGCTGTCAGCCCTTCTCTCCACTCTGGTCAAGAACTCTAGTCTCTTTTTTCTTGACTGTTTATATATTGGGGAACACAGGCACCAGAGTGCAGGCTTATAAACAAGCTTGTGCACAGCTTGTCACTAGAGAAATACTGAAGTGTGTTGCCTTCAGGTCCACATCCTTCCAGGTTCAGGTGCTTTACTCAAAACTGCAGAAAACTGTAGATTAGCATGTGAAACCTATCCCTGATGTCTATGACATTTTAAAAATATTTTCAAGTTATTTTTTCTTTCCAAAAAAGAAAGCAGTGCTGCCTGCAGCACCTCTTTTCAACACTAGTTCATAAGTTAAAGCCTTTGTCTTCTCAAAAGTAGAGACCAAGATTCAATTTTCTGCCATCTGAAATTACTTCAATTTGTATTTTCTCCTTTCTGAAATACTGCCATCAAGCAGCCTGGACATGAGAAATTTCCACCTTTCATGTTGAAGGAAGTTCATCTTCCAAAAACAGATAAATCAGATAAAACAAAACTAACTTTGTTCACAGACAACACAGGATGAGTATAATTCATGATCATTCTGTTTGGTTTCAATCATCCTTGACACTTTCCTAAGAAGTTAAAGCTTAACATCTAGAGGAGAAAAGAAAACTTGAACCAAAATATTCCTATCTAGGATAAAGAATAGGTACAAAAAAATGGAAAAACCTCACACAGCCATCTCTTCCAATTTGGATGAAAGCAACTTGTTGTTTTGAAGAACATCTGTATTGGTTTTGTATGGCAAAGCTTTGCTAGTGGGAGGCTAAGTGGGGTGGGTTCTATGAGAACCCAAGCTGCGAGAAACTTCCCCCATGTCCAACGCAGTTGATACCAGCTGGCTTCAAGACAGACACGCTGTCAGCTGAGGTTGAGAGCATCAGCAATGCTGGTAGTGCCTCTGGGATAATAGGCTCAAGAAGGGGAAGAAACCAGCGCAACAGCAATTACAGGCAGAGAGATGAGTGAGAATATCTGAGAGCAAGAAAACGACCCATGCTGGAGGAGTCTTACTGAAGGACTACACCCTGTGGAACAAACCATGCTAGAACAATTTGTGAAGAATTTAGGTGACTCCTTACACCTAAAGCTCATCTCAGGCTGCTGCACAGTTGTTGTTTTTGTCAGAAAGTAAAACTACCCAGCCTTTCCTCAGAAGCTTAGTACCTCTGAACACTGAGACAGACAACTCAGACAAATGGGCTTCAATTACTAGTTGCACTGTACATATATATGTACCTAGCTGAACAAGGAGT
Organism: Illadopsis cleaveri; assembly: GCA_013399915.1. Lineage (NCBI taxonomy): Eukaryota > Metazoa > Chordata > Aves > Passeriformes > Timaliidae > Illadopsis > Illadopsis cleaveri. The sequence goes on along the minus strand of VXBB01003589.1, from coordinate 205,562 downwards.
GAGAAACATTACCAACTGCCCAGTCTTATTATCCTGGTTCCTTGTACTGTCTTTCAGTAATTGGATCATCTTCTTCCAAAGCTGATGAAGCTCTGTCTTTTCTGCACCTTCCTCCTGTTTCATCCTTATTAATTTCTGCCATGTTTCTGCCACCTGTCAACAGAACAAATGACCCATGCTGTTAGTCTTGAAAGAGCTGAAAGTACGATATAAGTAGTCAACCTGTCCCCAAAATTTACTAAAAACTGGGTGAATAAACTCCTTAAAACCAATGCAGCTTTAAGAAGTCGGCATTATTTACTGGGTGAGGGATGCATGGGGGACTGCTCCACCTAGAGCGCATTCCAATCCTCTGCAAGTGCGCTGCTTATCCACAGTCACCACATACATATTATAATAGCTTATTACCATAAACCCTCTCCCTGTTTCAGACTTTTTATACTCTTGTTTTGGCCGCGGCTGCATTCCTAAGCCAGATGTCCTCCTCTTATTTTTCTTCAGATTTACCTGCTTTCTGACTAAATAAATAGCAAGTCCCAAAGCATTGTGTGGGACCTCTCCACCTTCCAAAGTACAGTAAGTAAGGTAGAGAACATCAAGAGTATATGAATTCTGACTCTGGTTCCCAGAGGAAATCAACAGTGAAAGTAGACTTAAAGATCTAGAGCACTACGAACAGCAAGAAAACAAAAGTAGCAGTCCACACTGAAATTCCAGTGTAGAAAAGTCTACAGAAACTGAAAAGAAAAAATAGGACCCTGAAGACTAACTTCAGTCTCTTGTTCCATAAAGAGTAAGTATGCCTTCATATGCTAAACTATTAGCATTAAATTTAGTTTATGAAGCTAGTATACAGGCTACATTAGGCTTTGGAGCTAATTAATAGTCTTCAGCCCCACACTCTGTGCTATGTAAAATTTTTCATCTTCCATTGCTGGAAGAAAGGTGGGAAGATGACATGGAGTATGATCATGCACCACCATATAAGAAAACAGCCTTTTCAAAGAGCAAAGGAAAAGTGAACAGCATACCTCCAAAATATACATTGTGTAACAATATTATAGAGATTGCTGGAAGCATTACTGTTGAACCACACAGGCATTTAACAACTCTACCTTGTGGTACTGACCAGTGTCACAATGATTTCTGCAAAACTTGTGTTCCTCTGAAGGGGCTTTTCATGCCCTTATCATTGTGCTGGGAATGCAGTACACAAAACACATGCAGTCAAGTTCAGGTTGTGTATATATCCCATCTTATCCCCTAGAATGGAGACTCAGTAACAGCCTAGGAAGGGATCACCGCACCAGTGAAATGCTCATCAGACACCCAGCGCTGGCCAAGCCAGGCAAAGGACACCTGACTCACACACACTGTGTGTAAATGTGCATTTTTGACTTCTAGAAATACAATGGAAGAATGATATTCTGCCCTTTCAGTCTCAATACTAATAGTCTTTGCCAGTTCTGCCAGTTTAATGGATTGCATCCAAGTCTCTCCTCTTCAAGTGGAAAAGACAAAATACAGTTAAAATAATTTCTTCCTTGTTGTGGTCTACAAGGAGATCTGTGGCTTGTAAGAGGGGGGATTCCTTGATAAGAAGTAGTTAGATCAAACGGAAAATTATTGTTAGAAGAAAAAGTGCTTGACGTACCTCTAAATATTTCTTTTCTTGATGGTATAGCTCCACAAGCTTGTTACATACATCACACCATTTCTGCTTGTCACCACTAGAAAAGAGGAAGAAAATCCCCCCAAAACAAGCTAAGTTTTTCATATAATAGTGTAACGTTTTTCAAATTCTGACAAATAATTTTCAGTAAGTTCAGTTGTCAAACTAGTATTTAGAATAAATACTACAAATCACCCTAGAAGTTTTACTAATTGCTGCTCTGAATAAAAAAAAAAAAAACAAACCAACTTTCAATGACTTTTTGATCAGTATTCAAAATAAGGGAACAACGAAACACTCCAGTCAGCTACAGTGACAGCTGAGTTAGATTTGTTTAGAACTGTGCCCTTATGAATAGCACGACACATACTCTGTTATCTTAAAGCAGTGAAAAACAAGCCTTCTTACTAATGTAGGCAATGAACTATCAGAGATAAATGCTTCAAGACACTGAGTTTAGACAGGAGTAGGATAACATGGAATTCCCTAAACTACTAGCCTCAAGTACAAGTAAACTAAGAGAGTTTTTGTTCCACCAAGAGAGGGAGAAGAAACCTTACCTAAGTAGAGAAAGCCTTAGCAAAACAGCTGAAGCACTGATGCGACAAGGCTTTAAAAACCCAAAGTCTGTACTATACATCACCAATGACATTCACTCAACTAGAAATCTTTAAACTGAATTTATGGCATTCAATATCCTTTACCTTTCATAGAGTTCCAGGAGTTTTTGGTAAACATCTGCTAAGTCTCCTTTGACATCTGTTTGGTTGGGTTTCTCATACAAATTTGCTAATCCCTTAAGAAAAAAAACCAAAAAAAGTAAAGGAAGTTAAGATTTGATGACAATGCTTATGTTTTATGAGACTGCTACCTGTTCTGCATATAAAAAATATCCATTGTCTTCAATGGGATCAAGTGCTAAGGCAGTAATCACTGTGCAGAATTCTGCACAGCCCACTCAATCTACTTTTTGTAAGTGAAATGCTTTCTTCACTTTCTTAACTAATACCAACAATTCTTTGAAACTTGTACATATTACAGGATCTTGTCTGCACAAAAGACAATACAGAAGTTCACTAGGTCGTACGATTATATATATATATATTATGCCAAATAATATATATATGCACCCAAGTAGTGTATCAAGAAAGCCAGAATCTAATTGCAAAAGTGAGGAAATTTCAACATACTGAATTCAGGCCCTAACAGTTATACTTTAAAATAGCATTTATACTGAAAATACTAAGAATCTTATTATCTTAGAAAAACACTGATTGTTGATATCAGCAACAGACTTAACATGAAACCTTATGTTTCATGAATCAATAAGTAACAACTGTAGGTTGTAAATCTATATTACAATAGGTTGTAATGCACACACCACACAGATACTTTAAATGTACACTTTTGCCTTCAAGTAACAACAACATTCATTAACAATCCACCTGATGTCGAAAGCTGGGAAAATACATTACTCGATGAAACATTTTCTCTCCATAAGAGAAGAACTACCAAGTCTTTCTTGAGCTACAAGCACAGACATTTTACATGGACAAATTTACTGTATTTGTTTCTATTCGTGTTCTCTCTTGCATTTCTCACAGCTGTGCAGTCTACACAAGAAATACAAGCTCAAATATACTGAAAATAAAGTTCACCATGGTTTTACACTGGACACAAAACTCATAGGAACCTCATCTACTCCAAAACTTCTGTGGAACTTAAGGGCCTCCAGAAAACAAGATAGAAGTCTTAACTCTGCTTTATTCCTGTTATTTGACTCCACAGGGATACATTTGAGAGAAACAAAAAGTGGACATTCACATACCTGCCATGCCAGTAACTGGTTTGGTTCAAGTTCAATAGCCTTCTTGTATGCTCCTTTGGCTTGATCAGGCTGCTCTAACTCAGCAGCTGCGAGGCCAATGAATACCCAAGCATTGTAATTATTTTTTTCTTGCTTCAAGACTGCCTAAAAAGACACAATTTTAAGTAAAACTGATGAAAGAAATCTAACTTATAGATCCATGTACTGAGTTTTATCACTACAGTTTGGTGGATTATTTTTTATGGCAATATTAGAAGTTAAGTAATTTTAAAGAAGATGCTGAGATTAGCAAATTCAGTTTCTTATACCAGAGGATGCTTCATACCTGAAGTGTTGAGCTGTATCTGCAGCTCAGCAATTAAAGCACTCCTATGAGGTCTGGATTCGAAATGGATTTTTATCTCTATCATTCTAGACTTAATACGCTTATTGCCACATGTAAAGCAAATTCAAAACGAAGGGGAATGAAAGTTTACATTCGGGCAACTGACACAAATAATCAAGTTAAATCTGAAAATCCATCTCAACTATCACATCAATAAAGTAGTCTACACTCTGCACCACTATACAGCTGTAGTGGTATGGGAAAAAACCCCAAATGTGCAAAAAGCCCCAAACTTACCTTCTGAGTATAAAATTAATTACCTTGCAATGTTTTAAGGCCTCCTTATACTCTTTATTTCTTATTGCATCTCTAGCACTCTTTAATGCTGCCTTCACCTCCTTATTTGACATTGTGGCTGCTAAATACAAAGGATGTATCATGAGTTCTTGTAAAAAAAGATTTTCAGACACATAGAAAATGTTTATACCTTTGTTGCACAAAGGTTATTTTAAACAGAAATACAGTGCAGTATGCCAAAATGCATACAGCACTAGAAACTGATGAAAAAATTGACATGGTTAACACTACTCACTGAATCCAATCCAGGATTCAGTCACTATTCCAAGCAGTTAAACGATACAAAGTAGCTATCCAAGCATTAAACATTTTTTACAGGTTAAGATAAATGTAAGGAAGAGGAGAGGTGTGTTAAGAGCCTGTAGCTAGACTTAGAAGAAAACACCCTACACATAGTAGCTCGTCTTCAAAAAGAGACTCAGTAGTGAACAATGCTTAAGACCCCCAGTGCCCGAGAAATGCGTTCCAGTGGCTGCTAAGAATCAGGGCTTTTCTTGTGTGCTTTCTACGGCAACACCATGGACATCTGTCACACTCCAGTGTGGCGCACCCTGCTCCTCTCCCTTCACGCACGCTTACGGCAAACTCTGCTTCTGACTAGAGCCATGAATCAAAAAAGACACAGCAAAGAGGCACTCACGCTTTAAAACATAATCATTCACCACTTTGGCGTATGTTGTACACCAAAATGAACTTTAGAAACACCACAGTCAAAGCTGCCGAGATAGGATGAGACAGAAACAACAGCGCTGGTACCAGTACCCAAAAAGATAAAAAAAAAGCAACCAGCTGAAGAACAAAAATCTTTTTAGGAGCTGCAATACAAACATAAAGGAAAGGTTGAATTAGCAATGAAAAAACATGGGATGACACCGAATTTCAAAGATTCCCTCAGAACCTATAAAGACATCAGTCGGAGTGGCATTGCTCAGCAGCTCCTGGAGATAAATTTGCTTCCTACGAGGGAACCGATGCCTCGGCCATCACAAGCGCACCCCATCGCGGGCACTGTCCAGCATGAGCTGCACAGTCACTTACAGGCAAAATACCACTTTGGCGCAAACCCGGGCACGGGGAGGCGGCCGGCCCTCAGAGCGAGGCCATCCAGCCCGACCTGCGGGTGGGGTCCGGGCCCGCTGGCCGCCTAGGGAGTCAAGTCCACGCCCGCGGCCCCTCCAGGGAAAGGCGCGGCGGACCGCGCCAGGCCACCACGGCGCGTCGCCACCCGCCACCCGCTCCCGCCGCACCTTCAGCCACCGCCACCTCCGCCACCTCAGCCGCCGCCCGGCCACATGCGCACTCCGACCGCGGGGCAGTGACGCGCCAGGCCAACCTCCATTTTCTCTTGCGGCACGGCGGGAGATGTAGTTCCCATCTCCCGGGGCACGCTGGGAACTGGAGGCCGCCGCCTGGGGCACCGTGGGAGTTTTACGCCAAAGTGAGCGGGTAGCGTTCGGCGGTGTCAAGTCTGACGCTGTGGCCAGAGCCCCGGAATCTGCTTTCGGACCTGCTGCTCCTCTCAGTTCGGGAGCTGGGGGCCACGGTGGCGGGGCGATGCGAGACGGCTGGCCACTGGGGCGAGTCGGACTGGCGCTGCTCCTCATGGCAGCCGGGGCAGGAGCGAGGCCGCGGACCGCCGCCCCCGGGGACCAGCCCCGATATAACGTGGTGCTGGTGGCCTGCGACTCCTTGGTGAGTGACTGGAGCGTGGAAGGGCACCTTGACAGAGAGGGCGGGAAAATCCCCGGCCGTGGCCTGGACGGAACTGCCGCGGATGAGGCACCGCGGACGGGCGGATGCAGTACGTCGGACAGGAGCACGGGCATGCGCAAACGGGAGTTTGCCGGGCAGGACGCTCGCGGTGCGGAGCACGGCGGGGCTGCGGCGGCGGCGGGCCGATTGTGCGGCGCGGCACTCGCACCACCAGTGTTCACCCCAGTGTTCCAAACCAAACGTGGCCCGCTTCCCAGAAGGGTGCGCCGTGCTGTCATCAGCGGCATTACAGCAGCCGAAAACCTCTGCGCAGACGACTCCCAGGGTCTGGTGTGATACAGCTTGTCACGCGGGAGAGGTGCCTGCCTGCGGGACTCAGTGTCAGGGTAGCCGCCACTGGAACAGGGCTGGTGTGTAAAGTGAATGCTTTTCTGTTGGCTTGAAAAGCCTAACGGCAAGCAAGGTCACTAAACCCTGTTATCCTTCCCGTTGTAAATCCTGAGAATGTTAAGTCTCCACAATAAATGGGATGGAGAATTTCTGTAATCACAGATGAAATTACTGATTTATTGGGCATCAAATACTGGTTTACTGAGGCTCTTATAAGGTATAACAGCGCAATAAACTTGTCAGACGTGTATCTATAGCAGTAGGCATCTAGTGGCTTCATTACTGTGATTTATTGATATATTTGGGTTAACCCTCAGACACATAGAAACGTTTCCACTCAAAAATACTAATCCTTGCATGTATCTTCACAGTTTTCTCGCTGTGCCCACCCAGCACACTGGAAATGCTTTGATGTATGTTTTACTCTGAGGAGCTTTGGTTTCTCCAACTCATCTGAGCACTCCTTGTTGTGGAATCGAACATAAGTTCCATGGTGTTGAGCTCCAGGTGCTTTCAAATTTCATCACTTCTCTTTCACTGTTGAGGAAGTTTGATTCCTAGCCTTCTTGGGCGTCCATCCTTGACTGTACAGATAAAAGCACTTGGTTTCTTGCCTGTTTTTCTTGAGATGATTTTTTCTTAAATATTTGGTAAACATATATTATCTTATTTCAAACCCTGTCTTTAAACACATTTGTTGTGATTTCGAAGATCAAGAAATAACTCCTTCATTAATATAATAGCTCCTTATTGACTTTCCTTCCTTTGGCTCTATTCTCTGTTAAATTTATTTTCAGTAAATCAACTCTCTTAATATTCCAAAATAATGCATGCTTTTTCTGCAAATTTTCAGCTTTTACTAAAAGGTTATTTACCAATAATTAAAATTACAGGGTTAGTCAATGTCCATTGAGAACAAAAATTGAGGGTTAGTCAATGTCCATTTTATATCCAGATGCTAGCAGAGACTGCAGGCAAACCTTAGGTGAACTTTTGTATGTCCCCTTGAAGCAGGAAGATTCTCGTAAACTATATTACAGGGATTAATGAGGTAACCCTTACTAAAAAGAAAGGTAAAATGCACAATGTTTGTGGAATTCTTATGTAAACAGTTAAGAACAAGGTGCTGTTTTTAAGTAGTATCATATTTGCATAGTGCATACAAAGAAAAATGTAGTGAAAGAAATATGTTGTATAAGGTTTTTTTTGAGATGGATTTGAAGATGAGCCATTTTGATTACATCACTAGTAGAGAATAGTAAGGATTGGGTACTGTTGAAACTAACAGTTTTTCTGCAAAAAAAGCTTAAGTCCTGCAGGCTGGTCAAAGGTCTGGACTTTTCTTGGAAAGTGTGCCTAGCTTTGTTGTGAGTCACACTGCCTATGAAGGAATCACACCTGTTTTGCCAAGTGGGACAAACATTTTCTTTTCAGTGATGCTGTATTGTGTGTGGCCTGCAGAGCAGTGACCTCTTGCTTGAACAGCTAGCTTTCTGCTGCTGTGTCATATCAGGCATTGTGCTATTCCAAGGGTTTCCTGGCAAAATGTGCTAGTAGGCATTCAGCTCCTGAATTGCTACTTGAAATTAACTGTGTGATGGATGACAGGGTTTGCTTGCAGTGCGGCTCAAGTTCCTGGATGAAAGGTGCTTGTTTGTGTTAAAGCAACTTTATTTCCTTAGGTATTTCAAAACCTAGAAATCCTGCACCGTTCTTAGAGGATGGATTTCCAGAAATAGCTGTTGAGCTTCTACCTTCTCAGCCAATTCAAGACACTTATTACTTTTACTGAATACCCTGTCATCTATAGAAACAGCAATCATGTCACACTACACCAAGTGTATTTAGAGTTTTTAGAGTATTTAGAGGTTTTTTTCTGCTATGTCTTTGAATATGATATCACAGTATCAATATAAGGAACTCTTGTATCCAGCTGTTCAAACAGCTTTGACCAGTCTCCAAGACTTTGTTGGAGAAACTTAAGAATGTGTTGTTGACAGGACTATACAGCAGTTGTGTACTTTTGTCATGGTTTAGGAATGGTATTCTCCAATTTAGTGTTCCCACTGAGACCACTCCAAACCGTGTGCCACTTGCACGCTCCTCTGTCTCCCTCCCATTCCTCTGCAGCAGGCTGGAGCAGGGACACAAAAGATAAAGGTCATGTGCTGGGATAAGAACAATTTACTAGAAACAGCAGAACTGGAACAGTTTAGTAGAACAGTAACAACAACAACATTAATAACAAAAATGTACAAGAGAGGTGAGCAATTCACATTTGAATGCTCACCACTAACCTGTGCAGAGCCCAACCTGACTGCTGCCACACTACCCTGGCCTGGAAGGAACCCCTTGCCCTGTTCCTGGGAAATGACTTGAGGTGGTACACAATAACCTCCGTGTCTTAGTCTTGTTCTTTCCTGGCTACTTCCAGAAATGAATCCTATCATGGCTAGAACCAGGACAACTTTCTAAAGAATACTTTCAGCCCAAAGTTTTATTCAAGTACCTATTGCGTATTACAGCTTTATTTCCATTTTGTCTCGGGTGCTTGTTCAGTATGCCATTTGTGGTCGTATACAAAATTAGGTGATTGCTCATTTAGCATGTTCTAATATGAGCTGATTTCAGGGGCTGGGATGCCACAGTTAGCCCTACTGATGCCCAGTGAAGTGACTTTCTACAATGCTGGGTTATCCGAGAGTATTTCTGCCTGGAGCCAAACGACAGGATTTACTTTTTTCTGCAGTTAAAACTGCAGATGCACAGTTGCCTCTCTGCTCACTGAAGAGTCAGTCAGGCTGGGGGTGCGTTGGCACCCTGTTCATCTGAGGGAAGGAATAAAAGTGACAGATTAAGCACAATGACATGAAATATGGCACTGCATGAAACCTGGTTTCATGTGATGATAATTTTTTACTGTAAATTACCTATTCAAAATGTTTAATTTTTTTTAAGTTACTGATTAAAAACTGTCTAAACAAATAGGTGAAAATGAAATTAGCACTATGAAATTATCAAAAGGGAACCATTGTGGATGGGATTTCTGTGGGAGAATAGCCTTCCTTTAGCTTTCTGATCCCTTTTCCAGTCCATCGTTTCGGAAAAGTTCACAGAGAAGTGATATGGATAAACCTTTAAAAAGGATGAGGGATTAATGGTGGTTTCACAGAAATATGTGCTGGTGCACACGTGTGCTTTGGGATGCAGCCTTACTCTTTGTTACCCTTCACCGTACCTCTTCCCATTGAATGTGTCATAGTAGGACCCCGCCCCTGAAGAACTGGAGCTTGGAATATATATAGTGATACCGTGGAATTAACTTTAGTATAGAGAAGCCCAGTTATCTTTTCCATTGCACTTTTTCAAAAGTGGTCCATTTTATATTGATCTACTTAGAGCTTCTCAGCACTGTTTTCCATACCTGAGTAGAATTGGCAGCATTTGAGCAACACAATTCCAAGGTAACAAGTATATTAATTAATGCAACCAATAGTTTGCATTAATCCTGTTTATGTGTTGCATTTGTCTGATTGCAGGATGGACGTTTGACATTTTTTCCAGGAAACCAGACTGTGGATTTACCTTCCATAAATTTTATGAAAAGACATGGCACTGTCTTTCTCAATGCCTACACCAACTCTCCAATTTGTTGTCCTTCCCGTGCAGGTAGAATCACGCAAAGCGTCAGATAAATACTTGTACATGTCAATTTGAATATGTGGTAATGATGGGAAACTTGAAATAATTTAATGGGGAGGGATTTGTTTTGTTTTTCAATAAGATCCTTTTTTTTTTTTTTCGTTTGTGTTTGAATTCTTTTGGTATTCTCTTTCATCTGTTCTGTTCATCATTCTCTTCTTTGTTTATCTCTCTCTTTCTTATTTTTCCTCCTTTATTTTTTTGTTCTCCTTTTTTCAATTAAGTGTAAGTTCCCAAATCTTTTTACAAACTCCACTGAAGCTTCAGATTTTTAAAAAATCTTCAGGATTTTTAGAGAAATCATCAATTTGTTCTGCTGCACTGCTGAAACTACACTCAGAACTACTCTCTCTTCCCAATACGAAGTTAATAAATACCTTTCCTGCATTCAACAGAGAGTAATAAATAATAACAGCTGAATAAATTGGTTGCCACTGTCTTCCAGATACATGGTGCACCTCTCAGTAGCTTTAATTTAATACTTCCATGTTTTTCTTTACTTAATGTGTTTGTTGTTCTGTGTTCTATTTCACACTTAGAGAATTTGCTAGGAAGATAGAAGGAAACTATATTCCTCAATCAAAGATTACACCTTAAAACATTTCTACCTTTTTCAGTTATTGCAAAGACCCTCCTTAATCTGTAGCTATAAAAAAGATCCCCCATCCTCTCAAAGCATACACTGAAAGAAGCAGCAGGCAAAGGCAGTCAGATTTAGTGTTACATTTTTAATATTCCCTTTATTGATTTCCTAGTCCCCATTTCTTTTTCTCATGGTCACATTTTAAGTGGTTGACATTACATGATCAAACAGCCAGTCTTTTCTTCCTTTTCTTGATCCTTGAGTCTTTTGGCCAATTTTAATTGGTAAGAACAATGACTTTATGTTAAGTTATTTAATTTCAAGAAGTTTGTGAAAATGGCAGGTTAGTACTCCTGTGAGAAAGAAACTGTGTAATGAATTCAAGGATGCATCAATTATGTGTAGCGTTGTGTAATAGTAATTATGTAGCTGTGACCACTGAGCTCACCTGTGGGGCTGTGAACCAGCAGGACATCTTTTCCTTAGCCCGGAGTTTGGATACGTGCAAGGAACTGAGAGTGCATCTACTGTAGAGGTGTCAGGGATGATGCCAGAAGAGATGGTGGGGAAGAGGGCCTTGGGATGGGGAAGGGATGAGTATTGCCCTGTGGGGTTGATGCACTTTGCTTGCAGGATATTTCTATTACTTGTGGAATGAGTTAGATTTGTTTTGGGTGTACCTTTAACTCCAAATTAGCATTGGAAAGAGTGAATGATTCTCGATAAGCTGCAAAGAAATGGAAATTCACTAAAAAAATCTTCCCTTACAGTTCCTTTGCAACTCTTGTCTCAGTTTCCTTTCTTCTTGGTATCTTCTTTAATATTCTCACTTTGTTTCTGCAAGTGGTAGTGAAGTAGATTACCTAAAAAGAGTAAAATTAAGGGTATAATGTATTTATGAAAATACTCTATTGTAATTGTGTCCACAAATATACTTAATTTTAAACTCACATTAAATCTAACTGTAGTAAGGAGAACTAATACTCTGAGACACTTATAAATACAGGATTGTTCCATCAGGATTTGTACTACCGTGCCATTTTCTTTCAGAAATCAAGAAGACTATTTTCTGATCTAATTAAAACTTGATTTAATGATTGCATAGCACGTGGAAAGATAGGACCTTCTTCTGCAGTTCTGGTGATTGTTTGAGTAAATGTCATTACTTGTATTGATTATGAAATAAGATTTGGAAGAGTGATACTTTGTATTCCTTGTTCTGTTGTATCACAGTTTGAACTTTTAACTTCTGTAATAATGAGAAGATTAATCCCTTGTCAACCATATAGGTGGGAGGTACTAATCATTCATCTTATTTTTTTTTTCCCCCAGCTATGTGGAGTGGTCTTTTCACTCATTTAACAGAATCTTGGAATAACTTCAAAGGTCTAGATCCAGATTATGTAACATGGATGGATCTCATGGAGAAGCATGGCTACCGTGCACAGAAGTTTGGGAAATTGGACTTTACTTCTGGACATCATTCAGTAAGGTGATCAGGTAGATTCTCCTGCTGTGAAATGCGCAAATCATGTAGTGATCTGTCACATGGTTTCAGTCCTTAGCTGAAATGATAGTAGCTTTAATTGAAAAGAAATTGTGTTCGGTACCTAGCAGAGATTGGTCCTGTAACTTTATGGAGAAGCAAATATATCCCTTGCAGCTGTACTTTGGTTTTTACCTGTAGATGGAAGGTGGTACAGAAGACTCTTTCAAATAAAAATCTCAGGCCCAGTTTACAAATAAATAGTGTGTGAATCTCTGCCAAAATGTGGAGAAGGGTGCACAAGGTGGAATGCTATTTCTAGGTATTTTGTAGATGTGAGAAGAGCCATTCTGACATAAATGGATAATAAATAAGAGGGAAGATTCAGAAGCAGACATAAAAAGGCTGAAGGTCTGAGTAATAAATGGATGCACAATCCTTATTGCTCAATTGATTAACAATTCTCCTTTATGCAGCAATTGGAAATAGATTGCAGCTGAAAGTATAGGGGAAGTTCTTCAGGAATTCATAATGCTTTTTGCCTGGACGAAAAGTGAAGAAAACATTTTCTGCTGAGTTTGTGACTTGTGTATGTATTTTCAGTAACCGTGTGGAAGCTTGGACCAGGGATGTTAACTTCCTACTCCGACAAGAAGGAAGACCCATGGTGAAACTTACAGGCCATAGGAAGCAGTTTAGAGTGATGGGAAAAGATTGGCAGACTACTGATAAAGCCGTAAACTGGATAAAGGAAGAAGCTCTTAACTTTAGTCAACCTTTTGTTCTTTACTTGGGACTAAATTTACCACACCCATATCCATCACCCTATGCAGGAGAAAATTGTGGATCCTCTACATTTTTAACATCTCCCTATTGGCTTGAAAAGGTATGTGAATATAAAATTTAAATATAAATTTATTAATAACTGTACTTATTACAAACAGTATTTTATTTCTGATTTTTCAAGATAGACCCTGTTTTGATATTTCACTGCACAGTAAGAAAGTACTTGAATGAGATGTTAGATTTCTGATTAAAGGCTCAGCAAACAGAAGTGACAGATTTATCTCTGTTGTGAGAGAAAGTTTGTTAGCAGTAGTCATTGAATCAATAAGTAAGTATGGAGTTCAATGGCTAGAAACACATTAAGAAAAATGAGATTGTTGCTCTACTTACCTGTAAATTAATTTTGGTAATGGTCTGAAGTTCATTGTTACGAACATTCTGTATTTTGCTTGTTAGAAATGGTGCTATATGTAATGATTTTGTCTGAGTTTAACAGTGAAAGGTTGACTTTTTCTGCAGTATGGACCTAGAATATGAAGTAACATAAGACACAATAGATTGGCTTTTTAGTTTCATACTGATCTTACATTTCTTTATAATTAAATGCATTGACATATGAAGAAACATGTAGAAAGCATTAGAAAATAGGATTAATGTAGTTGGTTCTTTTTATCAGGATGCCAAGACTTGTCATCACTGTCGTGGAGGCTTTCCCAGACTGTGTCATTTTCCATGTTGTTCTCTAGTCCCACATAACACCCAATCTTTTAGATCCATGGGTTTGTAGTTATTCTACAGTTATGAAGACTCTATGCCAATATTCTGTACCTACTCTAGAAGACCGTTCTGTGAGATCTCTCTTAAAAATATACAGCAGTTGGTGAAGCACATATTTGTGGCTCCTAGCCTTAGTTTCTAGTTGATTTTCATAGATGTTAAAAAAAACCGTTTACCTGTGGAAACTATGGGGAAGTATGGAGGAGGTAACTGCCTGGTGTTACAAATAAGCAGCTAGTGTTTCCTGGGCCACAAACTGAGAACTGTAAATTTATGCTATAATTTTTTAAAATTAAATCTGTATTAAAAGACTTCTTTCATCTAGTTTCTAAAGTAATGTCCATTTCCTCTTCTTTTTTTTAGGTAAATTATGAAGCTATTAAAATACCCAAGTGGTCTTCTCTTTCAGAGATGCATCCAGTAGACTATTACTCATCGTACACCAAGAATTGCACAGGAGAGTTTACAAAGGAAGAAGTGAGAAATATTAGGGCATTTTATTATGCTATGTGTGCAGAGACAGATGCAATGCTGGGTAGGTAATATCTTATTACACAGTAGGTTTTCTAATTCTGATATTTTTTTAAAGAAAATGCTGATAGGGCTGATCTTTAGGGGAAAAAGATAGAAAAAAAACCACCACAATTCACATCTGGGCGTAAGTTGTGGAAGTTGTTTATTCAGTCTATATGATAAATGACAGGATAGCCTTTTAGGTGAATTGAGAGCAGTCTGAAAAGTAATCACAGCCGGCAGTCAAAAGCTCTGTAGAAAACCAGTGACTGCAGCAAAATATTGCATGACCTATTGCACTGGTTTAAAACCCAGTGGGAAAATTACGCCACACAAGCTGCCCCTCCTCCCCCATCCCCTTGTGACAGCAGGAGATAACCACAACAATTTTACTGAAAAACTTGGAATAAACACAAAATATCAATAAAAGAGGACACAAAGGGCGAATGCTCTACCCCAAAGAAGGGTGTTCACCAATAAAAAAGCAAAACACTCCCCTAAGAGAGCACCCAGTGTGTTTTTCCCAGACAAAGGCAAGATGTCCTCTCCATCCCTTCCACTGGACCATGTGGCTCAGGAAAACAAAAACAATGAGGCAAAAAAGTTTCTGCAGTTTATTATCCTTCCCCCAGCCTGGAAACAATGGTAAACAGGGATGAAACAAAAGCTGGAGAGCTAATTAATCCAAATAAAGGGTCCTGAAAGTGCTGGCCCTAACAGTCTTAGTAGCAGCAGAGGTGATGGCAGCAGCTTGTGGCATCTTCCCAGGGCTCCAGCAATAGTTACAGCTTGTCAGAGTTTCAGAAACAGTTACAGTTTCCCATGACTTCAGCAACAGTTAAAGGAACAGTTCACACCTTTTCACCACGGAGGTAAGACTGAATCAACTTCTGCACACCTTGGTGTTTCCTGCTGAAAACCATGCTTCCTCCATGACATAGGTAGTATGTTATTAAACTGTATTGGAAACTCCACCCCTCTTTTCCTCTGTACTCAGGACGCCCATGTACAAGAGAAACTAAATCTCTTTGGTTAAATCCTAACTGAAATAATGGAAACATTTTTGTGAAAGGGACAGGCTGTAAAAGCTGAGCTGGAAGAGAAGATAAATCTTAGGGCATAAGTAGTTTTTCGTAGAGATTGATTTCAGATGTGTTGACTGGATACTGTTACACATGGACTGAACAGTAAGGTTACATTTGGAGTGTCCCTTAGAAGGGTATTATTCAAAGTTATGATGAAATAATTAATTGTATGTTCAGAATTATTCAGTTTGCAGGAAGATCTACAGATATAAAATCTGCAATGCAAGTTGGTCTTAATTTACGGCATTTTATTTTTTGATTTGAAAAGTGACCATGAATGAACAAGAATTTGTTTACATACTAATATGAAATTCATGATCAAAGAAGCTGTTCTTTTAGGCATATGTCCTAAACCAGGACAGCATATCCGATTGGTAAAGTGAATTAAAAGACACAGGATTGCTCTACCTCATTTTATGAATGAAAAGAGATCAATGCAAGACTTACAGCTTTAGGAAATGAAGGAATTGCAAAGTAACTGCACTGCAGTTGTAATTTTATAACATCTTTTAACTGGTATGTTTAAGGATGAATCATCCTAAAGTTTTAATATTTAAGATGCCTAAGTGCTTTGCTTAACTACCACCTTTATTGATCTCGGCCCTGTCTTTGTTGCACAAATGTACATACAAAAAGAGAGGAGTACATGTTGTGTCTTCATTGCACCAATGCATGTGCAACAAGAGAGGATTTTCCTCCACTGACTAGGAGAGTTCCTTGAAAATTGCATACTGCTTTGCAGGTACAGACTTTGGAAGAAGTATTTTGAATGTATCCTTTTCAGTATCTTTTTGTTGTTGCAGGTGAGATTATTTCAGCTCTGCGAGATGCTGGGCTTCTTGGAAAAACAATCATTATATTCACTGCAGATCATGGAGAACTCGCTATGGAACACCGTCAGTTCTATAAAATGAGCATGTATGAGGGAAGTTCCCATGTTCCCCTTCTAGTTATGGGGCCAGGTGTAAGAAAGCAGCAGCAAATACCAAATGTAGTATCTCTTGTGGATATATATCCTACTATGCTTGGTGAGTTAAGTAATTTCAGGTGACTGTTTTTTTCCCTGTTATCATTACTATTCTGCATTTGTATCATAGTCAGAATGATGTCTCCATTTTGAGGCAATATAGTAACACAATAGGAGATAATTTATTTGTGGACCGTATACACGGACTTAATAGAAAAAGCAAAAAATTGATGAAAAAATAAACTGATGATCTTTGTTATTACTGTTACTGTCATCCACATAATTACACTGGCTGATTATATATAGGATTATTTGTTACTTAAAAAAAGGGAATAAAACCCATTTTAGATATGAATAAACCTTGCTAGCCTTCATACCCAATGGTTTACTATAGAAATTACAGTGTAACTGCATCCAAAGATGACGTTAAACCTGAGAGGAGGACAGGTTCCTTAACTTAGCAAAAGAATATCTTTTGTGAGGGGTCACGTGAAAGAAATGTCATGAAACCTTTCTATAGGGAATGCACAAATGATCTGGGCACGTGTAAAAGATATGATAATGGATATCCATTCTTACCTTAGGAGATGTGAAACTACTCAGTATTGGACAGAGAATCAAATAAAAAGAGTTAAATTACTTAGATGGTAATCATTTTTAAGAGGGAATTTTTGAACAGTTATCTGTGGTAAATCATACAAGAGACAATTCTGATTGGCATTAAACGTCAGGTAAAGTTATCTTTTGAGGCTATATCTGTGATCTTTTAGGTTTCCAATCAGAAAAATGTTCTTTTCAAATCAGTCTGGAAGGCATGCTTCCTCTAAGAGGTGTCACATATACACTGCAATTGCCTGGAGAATGAGTGAATAAAACTACTAGCAGCAAATGTCCATGAAAAATCCACTTCTACATTATTTTATGTTGATTTTGTAAAAATGAAACAGAAGTTATTTATCCGTTTGTGTCTTCTCAAAACTTTTGAACCAGTTATTCAGTTAAAAATAGGATATAAAAACTGAGTGGCTTACTCTTCTAAATTTTGACATCAAATTGTTATGTGTATTTATCTGTACTAGATATGGATCTTATACAAGTTATGGTACCCTATGTGAAGAGTTAAAAATCTCTTATGTCTTTGTCCCTTTTCGCTAAGTGATGTAACTGGTCAGATGGTTTAACATCTTTCCACCTTTTCCTCCTGGGGGGTTTTTCATTTGGGCTTTTTTTTCCCAGAACTTCGTGTGCATAATTCATTCCTTCTGTTCTGGCAGTTCCCCTTCTCTGTACTCTGAATGTCAAAAAGGCATGAATGTATGACAAAAAATGAAAACTTGGAGCCATCTCTATCATGTATTATGTTCTCAGTCTGCATGCTGCTGCTGACTAGTGAGGAAACAGATTTCAAGTCTATTTTTGTGACAGATTTTATTGCTTTGCTTTGTGTTGTCTCAGGGAAATAATGTCTCTTAAGATGCCATGCAAATGCTTTGCTCAAGACTGCCTCCTGCACTGGCTTTGAGAATAAGTGCAAATGTTTTGATTCCAGCAGGATCTGTGTGATACAAATGTAGTCAGAAGTGCAACAGCTCTTGCATTTTGTAACATGATGTAGCATAATCTCCAGGCAGCACTGGCTTGGTTAGTCTGCATGGAAGTACCTTTGGCTCTCTGTTGGAAAAGCAGGAGCTGCTGAAAATGGCTGTAACATTCTTGGTTCATACAGAATTCCGTTACTGCAAGTAATAGCATTACTGGTTTAGGACAGAAGAGCCCATATCCCCTTTTCATTTGTTAGAATGTAGTATGTATTTGCTCAATTTTTTTTGCCCATGCATGCCCAGGAGCTGCTTGCTGGGTTTACATGTTATGGGTCTTCCTACTACTTAGTCAGATGCTGGCTGGAGGACAAAAAGGAAGACGTGTGCTAATGAAGGAAAGAATCACCTATGAGCAATTTATATGCACCACCCAACACAGAGCAGATTAAATAGTACCACGGTGCTGTGTGAAATGGAAAGTTTTGAATTTTGAATTACTATAGACAATGTTCAGTGGGGTGATTAAAAATAGCAGTACTGTCATACATGTCTTTTAGGACATGCTTGGGATTCTCAACTATGTTTTTAGAATGTTTCTGAAAACCTTTGCAGCCTTTTAACCTGATTTTTGGGAGCTAGAGAAACTTGGGGTGTAAGTTGATGGATGCTGAGGAGCATATGGATATTAAGCATCTTCTAATGGGTGTCTGGTAGGCTATGGAGTCATCCAGGGGTTTCCGTACATGCACTATGTTGATACCACTTCAAATATCATCTTTATCTTCATTCCTGCCAGAGGGGCAAGTGGCTCTACTCCTTAAGTGTCCCCACAAGTTTAGGTGATAATAGTGGCTACCTTTTATAAAGTATTTCGTTATTCACTAATAAGGAATGCTACAGATGAGCTTAGCACCATTATTGTTCAAGAAATAAACGGTTACAGCTTGTTGGATGTGTAGCTTTTAGGGTCCTTTCATGCTGTATTATTCTTTTTCTCCTGCCTGATGTAGTTAGAGCAGAAGAGAAATGTTTGCAACCATGATTAAGGAATAAAACAGCACCATGCATCAAGGGAGACTATTGTGATCAGTTTTCACAAACTTCTGTTAAATGTTGAGTTATACACAGATGATACATTTGATCAAGATGGTGGGCAGCTTGCCTTGGAAAGTTCCTTAAGGTATTTTTTATTGAAAAAAATTTTATTGTTTTATTATCAACATTCAGACACAGGTAGCATTGTGTTAGGCTTTTTAAATCATGAAAACTGCAATAACATTTTGGTTTTGTGTATCTTTCCTTAGATATAGCAAGAATTCCCGTGCCACAGAACCTCAGTGGATATTCTCTTACACCACTGCTACATGAAAAGGCTGAGAGCGAAACATCACCCAGAGGGCCTCGGCCCTCATGGGTACTGAGTGAGTTCCACGGGTGCAATGTGAATGCCTCTGTGTATATGCTGAGAACTGGCAAGTGGAAATACATCACATACTCAGATGGCTCTTCAGTACTGCCCCAGCTCTTTGGTATGCTACTTTTATGTCCTGACTGACTCTTTTATTTACTTCATTGCAAATTGAATCTTAACTGACCTTGTGTTTGTTACAGACCTTACTGCTGATCCAGATGAGCTTACAAATGTTGCCATAAAATTCCCAGTAACTGTGTCTTCCTTGGACAAAATACTTCGCTCTGTAGTAAACTATCCAAAGGTTTCTTCTTCTGTTCAGGAGTATAACAAGCACCAGTTTATCAGTTGGAAACAAAGTTTGGGTCAAAATTACTCGAATGTTATTGCAAACCTTAGATGGCATCAAGACTGGTTAAAGGACTCAAAAAAGTATGAGAATGCAATTGACAAATGGCTTGGTAAGTAGATACAGACAACCTGGATTTCATATTATTGAGGATATATTAATATTATGCATTTGTAATATTATGCTGTATTTCAAGTGTTGTAATTATTTTATTATATAACCTATTTAAAGTAAAGATTCTTGAACTATTACTGCTTTGTGTCAGAAAGCCAAGTGTATTTTATATAACCAGCAAGCACAACAAAACTAGAATTTTAGATGCTACTGTTCTGTAAGTATAAGTAAGTGTATACAGAAAGGGTAGTATGCAAATACTAATTATGTGTATGGAATACTTAACTGATTGCAAAAGTACAGAGTATTAAGCATTTGAACTCAACAGGAACTTCCATTTATAAGGAAAAGCTAGGATTACAACATTTAGCGAAATAAAGTACCAGTTACAGTGTGTATTAAAAGTCTAGATTGAATACACATTCATCAACTTTAAAGAATCTATAGCAGTTAAAACATAATCAAAAAGTTGGTAACCAGTACAGGTCTGAACACAGAATTGGTTTATGCAAGTGCTTAACTATATTAGCATTCCTGTGTTACATGTGATTAACTCCCCATGTTTTCAAGGTCTGCCTGCTAATCTCTTGCTTCTGGATCTGGTACTTACCACTCTCCGCTGTTTAAAATTCCATAATATGCATAGGTTCCTGATTGAACATATGTACAAGTGAAGAAGAATCTGATCTCTGGCCATCATCATAAATTTAAAAAAAAAAAAAACNACAAAAAAAAACCAATCAAAAAACCCCCCAAAACAAAACCAACCCTCTTGCCAAACCTATGAGTAGAGCAGTTCTCTGAAAAATGATAGTGTGATTTGCATGACATAAAATAAAAACTGCTTGAAAGCAGTTAGATTCTGCAAGTAAATGCTTTAATACGCATCAGCGAGTGGAGAACTGAAACCTAAAATGTACACAGAGGAGACACAATTGAAGTTTGCAGGAAGAGTTAACAGAAAAATTCTGTTTCCCTTTTTTCCTATGACCTGACAAAAAAAGTAGTTTTGGAAGAAGGTAAGATTTAGATAACAACTCTTCCACTTAAGGGAATATGTAATTACAGCTGTGCTTAGGTTTACTAATGCTTGGTCACCATCATTGCTGCTATAGTACCAGTTCAGAATGACATTATACTTCATATATAAAATGTTTTCTGGAATCTATTATTAAATGCTCAGTAGTAGCAGTAAGCCAGTAAAAATAAACATAAAAATGAGACATGTTTTCTGATGGCTACACACTCATTTCATAAGCAACTTACCACACAGCATTAAAAAATCTTGAAAGCCTATAGCACATGCCATTATAATTCTTATTAAAAAGAGTTCAGGTACGGTTGAAATTACTTAAACAAAATAAATGGGCTGTATATTAGATGAACTGTTTCTATCCATATGAAAGTTTGTTCAAAAGAAAAAAGAATAAAGAAATTTCCTTGCTTTCCAGAAGTCTGGACAGAATGCAGTACATTGTCCAAAATGGAGTAAAATAAAATTATGGTGAACTGGATGTGTTGTATATGTGTGCTTTTTAATGACTGAAAGTTTAAAATTTTAATGGCTGAAGGTTTGTATGTGTGTTTTTTAATGACTGAAGGTAGGGAAATTTGTATTTTGTTAGTTCTTTGCACAGTGCTTTCTTTGAAGAGATGATCTTTTAAGACTCACTAATGTTAGGTTTACAAATGTGCCATTTGTGATGCTCTCTGAAATGGAAGAACAAACAGGAAAAAAACCTTGCAACTACATCTTCTGCCACAGATTGTCCAGAGAAGCCCAGCCTGGCGACAGGCTTCTTGAAAATTCAGGAAACCCCAGGAATGTGCCAGCTCACAGAGCACAGCTTCTTGTTGTTCTGGAGACCATATAAAAACATTCTTCTGTTGGGTAACGTGGCTTACAGTCTGATTGTAATATGGAATATGTATCCTCCAAAAACACAAAGTAGAAAGATGAAAGAGAAATTATAAAAACAGAAGGCTGCACTTGCTAGTGTGGTATTTAGAAAAGTTTTAATATCTGTTACTCTTGAGGAATAATTAGAAAGATTTGTGTTTTCCTGAAGACTAGAACTTTATAAATGTTTGTGACAATGGGAGTCAGAGCTGAGAAATGGCAATGATAGGTAACAAGGACTAGAAAGTGTGGTGGTCCCTGGACCATCCACAGAGCACAATTCACTCCCTTGGAGAGTGTTCAGTTCCTAGGCTGTCTCAGTTTTCAGGGATTCTGCTCTGGGAAATTCCTTTGAGAATTTTCCGTGTGGCTGAAGGGGAGAAAAAATACTTCAACGCATGAGCCTTTGCAGTTCTATGTTAATATTTCATACCCCATTGGTTAGTCCCCTTGTTCCTGGTTCTTACCCCTCCTGATGGGTTCTTTTTGGATCCTTCCCCTGATCAGTCTCTTTCCCAATTCCTTTCCCCATTGGCCAAATTGTGAAACCCCGCCCCTAGCTGCCCTATATATCCCTCTCCCCTGGGACCAGGGCATTCTTTTCCTGGACTTCGTGGAATAAAGAAGTTTCCTTGAGATTGGAAAGATCCTGTCTCACTTTTACTCGTGTCACCTGGGGTGGCAAACGCAGCTCTGCTGCTCAGGCAGCCTCACAAAGAGCAAATCACTGCACTTTATAGTGCACCTAAAGGCCGATCACTTTGCACCTAAGGGTGCACAAAGAGCTGAATCACTCTCCGCCTGAGAGTGCCTGTGCCTCTGTTGACTTAGGTGTCTTCTTAAAGACACTTCTAGCAAGGAAGGTCACGGCACCTTCACCACCAGACCAGACCACGACAAGAAAAGATTAAAAAAATAATAGGATGCCTTTATTTCAGGAAAAAGTGTAAGGAACTTAGATTAATAGAAGGCATAAAATAATTCAGAAAAATGGAATTTCCTTTGTGTGCTCTTGTGTTCTCTGTAATTTTTTTACTGCCTTCTTTAGTTCTACCAGTGTTTCATGAAGTTTCTTTGCAAGAGTGACTAGAATTACTCCCTTGTGATTTTATTTTCTTGGTCTCTTTGTAGACTCTTAGCAGGGATTTTTCTAGCAGTAGACACTGTAAAGGGATACAGGTTCCTAAATTTGTGTCTCCTTGAGTACTATTTTCGAACTTAACACTTTCAAAAATATGGAATGTGATTTTCTTTTACAGGAGATGTTGATGCCTTTCTGGGCATCCATTATAGGTGTTGATATTTGACTGGGTGGATTGGGATGGATATGCCCCTTTCCCCAACAAATCTAATTTAAAGCCGTCTTCGGGAGTCTGGCAAGTCTCTGACCAAAGATGCTTTTTCCCTGCTTTGTCACATGGACCCCATTGCCCCCGGGAAAGCAGGGCACGGCAAAAGGGCTGTGTAACCAAACACCTGACTATGGCACCATGGTTTGAATCATTTGTTGCCCCTGCCAGGTTCATTTGGCCATTTCATAATAATACAATTCCATAACCTGTGAGCCCATAAAGAAAATGCATATTATTAGATCTGTCATTCTAGTTTCAGATTGTTCAGGCACAGCTACGAATAAGCCTTTGAAATGTAAGGAAGTGTGTCAAACCACTCACAGTTGTGTTATGCGCCATTAGCAACAAGAATAAAGCGTATTGTTGTTTTAAACAAGTTTAGAAAACCAGGATAGCAGTATCATCTTTCAGACTGATTTTTCACTCTTCTTTTCCTCTACTGTTTTTTAGATTTTAATGTGAAAGATAACATATCTGTCTAAAGTACCTTGCTGTCAAATGTTACTTTACAGCTTTTGATAAACATAGGGGTTTTTTTCCGCTTTTGTGAAGTCACGTTACTTTGAATTCCTCTCTCTTACTGAAGGTGCAATGACTAGAAGGTTGAAATTAAAATTGGAAGCACTAAAACTACCCGTAAAACATTTTTAATCTTACAGATGGAACTATCCTGAGGTCTTTAGGCATATGTAATACTGAAAATTCCACTGAGGCATTGAGCCATGAAAAGCTGGTATTTTTACACAATTTCTTGTAAGCACTAAATCTCTATATATAACCTCATTGTTTTGAGAGCAGATCCTTACTGGAAACCTAGAGAAAGTCTGAGATTTAATGAAATGTAATGAATAACAACATATGTAAGATGGTTAAACAATTTATTCTTCACAACAAACAGCCATACTTTTCTTTAGAATTATAAATTTTTATTTCTGTAATAGTAATAAAAATTACCAGAAAAGTGCAAATATCCCCTTTGCCATTGTCTGAGCATCCTGAGCCATTTACAATATAAACACCACCTGCTTATGGTGCTGGATGGGTTTGTGTGTGCACCATGCATATAGACAATATTGCCCTTCATTGTAAACTGAGAAATTCACCTGTAAAATGCAAGATTTTTTGAGAAACACTGCAGTAGACATTAATCAGAAGCTGATATATAAAATATTTTTGTTCTATTTCATACAAACTGTGAATAAAATATAGTTATGAGAAGTAGTCACAATCCTAAGGCTTAAAATATCATGTCATAGATACACAAATTCACAGGAAAGTACACTGGAAAGATTATGAAGTGGAACATGTTTGCCTCAGGGAACACCTGGTGATTATGAAGCAAATCTAAATGAATTCCTCCAAGTTGTCTATTCTATTATGAATTGCTGAGTAACTCTAATCACCAATTAGTGAACTACTGGCACCCTCTCCCAGTGGCATTCATCAAGTAGATACACCCATCTTGCTTACCACATTTCTGTAGTGATTGGCAGGGTTCTCCGAAAAGATTTGAAGAAAAGTTTGTGTTAGTTACACAAATACGTTTTGGGAAAGGATTATTCTCCACACAAATGCATAGAAACTTGGTCTCTTAACCAGATTATATCTGGAGTGCTACTTAAAAAGCCTAGAAAAGATTTATTTAGAAAAAAAGCTTCTAGAAATTATTCTTCTTTCACAATAACTAATAGCAAAAAATTTGGAGGTCAGGATGCTATCAAGTACCTAAACGTATTAACTAAATAGCTATAATTTCATAGCAAAAACAGTAGAGTAGGACTTTACTATTAGTGAATTAGTAAAAAGTTATCTAAATGAATAACTTTCATCGTCGTATTCTAGCTCATCTTCCTCGTCATCCTCCAAAAGTCCATATTTAAATTTGTGATAAATTGTGCCATCCTTGCCCATGTATACAATGTCATCTTCATCATCATCATCTTCATAATCTCTATCTCTGTATTCAATCACTTGATCCTCATGGTAACTGGGATTCTTGTGGTAGTTGCTCACAGAGGAAGGAAAGGTTTTGGAGTGGTTTGTCAGCTTCTCATACTGTCCTTTATTGGCAGGCTGGGTTTTTGTTTGTGCCTTTCTCCAGATGAATATAATGGCTCCAATGACAAGCAGAAGCAAAATGCAAATGATAACAAAGAAAATAGTTTTGCTTCTTTGCTTGGGGGGTAGAGTTTTCCGTAATACACAGTCATCTACAACAGCAATTAAAAACAAAAGAATAACAAAAAAAGGATTAAATGAGCTTGTATTTGTGTGTGTGTGTGTGTATCTTAAAAGTCTGGTACAGTGTGTCCGGTGCAGTAATAGCAGTCAACAAAATACCTAGCTTTTCTGGTACCACAATGGTGTTTTTGTTGTTCTTATGCAGTAAGCTATGTCAGTAAGGTTGTTGGGATATCTATTCTTCATTATTTGATTTGAAATAATGAGAAAGAAGCAGAAAAGCTAGCAGGGACACAAATGCAATGATTCAGATGTCTGTTCATTGAAGTAAGCTAATTCATAAATCAATCATTTTATGAAATGCCTGGCCATTTAACATGGTATTTGTAAGTGCAAGAAGTTGGCATCTCCAGCACCAGACATAATGGTTGTTATTTGAGTAAAACCTTCCCTACTTTTGATGAAGCAGTAGAAACACACTGTTTACCAATAGCACATTTTTGCTCTAGTCCAGTTTTCAGGCGGCTTGATGTCAGCATAATCAACCATAAAACACTTAGCACTGTTCCTGCTCTTCAGCATGGTCCTACCTTGTGTTTCAGTGCAGTCACAGCACTCTGGGGTTTCAGCTGGGTCGGTGTTGCTGCAGCAGGGCAGGCAGCGGCTTTCCTCCAGGAAGAGTTGCATGCTGGCTGGACAGACTGTGCAGTTTAGGGGTCCGGGTCCCTTGCACTCAGTGCATGAGCTGTCACATCTCTCACACTTGGGTTTGTTCTCCTTCAAACACAGAACCCAAGCAATGGACCTCAAATTTTGTGTGATTTTGACCTGACCTGACCTGTTCTGTCCAGTCATTCACCATTGTGGTTGTCATCTCTGGGCACAATGAGTATCAAATGTGAAAATACAATAGCAAATTCAAAATTTCCTATTTTCTGATTTCTCAGTGATCTGCTTGTAGGATGTAAAGTGTTATAAAAGCTTAGAGATCTCACCTAGCTAGTCAGTATGTTAAAATTTACTCATGCTTTTAAGCTTTTTGGGCCAGAAAAGTAACTGACATGGAAGAAGCAATACAAAATATTCTGGGAAAAAGCTGAGTATGAATTTTCTCACTATCCAGGGAAGAAGCAGAAGTAAGGAATAAAGGCAGCTGGAATTTTTTTAGCAAAACAGATTTCTCGTAGATTGTGTTGCTTTTTTCCTACAGAAACAGCTTTGATTCAAATACTCTTCCTAAAGTCCAGGCTTCTGGGAATCTCTATGTACAGAGACTACCAGAGGTCACTGTGATTACATCTGCCTTGCAGAATGCTCTGAAGTCAGTTGTTTCAGTGTTTCCAATGTTCACAGTTTCTGGCCACGGGACATGTTCACTGTGAAGATCTGGAAACTCAAATAAACTTTTACCAAACTTGCAGTTAGGATTGCAAGGCTGTTTATCCTGGATGGAAAAACCTGTGCAAGGTTGCAGGATCATAGCTGTTCATAATTTCTTAGAGTCAAAGCTTTTGCAAAGACCTGCAGACCTGTGTGGTCCACAGCCTCATAAAAGGCCGTTTTCTCAGATTCAATGCTATGAAGTAGGACTGTCAGGAAGATATTCCAGGACAGAGACTCCAGGGTTTGTATCATTCTAGGCATGCCTTGCTGCTATATTCTTGAATAAACGTCTTTAGAAGGCAATTGGTGTGGAAATCTGGAAGGTAGTGTGCCCAGATGTGTGGCACAGACCCAAAACTAATTGTGGCCCTGCTCAACTTAATATACAGCTCTGTTAACTTCAGCCTATCCTTCTACTAGAGCTTTCTGCCAGCAAAGCTGTCAATCAAAAATGGAGAAGGATATCTTACAGAAAAGGCATCAGAAATCCAAGAGGAAATCTCAGTTATACTGGAAGGAAAAACACTGTAACATTAATAGAACTGATACATTCATGTAGTTTTGACATCTTTGTTGACTATAAGGTAACTCCAGAAAGAGAAACAAGGCTTACCCCCTGCCAAAAGAGGAAAAAAGTAATCATACTTAAAGATAGGCACTATTAAAAACTCAGAGAAGAGCAATGTGTTGTTTGTATTGTGTACAAAAAGCCTTCAAATAGGTACCTCTTCTCCTGGTGTCTCCTGGACTCTGTATTCACCTACAAAACAGTCTGAGTTGCACATTCCATTTAATAAACTGTAGCTCCATACACAAGACGTGCAGCTGAATGCTCCCTTCCCTAGACAGGCAAACAAAATGACAATATTACAACAGGAAATGACAGCTAATTTCCTTAAAAAAATTATACTGACCACTGCTATGAAGCAAAAGGATGTTTGTCAGTGGCAACAATCATTAGTGAGAGGTTCCACATGAAGAGTTTGGTATTAGAAAAAGCTTGTGCCTAGTCCTGGGGCTTTATGTGCAAACAAAATTCATTTCTTACGTGTTTTGATATTCATGAAAAGATGATTTTGTAATCAATTGTACAGGGAACTTCTGACATGTTCAGGAAAATAAATTAGGTCAGAGCACTGAAGTAAAATTGTGGAGAACCTTTGCCAAATGCTGTCCTGCACAAAATCCGTACTTATTTGCCCTGTTAGCTGACTATTTTCAAACAACCGTGAATTAAGAGGCGTTTATGTTTGAATGGAAAAATAAATTTAGTTGCTTAAGAAAAAAACATTATTCATTAGGTACAGCCAGAGCACCATATGCACCTTGTGTGTCAGAGACTCTTTTTAAAAAAGGCAGATGTTTTATGCAGGACTTTTGTGAAATACTGAGGTGATGGGTTTGTCTTAAGTGTCAAGATGAACCCATCCATTTCCTTGAACCTAGACATTTTCTGCCATTGTCTGAAAGGACGAAAATGAAAATGCAAAGAACTGACATTAGCAGAAGTTAAACTGCTGAGTTCAGTAAACTTCTATAACATAGAGAATTTCCTATATTACTGTGCATAAAAGTGATGATAAAATTGTCTCCCATAGTATTTATGCCAAATAATGTGAAAAACAGAGCAGGTGGTTTGTAAATAAAATGCCCATTTTTTTTTGTTGCAAATCCAAACAAAAATATTTCTGCTACTTTTTATAAGGTTGTTAGGCAATTACATTGTGAAAATTCTTCAATATGGCTTCATTCTAAGTGTAATTTTCACATATATTGTTGTGTTGCAGTTAGCCATCTGTACTACCCAGTATATCCACTATCCAAACACAGTTTGTGTGTTAGAATGTGATACGGTTTTCTAAGCTGCAGCTTGGAACCCATTAGCTATAATCTCATGTAAAAAAGGACAACAAATGGGTCCAAGAGGATTAATCCTTTTTGTTTCAGAAGTGGTTTAATTAGGAAAATTGAGAAACCAAAAATAGTGTATCACAGAGCAAAACAATCTCTAAAATTTAACATTGAGAAATACATAACTATATTGAAAGCAAAAAACATCACTGTGCTTTTGATTTCTATTCGACTTTCAACCTAAAGTTATGCTTTATGGGTCTTTACTCTTCCCACTGTAGGCTGTAGAGATGTGTAGTTGGAATTAAGTTCCTTGGCTTTCATGGAATAGCCGACAGTTGGACAGCTCAAAGAGTGAGGTATTTTTCAGTCATTCTTAATATTCATGTGAAAAATGGGGTCCATCTCTGTAAGCAAGTGAACTCATTTTTTTATGATGAGCATTTTTGTGAGAGGTATGGCTGATGGAAAATTCATTACTGTTGTCCTTTTTTTTCTATTCACTGACTTGGCAACATGTGACTTGGTCTTAGCCCTCCCTATTAAGTGGCTCTCTTTCTGTTTGTGCTCTGTGCTGGAAGCAGTCTGGAGAAAGCTTGACAGGAATTCATATACTTGCTTTCACCTCAATTATCAATGCAGTTGAAATAAATCAATGAAGCAGTGAGTGCAACAAGTCATCAAGAGTCAGGAAAAGTTCAGCAGCTCCTGGGAGAGGTCTGCTTCACCCACTGTGGCTAAAGGCATGGACAGACTGGTAGCACTGTATGTGGTTAATATCTTTGCGAAATGTTCTCAGATCTTAGAGCCGAGATTTCAGGTGTTTTGATGACCCCTTTTTTTGCTCAAAGCAGAACATCTACTTTTACCTTCACAAGTTGAACAGGAAGGGTGGCATCTCTCACAGACATTGTTGTCCTTGTTTTCATAGTAGTACTGAGGACAAGAGCTAACACATTTGTTCATGGAGCGCAACAGGTAGAAATGTATGTTACAGGAAAGACAGTCTGTGGGTTGAGGCCCCATACACTCCTTGCAACTCTTGTGGCATCTCTCACATGATCCAGTGGAATTTTGTGCAAAATACCTGTAATAGATCAGATAGGCATAGCTTTGCATAAAGGCCAGCAGTGACAGGAAAAACCAACATTTGTTTAATCCTTAGCTCTTTACTGTGATTACATCTGTTTACGTAAATTAATCTAAATCACATACATTTGTGTACATGAATGTAATGTACCATTCCAAAATGAACACAGGTATTTGTAATCTCAGTGAAAATATAATTAATTTCATTCCCTTTGGCCATGGGAATTCAGCTACAAAGCACAACTCTGTATAGTGTTTACAGCAAAAATTTCTAAAATCTGAGTTGAATTGAGATGTAAAATATTGAAGTAGGGAGGGTTTGTGTAATTTTGTTGAGATATGGTCATTAGAGTTCCAGTTTAATGGGATGGACAGCCAGTGTGATCCATTGAAGCCTAGTTTTAAATTAAATGAACCTGAAAGAGAAATCATAGGTTCACTTTCTAAATTTGAATTTCCCAAAAGAACATTGAATTCACATTTTGAACATAAATGGATTAATTATAAAGTTTCTCTCTAGAATTATGTGTGCTCAGTTCAAAGTTGTTTTAATGGTTGTTTTTGTTATCACCCACTATAAGCAGTAACTCAACGCAAAAAAAATACAACCTTATCCAAACTTCGTGTAAAGTGGAGGCCACACTTGTGGTTGGATGCTCTTCTGCCTGTGCTCAGGCTGACTGACATATAACTTAGTATACTTGTTTTGGTTCACACTGTTCTGAATAGAGATAGCCAAGAGCATCTTCCGAGTGTAAGCATGTCCACACCACATCTACGCAGTTCCCATCTGGGCACCAATTTTGGAATTTTCTACTGTGAAGGGAGGTTTTCCACCACTAGTGTACTGTGAAAATACAAGAAATTTTCTCCTGAAAACAAAACTCAGTTCTGTTTCACACTGACGTGGAATGCTGCAGTGATCTAATTTCTCAAAGCTCTCTCTGTGATGCAGATCTTAGCAAAAGGTTTTGGGCCTTACCCTTCTTGACACTGGGTTACACATCCTTTTCCTTGTCTGTACCAACCCGGTTTGCAGGAAAGGCACTGTGAGCTGTGTTTTCCAGTGCAAGTGTCACAAGTGGTGTGGCATGCAGAACATTGCCCCTCCATGCTGTCAGCATAATGTCCATCTGGGCATCTTTCAACACAGGTTCTGTCTGCAGAGACAACAGTGCAAAGTAACACATCATATTCAGTATTTGTTACTATAAAACATCTTATGCAGCTGTACTACAGCAAACTCTATCAGCAGGAGGTGCTGATAGATAACGTATCAGAACCAGAAAACCCAATGATGGGGTACACTAATTATTTTTTTATTCTTGTCAATTCATTAGTAGTCATGTCTGTGTTTTATGCTTATTAGCAAGCTCTTCAGGACAGTTGAGTTTTTATCTTTGTGAAAAATAAAGTAGCATAATAATGAACAGCAGATGTGATTTCCTTAGAATAATCAAAAGCAATAAGGCAAGTTTTTATCTGCATTGCTGTTTTCCCTTGATTTCACTCTAAGCATCAATCTAATTTCATTCTGTGTAGATGATGAATCTGATGGTAAGTTTGAGATTTAATGACTTTTGTTTTCTGTCTTAATACTTGTCTGCGGCTTCTGCTTTATATTATGGAATTAAATGTCTTTAATGCTGCAAAGGCTGGTAAGTCCCACTTTTTTCAGTGAAATTTCAGTTGTTTTAGTAAGAACCCTGAATGAGAAGTTAGTAGTATTGTAATAAGCTACAAGTGTGTAAAGCTAATAAAGTACTAAATTACATGTTGCTTATGCTTATTTCATATTTGTCTTGATAATTTTGCTGCTTGGATTGCAGTTGGGCAAAGGATGACACTTTCAAGTTCAGGGGTTTTTGCATTTCTATCTCAGTTCCAGTATGTTTGTCTGCATTTCCCCATCAATTTTACCAGTTGTAATGGTGCAAAACAGCTGAATGTGTTGTTAAAAAAATGTAAGTCTGATGCAAGGCCTCAGAAATAAAGGAATGTAAAATCTGCATTAGAATTAGACTAAAAAACCTTTTAATTTACACTATTTTTTAGACCTTTCCTGCATGAAGGATTATTTAATTTTTTCTCTACCAATGATTTTCTAAAATTTTTGTTTGCTTTGAAAAGAGTCTGCGGAGAAGAAATGTTTTGGTGTGGGGATTTGATCATTTTTTCCTATTTGTTTCTGCAACTGTGTAGTCTCAAACCTACTCTTTGCTCCAAAGTCAGAGAAGTAATTTTGCACCTTAGCCACCCACCATATGCTGACTTAGTGATCTGTTTTAACTGATGTTTAAGTGTTCCTTTGCTCATCAGTTTGCTGCAGGAATTAAACAAGCCAACATGAAAATGTGCATCTTTTATGGATACATTAACAGCAGCAACAACAACAAACCTAATGATAGCCCTCTTTTAAAGTCCTTGTAGGAAACAATAGGAAGAGTACATACCAAATAAATGAAACATATGAATGTTTTGTTCAGTCATGGTGTTTGTTGCTATTCAGAAATCCTGCATTAGCCCCAGTGAGTGGCAAGCCCTCCTCACAGAGTTTCCACAAAGCCCTGCTGAAGAAATTCTCTCTGCACATTTTAACTACTTGCCCTCCTTACATTATTTAGATGGGTTGATGCAGCCCAAATGCTGTGCATTTGTGATGAAAACTTGTCTATTCCATGCTTTCAGTGTAGAAGGAAATCTAGAGGCAGGAGAGAGACACTTACTGAGAAGGTATTGGTTATTTACACAACTAAGACACTGGTGTTCAGTGGGTCCTGAGCAATGGTAACATTTCTTGTGGCAAGATTTGCAGGTCTGAATTTCCTCAAGGTAGTATTCAGTGGGAGAGCAGTATCCAGATAACACACAATGCCCGTCATGGTTCAATATCCATCCATTTCTGCAAGTTAGACAGGCAGTGGAAGAAGAACAAGTCTGGCATGTCCTGTTGCATGCTGAAAAGGACAAACAGTAGGAATTTCACCATTTCTGGATTTGTGTCAGTGTTATTACAGCTTTAATTTTTGAAGGAGCAGCTGGAATCTCAGGGAAATTCCCTCAGCCTGAGGGAAGTAATTTTCAATCTTATGCAAGTAGTTCCTTAGGTTTTCTTTTTCATTGACACTGCTTTTGCAACATTGAATAGAGTCTCCAGCAATCCTTAGCAATTCTGCAGCCATTCTCAGCATTTCACCACAGTGGTTGCCTGTAATAATAAACATATGTATCCTGGCTACCTCCCTCTTTGCTTTCTTCAATTTTTGCTGTTCTACAATAAACCTGTTTATTTTTCTGCATTAGCTATCCTCTTCAACTCCAAGACACTGGTAACGACATTAGCTGTTACACAGATGCCCTTAGGGGGTGATCTTTAAACAGACCCACTTGTATCTCAGTACTCTTCTGAAGAAAACAACAGCTGCCAACCTTGGCAGTCTTGGGTGGCTTCTTCATAGTAACTCCCTTCAGGGCACTCTTCAAAACACATGCCATTGTAGAGGACAAGCAAGCTGGAAATGCATGCTGTGCAGTCATCAGAATCCGGCCCGTTGCAGTTCTTGCAGTCAGCATGGCAGGGAAAGCAATGCTTGTCTTCAGGGTAGAATTGTGAAGGGCATTCCTGCACACACTTCCCCTCATGCAGGAAAAACTCATCCATACACTCTACAGGGGACAGCAGAACACAGGTAAGTACATGGGCAGCAAATTCTGACATGTCCAATTATGAGAGAAGGTAAGTCCTAGGAAACATTAAATTCTGGATTGTCTGTCATTACAGAAGTCATCAGAACACCTTGAAAAGGTAGGACTTCCTTTTTCAAATCTTTCCCCTCCATTGGCCCAATCCTCAAATGGTATCTTCTGTGTGACAGCAAGAAACTGAAAAAAAGTCACTTGCTCAGCTTTGGTGATATTAACCAAGCTATTTGACACTAATATATAGATGGCCTTTTTTCTGTCATTTTTCTGCATTATGAACTTCCTGCAAAAGCAGGAATGAACATATCTGAAGTTCTGTTTAGTTTATTATTGAAATATGAGTTTAGCTAGAATATATTAACCTAAATGTTTGTCTTTGCCTAGAGGTGTGAATAAGTTGCTATTTTATTATGACTATTAGGTTTAATATGTTTATGGTTTGGTTGGTTGATTGTTGGTTTTTTATTTCATCCATGTTTATGTTTCCAGAATGGCTCGCTCAGTATTAACGATCCCTAATATCTGGAGGGGAAATTTTTGGGGTGGGCATTTAGCCTCACCTAGATACAAAAGGCCTTCCTAATATCTTACTTTACAGGGATTTCTGTCTCTAACAGGACTAGTCATTTGCAAAAACGGTAAAGAGGTGTAAAGTTCAACTAAGCTAGGAAAAAACATTCTGTATTTCACATTGGTGCACATATTCAAGTTTTTTAGGTTGGATGCACTAGATCAAAAATAAAATCAAACCAGCAGGAATCTCTGAAGAACTACAGGACCAGGCGAAGCAATGTGAAATCTTTACAGATGAATCATTTCGTCTGATCATGATCTATTTGAGAGATTAACAATGATAGGCACATCACTTTTTTTGCACACTACTGAATTCAGATTTGGTTTTTTGTCAGTCTTTCTCCAGACAGATCCAGGTGGATTTTATTTTACACAACAGCAGTTCTTTGTAATACCTGTGCATATTTCATTGTGAATACATTCCTGACACATTTCAGGGCAACGTTTGCAGATTCCTTCAGAGGCAAAATGTTTCTCTGAACAAGCAGATTTACATTCCCAGTGCTCCAGAAGCAAAGGACTTTTACAGGACAGGCAGTGGGTTGCACTTCTCATGCATGTCTTACAGGATCCACTGCATTCCTTGCAAGTCTCAGAATCATTAAAATATCCCCTATGGAATGAAAAAAACACAAAGGAAACTGTTGGTCACTCCAGGCTATGAGAATTACAACTCTAAACGAGACTCTCCCAGCACATACACTTCACTAGATCAAACATGTTTCTCACACAATTTTTTGCCCATCTTCCACTTAACATCCCCTGTGTCTGAAAGGAGAAAATATACATGGTTAGTGCTACATGAAGGGCTTTCATTTCTCTTTGTACCTGCTGTTGGAGTTAGGTTGAACTTTTATGTCATTTTTCCCCCCTTACATAAGATAGAAATATATATAGCATTTGGGAAAACAAGCAATCTCTAGTCTTGTGCAGCTGACCTACAATACAGATATTAAGGAAAGAAAGGGAAGGGTAACCTCAGTGGCTCTAGTGAGGAGAAAGAGAAGAGACGACTCTGGAAATGTAAAGGCTAGGAAGAATAAGGGCAGGGATTGAAAAAAAAACAACAAAAAAGCAGGATATTTACATAATACCTTCCTTTAGTGAGAGCAAGCTACAGATAGCAAAGAGGGAGTACATATTGCTGGTATCTGTGGTGTGAGAGCAAATCTGGACAGCCACAGCTGTGAGTACTAGTCATAAATACAGAAAAAATCTGCACCAGAGCTTCAGGTGAAGATGCATAGAAGAGATGTTGAATTCAATCTGTCTACACTCTCAAAACCAAATAGTTACAAGTTTAAAGGGTAAGTCTACATTTTGAGATGATTGCTAATCCACAGAGCCATTGATGAAAACTAAAGAAGTTGAGACAGAAAGTACTCCCAGAATATGTACTTTACATTAACAAATTTGTTAATCCTTGTAGAGGGCTGCTTCTCCTTCCCTTCTTAGATGTAATCTTTCCAAAGAAAGTCTGGGGAGATGCATTAGGAGCAAGGTTAGAGAAAAGTTAGGAGGAGCCATGCCTGCCACCTATTCCCATCTTTTTTTATCCTCCAACTTTTGTCAAGGTCCTGCAACTACTTCTCACAGTCCTGTCATTTTTTCTCGTTCCAATGTTGAGTACTCAGTTAGCCCAGTCTTTCAAAATTCCTCTGTCAGAAATTAATCTGGCAGTAAATAAAACCTTTATCCCTTAAAAACATGTCCCAAAACCCAAGCCAACTCTCTTAATAAAGAGTCTCATTTTTTGCTCCAGTGAAGAGTAGTTGTGTCTCAAGAACTTTACCACAGAATCTGAAACTGTAGTTTAAACTCTGTGAATTTTGCTCAGTGATAGGAAAAAAGGGGGTACTAACATCTGAAATGACTACTGCTATATACTGACTCTGAGCAGCGTAACTGGGAAATTAGTACTGAGAAGAGACATATTAATGTCAGAACACAGTTAATAGTTGTATGCCTCAGTTTCTAATATTAAAAGTTGTTTCTGGGCTAGAGTAGGATTTATTGCAATTACCTTGCACTCACTGTGACATTTCATGAAGAAAACCTGTTCCACTGGCCCTCATTGACATATTTGACAAAATTACCAAGAACGCAGTGGCAGAGAGATTGCAAGAAAAGCAGGAGCTTCATGTTTTTCTGAAGAAAAAGGTTACCCAAGCAAGGCTTTTTTTCTGCATAGCACTGGCTTTATGTATATATATACATAAGAAGAATGCTGATGAAAAATACATAGAAAAGAGAGAACCTGATCTACACATGTGCCTGATCTAATATCCATTGTAGTCAAATGGGAATCTTTTTAAATTTCACATACAAAAATATATGAAAATAAACATGAGCCAAACAGAGAAATACACATCATTAAGTGCTGTATTTACATATCAGGACTCTAATACATTCGTTGTCTGAGTTTATATCTCTGCTTTGTACTACTTGGAGAAAGAACCAAACTGGAGAATGTCTAGAACTTTTATTATCATTTGCCACGAAGTACCGTGTTCCTAGTAATGTCATTGAGAGCTATTCTATCTTTCATAGGATTTAATGTCTTACCTTTGCTTTTGAATTTTTTTACTTTTTCTCTAACCAAAAGAAAATACTGTTCATTCAGGCAGTCTGAAAACTACATTTACCTTCGTTTCTGGTAACTTGTGTTACATTAAAGTCTTCCTTGAAAGTTTAATAATGGATCTGAACTTTAAAGAGAAACAACACAGAAAAAAGACCAGGGATGATATAAGAGGGGTTACTTACTCAGGGCACTCCTGTAAACATTTGCCTTTGTGGAGGAAGAGCAGCTGGTTCTGTTCAGCCTGACACTTCTGACAGTGCCACTGGTCAGAGCACACCTCACAGTCATCTCTGCACATCTCGCACTTTCCACTTGCAACGTTGCCAAAATATTTTGGAGGGCACATAGAAACACAGGTATTGTGGATAAGAAATTTTCCTGGCAGAAGAGCAACCCAGAGGGGTAAAGGCATCAGTTAGAACTATATTTATAAAAAAGCTTTCAACTTCTCAAAAATCAACTTTGATTCTTAAAAGAATGAATAAAATGCTTTCTTTAAGACATTTCCCAAAATATTTTGCTCAGACTTCACTGGCATCGACAGTTAGAAGGAATCATCAGGATTATTTAGTATGTCTCACTGAAGAAATCCCTATTCAGTAATTCCTGCATCATATCTACAAATTTTAATTGAAAGGAAAGAAAGAGACCACTATCAACATGACAATATTTTAACCCATATTGCCAAAGGCATGCCCTATCGGCTGAATTCTGTTGTTGATAGTCTGATTGGCCTTTAAGCTGTTAAGGGACTTTGTAGTGACCACTGACAAAAAAATTCTTCAAACATGTAGGATACAAAATATTATAGCCACTTGCAAACTTATCCAAGGAAGCTGAAATGTTACCTTCTGGACATGAAGTGCACACATCAGCATATTTCTCACAGGTCATACATGAAGAATCACAGGAGAGCAATTTTCTACTTCCATCTGGGATGAAAAGGAAAAAAGTTCCTTTTTTTACCAGCTGTTTTCTTAATTTCTCCTCACCTTAGAAGAGACACTCTGTGTGGATTTTCCTAAGGTGTTTTGAAAACTCACCTCTGTGAATTTTTGGAATTTGCAAATTTGAAGAACTTGATGATTGTTCTTGACTCCACTTTCCTAAATGATAAGTTATGAGTTGTATTAAAGGAAAATATGAATGTTTTCTTCACATTCACTGAGGCATTGTTCTGGACTGCTCATCACAAATGAGAACAATAATAACATTATTAATTTTCTAAGTATCCCAATAGTCTTAATTTCAGTGTAGTGCTCCAAGCCCAGATATAGATATGTTATACTAATAGATTGCAAACAGAAAGATCTAGAAAGTATGTACATTTGGGGACTTGGCTTGATGAGGTATGTCATGGACATTTTGAACAAAATTGTTGTAGAACACCATTACCCTGTAACCTAAAAATTCTGAGTCAGAAGGAGACAGAAATCATATTATCATAGAATATGTTGCTTTGGAAAGGACCATCAGTATCAGCAAAATCCAGCTCCTGGCCCTGTGCAGGATACCCCTTAAGCTGAGAGCATTGTCCAAATGTTTCTTGAACTTTTGTCAGGCTTGGTGCTGTGTTCATTTCCCTGGAGAGCATGTTCCAGTACTCAGTCACCTTCTGGGTGAAAAAACTTTCCTAATGTCCAGTGTAAACCTCCCCTGACTAAGCTTCATGCCTTTTTCTTGAGCCTTGTTGCTGACCGTAAGAGTGAAGAGATCCATACCTGCTACTCCACTTATCCTTGTGAGAATGTTGAAAACCACAATGAAGTCTCCTCTACTTTAAGCTGAGCAAACCCACATGACCTGTCTCTTCCTGTAAAGCTTCCCTTCCAGACCCTTCACCATCCTCATGGCTAAGAGCTTATTGTTTTTTCCATTCTGTGGTGCCCAAATCTGCACACAGTCCTCAAACCGAGGCTGCATCAGTGTGGAGAAGAGCAGGACAATCTCTTTGACCAGTTGTCAGTGCTGTGTTTAAAGCATGCCAGCACACTCTTGGCCTCCTGGCTGCCAGGGCACACTGTTCAATCACATTCAACTTGCCATCTATCAGAGCACCCACGTCCCTTTCTGCAGCACTTCTCTCCAGCTTCTTGTTCTTTAGTCTGTACAAGAAACTAGGGTTGCATTGTCCCAAGCTGCAGAATCCAACACTTGCCCAAATTAAAATTCATATAGTTGGTGATTGCCCATCTCTTTAATTTATCAAGGTTTGAGAATAACACTTATTAAATAGTTCTGCCCAAAGGTACTACTGCCTGCTGTTTCCCTCCAAAAGGGAGTCTAATGAGTGTCAAATGGAGTCCTTATGACTGTGGAAAAGCAAATTTTGATTATGCTTTGCAGAACCATCACTTATAAAATGACAAAGACATTGGGGCATCATACCTAACAGAAAAAATCTGCTGTGCAATGTGACCACGTACCCAGCATGCAGCTTTGTATTTTGATATAAGCAAACTACAACAATGGCTAAATGTATTTCTAATGAGAAAATAATTATGGACCAACAGACAACACACAGAAGCCTTGTGATTTTTCTGAAAATAGAAAATAAAGACAAAGCCAAAATTTACTTGCAGGTTGAGCTATGCACCTCATTTAGCACACCCAGCTCATCTTGCCAGTTAAATATGCATGACTTCTGTAGGTCGATTGATGATAGTAATGATTAGCCAAATGTAGCATATCACTAAATTCTTTTGGTCTGCCTGTCATGGCAAGAGGGTTTAGAATACTGAGATTTTGAATGAAAACCATGAAGCAAATGCTTTAAGTATAAAGACAAGGGAAGAGAGCAGGAAACTTATATAAAGCCCTTTCCCACAAGGAGAAATGACGGGCATTAAACTAAGCAGATGAAAAGTTGTATATGCATACTGTACCACAGAGGAAGAAGAGAGAATAACAATAAAGACATGAATAAGAGAATATGAATGAGAGAAGTTAGGTCCACATTCAGTGTGACTGGAGATGGTCCATAACAGTATGTAATAACCACGTCTGACACTACCATTAGCTGAGAAGCCTCAAAAACTCACTTAAGTACAAAAAAGTCTCAATATAACGATCCATGGAGAGCACAGCAGATCACAACCTGGGTGTTTAACAGTTCAGCGAGGACATGGTTAGTCAGTGTTTACCAGGACTACTTGTGAATACTACTTGTAAAGGATAATGAAAGCCTGTGGTGTTGTTACTCTTCCTGGCAACTGGCACAACATAAAATTTCTCCAGATATAGCTGTATCTTTAAAAGAAATGTGAGAGAATATTACACCAATCAGTAACAAAGGCATGCATGACTAGAGTCACTCAAGCTCCACCTAAACACTGAGAAATAGCACAAAAGTAAGTTGACAATGGGGGAAAAGGTAGGGAAGAGCCCCTCATAACTGCTGGGATCAGTCAAGGGGCTGAGCCTGTCTTCTCCCCCACAGGGACGCTTGTTGGGTAAGAATCATGTTCTCTGCAGGCCCAACATTTTACTGGGGATTAGAGCTGGTCAGTTTATTACTTTGAATACGTTTTTCAGTCAGACTCTATCACCGACAGCCTTTGAACCTTGAGCTGTCATGATTTTACATCCATAACAAGTGTTACCCCATGAACTGTCAGTGTGCGTCCTGCATGGGCACCAGCAGTGGCTGGCAGTGGGTAACACACTCCAGTAAAGAGGAAGATGTGTGGAGGGGTCTCCCGTACACTGCTGGTTTCCCTGGCTGAGTCAGTGGAAGCACCCTCTGATCCAGCAGGACTGCTCAGTGAAGGGTCCCCCAATGGGACACTGACAGAGTGGGGCACAAGGGCCTTGCTTTTCCTGGGATGCTGACAGACAAATCAAACACTAAGGGTCCAGTAAATCCTCCCACACTAACACTGACTCTTGCTGACAAAATTTCTATGGCTCTTTTCCCCCTGCTTAATACCTTTTTTCTGTATTTCAGGTTGCAATATGTCCTGCTCAAAGGACTCTACTGTCTGTAATTGCCACTGATTGCAGAGGGAAGTTTGAGTCCTTTTTAAGGCATGTAGCACATAAAAGTTTTGACTTCTCTTATGCAAATAATCCTCAAATAGATAATTGTTTACTTTTTTGAGGTTCACTGACAAAG
>VXBB01003589.1:142143-163798 GCA_013399915.1 Illadopsis cleaveri | reverse complement strand
ATTAATAAAGGAAAAAAAAGGTGAAATTTTATTTCAAATTAACACAATGTCCCCATATTTCCTTTATTTTTGCTCCGGTCGTCTACCTTTGAGCTCCCAACATTTTTTCAATCTGTTTTTAGAGAAAAATTAAATGAGTCCTCAAAAATATTCAGGGTGAAAATCATGGGTTTGTATGGTAACAAGTATGGTCCTCTTCACATGCTCACCACTTGTTCTGGAAACTGTGAAGTTTATTTAAAAAAAAAAAAAAAAAGCTGAAACCCTCTACAAAATCCAAGGACATATGAGCAGAGATATGGCCATATATAAAGAAGCATGCCTTGACATACAAAAGCTTTTGAATTGCCTAATAGTTCCTCCTTAATTTCATTCAGAATGACAATGGTACTATGAGAGTTCTTTCTAATTTCTTATCTCCTTTGCGCTGTCCACCTTACTCTCTCTACCTGTTCCTTTTGAAGAATGAGTCTTTAGGCCAGATAGTGCAATCAGGAAGTGTTCAAACTGGCAAAAGATAGTTTATTTCCTTCAATTTAAATCTCACGTATTCTTGCTTTTCTGTGAGTAAAGAGAGGATTTAAAACTTTGCATTTTTAGTTGCTATCAAAGTAGGTCTCTGTCTACATTTGTAATATTCTTAGCTCCTGGATATAGTTTCAGAAAGGATTGTAGATTTACAATATATTTTGTTATTGGACGGTGGTACAATTACTCTAGTGAGGGATGCAGAAGGGAATGAAGTGCTGTTTCTTACTGGGGTGGTATTCCTTTTAGAAGGTGACATGTCTATCTTTTATGCTGTGTAGTAATGTGTGATTTGAATGTGATCCAGTTGAAGTGTGGCTAAGTTAGATTTCATTCTGTGCATGGCACTGTTCCTGCAGAACTAATACAATCATGAATAAAAAAAAACCCAAAACAGATTACAAGTCTTCATAAGGTAATAGCAATTATATAAATATAGTAAAACATATTGAAAACAATAAACATATGTAATAAAATGCTGGACTTCTCCCATTGTGAAGAATTACGTGAGCTGTAAATTTATAGAAACTAGAGGAGTAAGTAAGTGAGAAGTAAGTGACACTCCCCAATAACCATTAGTTATCAGCTTAGTTATCTTGTAACAATTTTATTATTTTGCAAACAAATAACCAGAATATTGAATTGTCATGCATAAAAACGTACTTGATAATAGATTGTTTTTGCTTGCTTTTAGCAACCTGAAATTTCACTTTTGGATGGTGGTTAAAATGGTCTTCTACCTCTTCCCATGATGCTATAATTCTGCGCTATTAATGCCATAACATTTTCATGTTTAAAAGACTGTGATCCATTCCCTCTTACTGCTGATTTCTCTCCTGTCTACTCCATAGCCCATTTCTTCTTTTTCCTTCCCGTATTCTGAAACCTATACATGTATATATGCAGAGCTGCATTAAGGTCCTTTTAAAGCCTAAATTATTGCTTTCTCACAACCAGTACGTTTTTACTGATTTTATTTAGGAAAAGGAAAATACAGTTGGTTAGTGGTGCTTGTGGGAGGTTGCTCTTATTACTGGGGATGGTGTGTAACAGTCAACTGCTGCTGTTTATCTGTACGTAAAGAAACACACATTCCATCATTAGAAATAGATCTCATTCCATACCTATTTTTTCCCATTTTTAGTTTTCTTTGCAATGTGGCATATTAAACCAAGGAATGACTATTTTTAAGGGTGCAGCCTTTTAGTGATATGGCGAAACAAAGACCTCATTGTAATTTGCAAAATATCTAATCCAGTTAATAGGGGCCATGTACTCACTTGGTGAATTAAGCTTATACTAGTGTGTTTTCTGTCTTCCGAATTCATCATCTGGTACATGAGATAAAATACAGATATTTTATGCTAGAACCCTAGAGTTCAGTTGTTGGGGTTTTTTCTTTCTCCTCTTCTTGGTTTGCCCTGTCTTTTTAAAAGCCTGAATAACAGACATAATTATGTTGCATTATTTCAGACCTGAATATGACCCTTTAGAGATTCCTGATACCAGCTGAACAGTTTGCTCAGCAGAATATACCAGCAAAGTAAATAGAATTTTAAAATAGGTTTTTTTAATAGAATGTTTTGGATGCTGGAGTGTTTGCTCATAAAGATGCGTGGGACAGGTCTATAATTTATGCTTGCATAAAACAGATGGAAGTGAAACCTTGAACATGACAGAAAATAAAAAGTGTATTCCACATTCACAATGGTTTCAATTCTAACTTAAATGGACTAGTCACTCAACTTGCAAAGGAAGTCAGACCCTGAGTTGTTTTCTCCATGGAAAGTTCTGATGTACTGCCCTTTAAGTTATGTTATCCTTGGAACCAGCAAAACAAGAATGTTTCCCGAAAGTCATATATGGTATGTCAACATACTCACGAAACCCACAGTGGAACCCACCGAATTCATGTAGCTGGAAGAGCCAAAGAGGAATTGTTTCTAATACAATTCAAGGTCTAATACCTCAACTCTAAATTAGAACATTTCTAAAGCAAAAGAGTAAATGCAAGAGTAATATAGTAAAAGCTGATGTAAAAACCATTAGATGCAGAAAAATTGTCTATCTTCCTAGCTGTGTTGTCTTTCTGCAGTTGTCTGGAGCATGCCATGTACTTTGTGGATGCATTTTGTGCTCTCCTACCTTCGGTCCTGTGGTGAGGGCAAGGTCATTTATTTAATACCTAGCCCCCAGACCCAGCTCGATCTCCCCAAATAGTAGGACTAATATTCATCTGGCCTATGTTTTTTAATCAGATTCTTTAATTCAGGCCACTGAAGATCAGAGGCAGCTCTACCATGGTGGTCCACTAAGGTAAATATGTTGAGTATGCTGAGGACACACTGTAAGAAACTTATATTGATGAACAGCCAAGGCACAAGTCAAAACCCAAATCTCAGCCACAACTTTGTCCATATAGGGCTGGTGAAAATCATGAAATTATTCTAATATCCCCTGCAGCCTGGACAAGCTACTTTGATCATGCCTGTCACGCTGCATGACAAGTTTCACTTAGAAAATGAGTTTGGAACCAAATGAGGTGGAAGGTCCTTGTATTTTGGTTAGAAAAAAATAACTCTGCATGAAATCAAAGAGTACATAAAAAAAACCCAAAAAACAACAATAAAAAAAAGGTGAAGTGGGATAAAAGGTTCCCAGATACATTTGTCCAGAGTAGCTGGTGAAAGACTTGGAAAAATGCTTTGATTTTGCTCTCAAGTATGAAAGAAAAATCATTTTCTCTGTATTTCTGCATATATTATTTATATCTTTGAAATACAAAATAGAAGAGAAGGACGACTTACAGATATGCTTAAAAAAAGCTGGAGAGGGACCAATTATTCTTGACTCATGGATGTTTTCTGTACAGGTACGAGAGCCAGAATACTCACTGATAGTAAATTTCAAGGAGCAGAGATAGGTTTTCATTTTATCCACTTGTACTAATCCTACAGAATTGGATTGTCTACATTGTGTAGACAACGGTGATGACTGCATCCCCTAAATTTTATTGGTTTTCAGAAAGCTCTAGATAATGATGAAAATAATTATGACAGATTGTGAAACAGAAAGTTTTTGGTTCTTTGCTTTGCTTTCTTTTTTCCCTTTTAACATGATCCGTGTATATTAAAATGTTACGAGGGTGTGAAATGCACTGCAGTCTCAAACCAGGAAAAACCTTAGCAGTATAAAATACCGTTAGAGCTGAATGTGTTTTCGTCCTGCCTTCCTGAATCCTATAATTTTTGTTAAGGACCTTTAGCATGCAACAAGAATTTCCAATTTAGACAGTACAGTTTGAAATCTGGACTCAGCTGACATCTGCTCCTTGAATGAAATCTTAAAAAGAAATGAGTAAGTGATATTCTAAGCAAAAAATCAACCATTCAGGTTGTGTTGTTTTTTAAACAATGACAATTATTT
This sequence comes from Illadopsis cleaveri, assembly GCA_013399915.1. NCBI lineage: Eukaryota > Metazoa > Chordata > Aves > Passeriformes > Timaliidae > Illadopsis > Illadopsis cleaveri. Next base: position 159,844 of record VXBB01003589.1, on the reverse strand, counting down.
TATGTGAACTGTATAAGCCTACAATATCTGAATAAGAAACTTCAGAAAATGTCAATAAATGTAGTTACTAAAGGACGTAACTTCAATAAACACAGTGGCAACTTCATTACATTTTGACTTGAAGATTAGTTCTATTTGGAAGCCTGGAGGAAAAAGGCTCAGGACATCATCAGGTTCACATCACTTTCCCAGCAGTCACATGGTGCAGCTGCTGCCACCCTGGAGGAACCCCGGCAGGTCTGTCCAAGAGCAGCTGTACAGCCACCAGCCGTGTCCCCTGGTGTCCCATCACCAGCTGCAGCAGAAATCCTGCGTCTTTGGAGCAGTCATTAATGTTCAAACCAGTACAGCTCTGAATGAGAGGTATCTTTCAGTCAGAAACGTCCCTAAGACAGATGTATTTTTACTACCGGAAGGAAAGACAAATGATATGCAAGATGGAGAGAAAGAAGTTTCACAGGACAGGAATGTTCAGTTATGCAGAACTGCATCAGATATCTGCTCAAAAGAAAAAAGTTGACAAGAAGTCACTGTATTTAACAGTGTGAGAAAGAGATAATCAATAGATAGACCAGACTACAGATATGATCTTTTCATGGCACAGATACAGATGTAGCCTTAAATTGAAAAAACCCCAAACTTGCTTCTCTGTATTAAATGCAAGGAAATGCATGCAGGAGATAACTTTCTCTTAATATTCTTATTTTTATGTCTCTCTGATATTTTTTGGGGTGAAGATTATTTCTTTTGATACATCATTTCTCCAACAGATAGGCAATTAGTTGAAATGGTAAATATTTTCTCTGAAAGTATTAATTACTGTATTTTAGTTTCTAATACAAGATCATATTGATCCACTGATTGCCATTCTTGGATGTGTTTAATTCAAATGAAAACATAGGAAGCAGGAGTGTATGTTTACTTGATTCAAAANTACTAGGTTGCATTTGAAGATGGATAGGAAGGAAAATATTTAAAATTATTACAGTGTTCCTCTCAACATTGCTAAATAAAGGGATTTTCATTCCAAATAGCTTTTGGGGTTTGGGGAGCTTTTTTGGAATAGAAAATTGTTTCTTCATTCTTCATTTAAAACTTTTTTTGATAAGAAATTTGTGACAGTACTAGGTTGCATTTGAAGATGGATAGGAAGGAAAATAATATTTAAAATCATTACAGTGTTCCTCTCAATGTCTCTAAACGAAGGCATTTTTGTTCCAAATAGCTTTGGGGTTTTTGGGAGCTTTTTTGGAATAGAGAGTTCCCCTCATGCTATGGATGAGACCACCAAGAAAAAAGTAATTATTTGTGAAGGTTGTGGAAATGGCCAGTGTAGGGCCAGAATTTAGCCCTACAGCTCATATTTGGTCTCTCAGAAAGCAGTGCATATCTANTTAAATGCAAGGAAATGCATGCAGGATATAACTTTCTCTTAATATTCTTATTTTTATGTCTCTCTGATATTTTTTGGGGTGAAGATTATTTCTTTTGATACATCATTTCTCCAACAGATAGGCAATTAGTTGAAATGGTAAATATTTTCTCTGAAAGTATTAATTACTGTATTTTAGTTTCTAATACAAGATCATATTGATCCACTGATTGCCATTCTTGGATGTGTTTAATTCAAATGAAAACATAGGAAGCAGGAGTGTATGTTTACTTGATTCAAAAATACAGCTAGTAATCTAGCTGGTCTTTTACTCCATTCTGCAAATGTCCCCGTCAGACAGTTTTCATGTTTTCTTAAAGAGGTAAATCCCTAGGCTTTATAATAGATTCTGCTACTGTTCCATTATAAAATTTGAAAGTCCCCTTTTTCCAGTGGCACAGTTTCAATTTGTAACATAAATATTCAATATGTTTATGTTTATATATTATTTACATATTGACATAATGGGAATGACAAATAGTCTACATATGCCCTCTTCATTTAAAACTTTTTTTAATAAGGAATTTGTGACAGTACTAGGTTGCATTTGAAGATGGATAGGAAGGAAAATATTTAAAATTATTACAGTGTTCCTCTCAACATTGCTAAATAAAGGGATTTTCATTCCAAATAGCTTTTGGGGTTTGGGGAGCTTTTTTGGAATAGAAAATTGTTTCTTCATTCTTCATTTAAAACTTTTTTTGATAAGAAATTTGTGACAGTACTAGGTTGCATTTGAAGATGGATAGGAAGGAAAATAATATTTAAAATCATTACAGTGTTCCTCTCAATGTCTCTAAACGAAGGCATTTTTGTTCCAAATAGCTTTGGGGTTTTTGGGAGCTTTTTTGGAATAGAGAGTTCCCCTCATGCTATGGATGAGACCACCAAGAAAAAAGTAATTATTTGTGAAGGTTGTGGAAATGGCCAGTGTAGGGCCAGAATTTAGCCCTACAGCTCATATTTGGTCTCTCAGAAAGCAGTGCATATCTATACAGAGAAAGAAAGGAAGAAAGAAGATAGATTTATTTTTTTTTGCATCACACACACGCATAGTCGCACATTATTTTCTACTTCTTCCAACTTATATTGACTTCTCTGGAGGGAAGAAATAGCCACAAAGATGGTCTAAAACCTAATCTATAAAGCGCCCAGTAGTTTAGATAAGGAACTCCCAGTACCTGTAGTCTATTACACATCTTTTATCTTTTTCATATTTTTATATTTTTTTGTCAATTATATTTTAAACCTTTATTCAGATAAGATAGCTAAGAAATACCTACATTGTATTGAAAAGTTATACTATTTGCAGGAAAATGAATTTCAGTTTGTGGAACCAATGGGTTTGGTCAGCACACTTCTAAAATTACAAAAGTGTAGTTTCAAGCAATCTGCAACTCTTTCTAAATTTGTAGTTGTTGTCAGAGAAGCAGAAAAGATTACAAGATCTGTTTCAACTTACCACTCCAGAACTTCCTAGCTGGCAGAGAATTTCCTGGTTTCAGGCACTGCCCATGAGATAGTTGGAAACTGTTTTTGCACCCAGTACAGTGCTTGTAACTGTACCCAACACAGGTCACACAGCTCCTGTGGCAAGGCTCGCATTCCCTGGACACAATATCAGCGAAAACTCCATCTCCACACTCACTCACACAGGTGCCATCTGCAACAGAAACAGAGCCTGGAAGCAAAATGACCCCTGCCCATTCCTCTGTCTCCAGCAGAAATGGTTTACGAGAAAACCCAGTATGTAAGAAGGCATGATATATTTTGGAGCTATTAAAACCTCTAATTTTCTAGCATGAAATATAAATTCAATTCAGTTGCATATAAGAAACTTCATAAACTTCAAATCAATTAAAATTTAAATGCATTTCAATTTACCTCTAATCAATATACTAAACATTAGTACCTACAAATCTAATGGAAATCCATGCCTGGGTAAAAGTTTTATGGTTGAGTCCTAACAATTTCAATAAAACATTAAAGACTAGATGCCTCTAAGATTTTTAGATATATGCAAATTTTAGACATATGCAAATTTATATGATCTCTAGTTTCTGCTGAATATTTCAAGTTTAAATCTGATTCAGATTAAGGTTTGGCATACCTCAACAAAACCTCTGGAAGTTGTAGCATTTATGGCTTTTTGAGTTTTGTCTAATTTCTGTTTAGAAAAATCATAGATCCACAGCTCACCCTGGTTGTGACCACAGAGTTTTCCATGAGGTGTGATGCTGCTACTGGGCACTTCCAACAGCCAGGGCAAGAGAATACTATAACCTCAGGAATTCCTGTGATTCTTTTTTGGCACCATTTCTGAAGCAGACCTGCCTGATTTATGGCTTCTTCAAAAAGCTAGGAGATTCCTACTCTTGTGTGAATCTGGTGTGGAATTTAGTGGTTTTAACTGAGCTTTTATCAGAGTGTAAGTCAAAGTAAAACTGGACTTGCAAATAGTAAGGAAACATTTAAATTTATTTCTACAGTTAAAAACCCTCCTTTAACAACATCTGAATCAAATACAATATTTTTTTATTTGCCCGAAAGAGCTGGAATTTAAGTATATAGACTCTTTGAATGAAATTACACTACTGGGTAACATAACCACCTTACATTAACGCAAATGCCTGATTCTGTAAAGAGTTAAGTCTCTTCAGCCTCCACTGTGTGCCAGATTTATGAATTTGAGAGTTTGGATCCAGGGTATTTTTCTAAAGCGAAAGTCTAAAATATTTTTGTGTATTATGCCATTCATTGTACTTTGCTTACCTGAGAGATAAAAGCCTTCCTCACATGAGTGACACCCATCTTTGTCACAGCTATCACAGTTGCTAGGACAGTCTCTACACTGCCAAGAACTTTCATCTCTGTAGGTATTTTCTGGACAGTGTTTATAGCAATGGTGCATATATCTGTAAGATAAAGTAGAACACCATTAGTAAGTTTCTTTTGAAGGTCATTGAGTTTGTTTTCGCTGTGTTTGTAGGAATGGTAATGATAAAGCATGATCAGCATAATGAACAGAAATTACTCCTATAATGAGCATTCAAAGTATATTTGAGGTTGTTTTATTTATCAAGTAGAAAAGTCATGTTTCTTAATCTTAGGATTCTTAAGTATGATTAATTTTATCTTATTTTTTAAAGGTAGGCAGAAACATGAATACATACTTTATTAAAAATTATTATATTGTGATTGTAAAGAGGCGATTACTTGTAAAAACATATAATCCAGTGCCCTGTTTATACAGTCAACATAATCAATATTTTCTTTACCAATTTTTACAGAGATCTATATATACTCTTTGAAAAGCAGTAATGTTCTTTTCTCTCAATTTAATTTAAGCTTTTAATTAACTTTTTATTCCTTTGCATAAACTCCATACATTTATAAGTCTTATGAACTTCAAATACCAAAACAAGACACAACATACTAAAAGCAAATGTGTTCTGAATCTATATGCACTGTATAACTTGACACTTTTTGTTCCATATTCCTCTCTTCTGATATGCAAAGGTCCCATCAGTCCATAAGTTCTAACAGGTCTAAATACTGAATAATTGGCTAGTTTTCCAACATTTCCCAAGACTTTTCCCCATTTATTGTTTCTCAGACTAGCAATTTAAAGGATGAGACAACATAGCACAGATCTATGTAGTAAAGAGCATGCTTTTGCTTCAGAAAAATGGGTAGTCATGAAGAGCTATATATATACAGCTATACTTACATGTAATAGTTTTGAATGCATGTTATACAGATTCTTGGATCATCTGAAATTAAAGATATAAAATTACGTAAATAATTTTCAGAGTGAAAACCAGAATGTCAAAAGGAACTTTTGCAACATCAATTTTATTTTAATATTTCTTACACTAAAATAATTACAGCTGTAAAAAGACCATCATTGTCTGTGAATCTCTGTTCACATTTATTATGAGATGAAATTTTCCACAATCGGATCCTGGACTGTATTTTCATAGTAACCTGTGGCTTTTTTGTCCTCAGCATAATCCAGGTACCTGGAAGGAGCTAAGTCCTCAGGAAGTGATGATCTGAAAATCAGAACCTTCACAGGGGCTCAGGTTGGGTCAAATGAACTGTTAAAAGGAGACTGCAACTTACCTGAAACAATAATTTATTTGTTGCAAAGATAAATTAAAAACTTTTGACGCCTCTAAAAGCATACTTTTCAGACATCTAAGTAATTAGTTTAAATTTCAAAATCCTGAGCTAGATAAGACTGTTTCTATATCTGGAAAGGGGGTAATGGTGGAAGAGGCACTAGTGGTGCTAGTCTTTTGGGTAAACTTTCCCAAAAATCAGAAAACTAATTTCTGTATTCAAAACATTTGTTGAATGTACAGGGAAAGTGTTATGCATCTTTCAAAACTCTTAAAATTATGGATTTGACTCCAAAAATGAAGAATATTTTTTAATAACCTTCCTTCTGTCTACTCACTGCTTCTTTCACCTTAACCAAATATCCCAGGAGCAACAGAATGGAAGGAAATGAAACAACCTGGGTAAATACATTTATAAAGAGAATCACAGAATATTCCAAATTGGAAGGGACCCAGAAGGATCATTGAGTCCAACTCCTGGCCCTGCACAGCACCATTTCCAAGAGTCACACCATATGCCTGAGAGTGTTGTGCAAGCACTTCCTGAACGCTGTCAGGCTTGGTGCTCTGTTCCAGCACACAACCACCCTCTGGGTGAAGAACCTTTCCCTAATATCAAACCTAAACCTTCCCTGACACAATTTCAGGCCATTCTCTTGGGCTGTCACTGGCTCCTGGTCACCACAGAGAAGAGGTCAATGTCTGACCCTCCTCTTCTCCTCATGAAGAAGCTGTAGACTGTAGCCAGGTCTCCCCTCAGTCTCCTCTTCTTTAGCCTGAATAAACCAAATTACTTCCTTCAGCTGCCCCTCATAAAGCCTCCCCTCAAGATCCTTCACCATCCTTGTGGCCCTCCTTTGGATGCTCTCTAATAGTTTAATGTCTTTTTTTATATTCTGGTGCCCAAACTGCACACAGTCCTCAAGGGGGGGCTGAATCAGTGCAGAACTTTCCCTTGTTGAGCTTCACATGGTTGGTGATTTCCCAGTCGTCTAATTTGTCAAAGTCTCTCTGCAGGACATGACTTTGATGAATACAACAATTCCTCCCAGTTTTGTAAAATCTACAGACTTGCTTAGGATCCCTTCCAGTCCTACATCCAGGTCATTTATGAAGATGTTGAAGAGCACAGGGCTGAGATGGAGCCCTGTGGAACCCCACTGGTGACAGGTCACCAGTCTGATGTCACCCCATTCACTATCACCCTTCATGCCTGACTCATGAGCCAGTTGTTCACCCATCCCATGATGTGTTTATCCAGCTGTCTGCTGGAAGTTTTGTCTGGAAGACTACTTTGAGAGACTAGGCTTTTCATTTCTGGAAGAACTGAAAAGAGCACTACCTTCTGTCCTGAATCAAGGAATCATGGAATCAACTAGTTTGGAAAAGACCTCTGAGATCAGTGAACCCAACTTTTTACCAAACACCCTGTCAACTAGTCCATGGCAGTAGGTGCCATGTCAAGCCTTTCCACAAACACTTCCAGGGACAGTGACACTACCACCTCTCTGGCTATTCCATTAGGTCTAGCCACATTTCTATGAAGAAATTCTTCCTAATATCTAAATTAAACCTCCTCATGTGCAGACAAAAACCACATCTTCTTAACCTGTTGCTAGTTGGCTGAGAGAAGAGGTCAGCTTTCATCTGGCTACAACCTCCTTTCACGCAGTTGTAGAGTTCAGAAATTCCCTCTGAGCATCCTTTCTCCAGGCTAAACAATTCCAACTCTCTCAGCTGCATGGGTTTATTGTGGCCAAAGCACAGGATCTGGTACTTGGTCTTGCCAGTGTCCTGAAATCTCTTTTCATTAACCTTGAGCTTCTTGTTGAAATATCACTGGTACCCCTGTGGAAGAAATAGGAGGCAGTATTTCGAAGGCTCTATTAGCCTCTTCAGTTTTTTGGTGAGGTCCCTGGTTNGCCTTTCCACAAACACTTCCAGGGACAGTGACACTACCACCTCTCTGGCTATTCCATTAGGTCTAGCCACATTTCTATGAAGAAATTCTTCCTAATATCTAAATTAAACCTCCTCATGTGCAGACAAAAACCACATCTTCTTAACCTGTTGCTAGTTGGCTGAGAGAAGAGGTCAGCTTTCATCTGGCTACAACCTCCTTTCACGCAGTTGTAGAGTTCAGAAATTCCCTCTGAGCATCCTTTCTCCAGGCTAAACAATTCCAACTCTCTCAGCTGCATGGGTTTATTGTGGCCAAAGCACAGGATCTGGTACTTGGTCTTGCCAGTGTCCTGAAATCTCTTTTCATTAACCTTGAGCTTCTTGTTGAAATATCACTGGTACCCCTGTGGAAGAAATAGGAGGCAGTATTTCGAAGGCTCTATTAGCCTCTTCAGTTTTTTGGTGAGGTCCCTGGTTTGGGCCCCAAGGAGGCAGCAAACTTCCCTGAAAAGAAGGTCTGGTCTGCAGATGGTTTAGATTATATTTGCTTTAATGTATATTTTCTTCAGTAATTCCAGCAGAAAGTTTCAGCAGTTAACATTTCTTGACTGTTTTGATTCATGAAGCTTCTGAACTGCAAATTGTTGAAGGAGTAGAAATACATGCTTTGTTTGTATATGTAATTTTAGAAGTATGTTTGGTCAGTGGCTTCTGAACTAGGTGAATTTCTGGTTAGATCCAGTAGTTTTCTTCCATGCTCTTATTTCTGTGGAAAACTTTAAACTAAAATCTGGAATATTCTGTACTTGCAGAACTCAAGGTTTGGTCTCATATCTTAAGCTTTTCCACTGATTTTTCCCAAGCCTGGATTTTACCAAGCAAATAGTTTTTTCTTTTTCAAAAAGAAAAAATTCAAAGAGAGAAAGTTTTTTCAATATATGCACCTTGTATCTTCATTTTGCAGGGAAATTCTTTTTTACCTACACTGTAGGAAAGACAATATTCTTTAATGTAATGTTCTGCCTACAGTGAAATGTCAGGACTGAAAATCAGAGAATAGTTACAAAACTTTCTGGGCATTTTTTTTTCTGCACAGATTGCATATTATCATCACAGAAGCTCATAGAAAAAAGTCTTATTATCTGCAAATCTAAAACCCCTTCTGCAAGACTAACCTCTTGTGGAAGATTTACTCTGAGATAAAAAACTATCTTCATCACAATTTTGTCTTGAAAGCCAAGGTGTATTCATCTTCAGGCATGGCCTGAAGAAATGAAGTTTTCCTTTCTATTCTTAGGTTGCTATGGGAACCAGATTAGTTTTCACTCATTTATCATGTAATGATAAACCTAAATCTGTAAGCCTGAGTCTTTTCACAGTGTTGCTCTTTCAGCTGCCTCACACTTCCTTAAATCTTCTCCAAATACTTTTCTTCTCACTCTCACAGCCTTATAAACTCTGTTTCTCCATCCCACTCTGTATAATGGATCTTGTTGGTCATTTGTGTATTATTTATTCTCGCTTTCAGCCTTTATAGCTTTAAGTGTTTCACATGACCTTGTAACCCCAAGAAAATTAAATAGTTAGGTTATGAATGACCTTTGAGAGTGGCTTGGGACCTTGTTAGATCAGAGAGGTTAAATGCCACAACTGGGCCTAAATGCTTCTTTGGCAGGCCTTTATTCTCAGGCACATGGCTCCTTGTTTTTTCAGTATTAATTTATTTTGTAAGGTATTTTTGAAAGAGAAAAGTGTTATAACTTTGCTGAACATTTTTCACTCTGCACACTGCTGAGTACTTTACTCTCAGTGTTGCCTTTGAAAACAGTCCTAGTGCAAAGGTTGCAAAGCCAAGTCATGGTGCTCACTGTAGAAATCTGGATGGATCAAAAATTGGTATATATTGTGTTTTGCTGCATGGAGATGAGGTATTCTGTAGGAACCCATAAGAACTATTCATAACATAAGATGTTTTGCTTTCATAAGTTGAGTGAGGTGCGTGGAAGAGAACCCACAAGTAATTAAGAGCTGGGTCAGGAAAGTGCAGCTCCTTGGGGGCACACTGGCAGGAAGATTGGCACCACAAATGAGAGGATGCCTGACTTACACCATCTGAGAGGAAGACTGTCCTCCCTTGATTCCTAAGAGTTTATCAATGCTCTGTGTGATCTCCATGTGCTGCAAGTGTTTACCTCCTCAGTGAATTAGGTGCTTCTATTTATTTAGCATCATTAGTTAATGGTGTGGCAATCTCTGCTTGTGAAATGTATTTATGCAAGCCAGTAGACATGGCATATCAGAGAAGTTTGTCACTTATCACCTTCAAAGGTAGCCAAATTTAGTGTCTGTTCACTATGCAAATGCAAAAGAGCATATGTAAATTGCATGATTAGAGAGAGAGCTGAAGTTATTTGAGAAAACACTTTAGTCCACATGTTGTATTTTAAATATAAGAAATAGAAGCCAAGATTTTTATGTTCTCGTATTTTATTGACTCTGAAATTATCTTTGAATAATTACTTTAAGTGGCTCAGAATCTACAGTTTTGCCTTATTTTTTCTCTTGTTCTGAGTGTTGGCTTATAGCCAAAGGCTTTCTAAAAAGGAAAGTTTGACTTTGGAGAAGGTATCTGAAAGTCATTATGGTTTTAGAAGTCTGGAGAAAATATGAATGCTATTCTGTAGTTATCTAAATATGTGAGTAAGTGAACTTACATTGAGAGGCAGAAGGTAAAGGCTGCAATGGCATAAAGAAAATCCTCTTCCTTAATATTTTTTGCAGCAGAACTTTGTCTTTCAAAAAGCTGCTTTTGTTGAGGAAACTGGATTTAATTTTGTAGACTTCACGATGTCTACTGGCACCCACCAGAAAAAAAGACATTAAAATTTAATCAAAACCTGATGGTCAAAGATAATGAAGAACTGCAGCTCCCATCTTTCTGCATCAGAGGGAGCAATCATTCATTGCTACTCTAGAAAGTAGGCTCAGCATATCCAAAATTCAATTATAAGAGCTGAGGTACCAAAGGTATGAGGTATCAGAAAGATAATCTTGGCCGTGTGGACTTGTGATGTATCCAGCACACTTTCTTAGACACTTTGTCTGTCCAATATTGTGCTTGTGTTAGCTTACACAGAAATAGGGATATATTTGAAGTTTTTGAGAATTTAGAGTTAAACTTTGGTACTGAAATCATCCTGAAGCCTTGGCCTGTGCCTGGGAGAGAGTCTGCCTTTCAGGTCTCATGGGAAGTTGTGCACAGTGATGCCAATTAGGCTCATGTGGCATCAAGCAGAGCCGAATGTACCCCAGAGTATGGGGGCAGGACAAAGTGGAGAGGTGAATCCTGATGTGCACAGCCATTGTCTGGACACTGTGTACACAAAGCTATAGATTTTCTGGGGGTTAGTGCTTTCTAAGGCAGAGTCCCTATCAGCATAGCCCAGGACTTGTCAGTGTCTGCAGGCAGAATGATACCTGTGAGTGTTAAAGATTCTTTATATCCTTGAAATATGAATGGCCTATGAATTAATGAAGTGAAACAGAAAGAAAATAATTATCTGAATTTAAAAGAAAGCATAATCTGTATTTTAACTACATAGACTTACCTGTCATTGATTAAGTCTCTCTCTCAGAGTTCCTATCTTTGCTTTTAGACTTTCAGTGTTGATACAGTAGTGATATATTGTCACACTGGTGCCTTAAAACAAAATCCACTTGAAACTTGGAGAAAACAAACAGATTTGACTACATTCATTGAGGATTCCAGTAGGTCTTACAAGCAAACACTATCTACTTTAGTGTCCTCACACTTGGTGAAGCATAACCTGCAGTGCTACTTACTGTATGGGTTTTACATTCTTCTCTGAAGTGCCTGATATGGGATGCAAAGCATGAAACCAACCTTGTAAAAGGATGATTCCTCTGTCTTAATCTGGATGTAGTATCACTACTGATCAAAAAGAGAGACTGCCCATGCTGACAGTTCTGGGCAGTCTCTGGGCTCTGTTCTGTTGGCATGTGGCATCATGCCAGAAGGAATCAAATCTTATTGATTTTCCTGTCTCTGCAAAGCAAAACATCATTGCCTGAGACTGCAGATGGTGGTTTAATCTATTTATTATTTGGTGCTTTGTGAAAACGATTTTTCGAGCAAAACTCCTTCAGACTAGTAGGAAAAGAGACAGTTCAATTATCTTCATATGATTATATATCCCTCCTAAAAACTAGGCTTCTGTCTACAAGAAAAGAGATGAATATCATAATCTTTGTAATGTGCAGACAGTAAGAGAATAATTTGCCTTTTGCTGCTCCTGGTTTAGAATGTTTAGAATTTTAAATAAATTAAATTTCTGTAAGTGATCCTGTGCTCAGTATAAACTGAAGAAGTTAATTATTTTTACTTCTAAGAGTTTATATTGAAGGACCTTAAAGCACTTCAGAAGGAGCAGGTACTGAATGACTTTCTATGAGAGATTTGTTTTCAGTCAGCTGAAGATCCATAAATATGCACAAAATATATTTGCAGTTGTATATATGAATAACTAGTTTTCAGTATGTGAACTACAAAATTTTTTCTCCAATTGCTATGATTACTACATTTCTTTTTTTCTCCACTGCACTTTTACCTGAAATGTTCATAGCATTGAACTTTTCCTACACCTTCCCTACAGTTCTTAGAATAAATTATTCAATTGTGTTAAAGGGGAAATAGGACAAAGAGACTGCAAGACCCTCCAGCATCCACTTAATTCTAAAAGGGAGTCTGTAGAAGGACTATGGAGATGTGAAACTAAATGTAGCATATTCCTTATTTTCTCACCTTGAAATTTTAATGATTGAAATTATTTTTATGGCTGTGTAGTTTCTCTAGGGCTTGCAAAATAATGAACTTCTTGTAAAAGACAGGCATTAAAGTTTTTGCTTTTCAGGGTTTTTTTACAAAAAATTCTAAATATATCAGCTTTTTGATTAAACATGAGAAAGACATTACTGAACTTATCTATGAATGAAGTTTTTGATATGCCTGAAAATTCACTGAATTTTAAGAGTAAAAATACAAGCAAATATCTACCATATAATACAGATAGATATAGATATCTACTATGGCTACCTGACTTATTTTAAGTTGAAGATTACAGGTTCTGCCTTATTTCAAGAATACATTATAGTTTGCAAAATCTGCTTGGGACTGTGCTTTTAGGCCACTACTGTTCTTCTTTTCCAAGGAGAACTAACAGTAAACCAATCTCTGACTCTCAGTAATATATGCATCATGAGCACCAAAGACTTTCCTTAATAGAATGCCAGTAAATAAACTCTGGCATCTTAATACTTCTGACTTTACGCAGTAGTGAAAACTAATTCAATCTTTGTTTTACCATTCTGTTGATCCTTGAAGCTCTTAAAACCCTCTTTTAAATCAGAACTTTGAGTATAAGAAGTTGAAAGTATGTAGTGAATGTTATGGTTGATTAATATTTAGGAGATCAGTGATCCTCCCAGGAAAAAGGCAAATGAGTACAGCCCCTTTTTCTGTATGCCTGCCAACCATGAACAGCCTTCCAGTCTCTTTATACACAACTATTAAGTTCACAACAAAGGAAATCTTCCTCTGAGTCACTAGAAATTACTATTTTTTAAAAAGCATTGCTATTCAGACACATGACATTTCTCCCTAATTCAAAACACCGATTCCCACTAGACAGTTTCAGAAGAAAAATAAATAATTCGAAGTCAAAATTACTGTAAAAACACAGAAAATATTAGCACAGGGAAGTAACATCTGATAGCACCAACAAAGATAGGAATTGAAATATACACTCTCCCTTAACTTCTCCTCCCCTCAACCAAGCAGGCAGCTGCCATGAATCTGGATAACACACCACACAAAAGGAGACCACAGAGTAGTTGCATTCATGTTAAAACATCTCTTCATTCAACAATATTGACAGGGGCAGTTGTAGTCACAGAGGAAAGCCTTAGGCTTGACTGAATTCACACGGACTGCCTGGTCACCAGCATCACAGGATATTTTTTATGGTATCACATGTTAGATCAGACGACTGGCAGAAAGGAGGAATTATGTGATGAAAATCCTTATGGTAAGTTAGGTATGCCATAAAAAGAGCTGGACAGACAGTTGTGGTTTGGAGTTTGTTGCAGACAATGGCATGCCAATACTGTGCTGCTCTAAATTTTGCAGAACCAGTAACTCAAATCCAGAAAGTGTCCCAAACATGGATGGCATCCCTGAATGTGAGAAATACATATTTTATGGAAAGGGCATATTTTTACATCCAAGTTTTCCACTTCTGGAACTTGACAAAGCAGAATCCATGCTTGCCTGGAGGAGAGTACCACAGCCCTTTGACAGACTCCCATGTGAATATAAGTGTTCACCCACAATTGCACACACTGCAGCTTATGACAGTCTCACTTTCTCTGGATATTTGGGTAGGAGGAGAACCCCCTGAAACTGTGGGCAAGCTGCAACAGCCACATGGCAAGCACATTGTGATGTGGAAGCTGAGATTCCCCCTGAATCTCAACCCCCTCTTTTTAACACTGCTGGTTGTATTTTCAGCTCAGTGTATTTCCTTTCTTTTCTGTTTCACAGGAACTCCAAAAGAACTGCACGTGGATGGATGGATTAGCCTGCATCAATCTTGAAAGGTATATAAGGAATTTTTTATTATTGCAATACTTTGCTCCTGAATGAAGTTTGAAGACTGTCCTTATGTCTATATCCTTGAAGAAAAAGCAGACAGTGGTGATCTGTGTTGAGGCATAGAAAATTTGAACATCTACAGTAAACTTCTGTGTCTGATAATAGCTTAATAGCTTCAGAAAGTCAGTAAATCTTTCAGCCTGAGTGTAGCATTCAAACAGGAAAAAATAAAAGTGCTGCAAATTTTAATAGCTAAAATTATAGAAAATTCTTCTTATTTATACTGAATAGAAATTTTAGAAGACTATTTTTTAAAAAAATAGCATGGGATATAATTTACTTGGTGAGAAGCCACCTGCACCAATGACTAGTTGCTCAGCACATGCACTTAAGCTAATGACAAGAGTGAAGGGAACTAAGTTTTCCGTACCTTAAGAATAACAAAAAAGTTGATTAAGGGAATATTTACCCTGTTTGCAGCTGTGGCATCCATCTGAACAAGGTATGCAGTCTTCAGAGTCAGGATCTTCCACTTCACCTGTGTTTTGCAAATGATCAGTTTTGGGTTAATTCTAGATAATGTAACATTTGGAAACACACAGCAAGGTTCCCGGAAATAAACTTGATTCAAATTAAAAAAAAGGAGAAAGACTCATGAAAACTCATTTTCTCATTTGTTTTTGCATAAACCACTCAATTTGAGGAAAATACTCTTGCTTTACAATAACATGATACTAGAAGAGGATCAGAGCTGGAACTTAAGGACCTCAGGGTCAGGTGTGACTGTGTATTTCAAAACTTTTTTTAATATGCTTAAGCAGATTTCTGTAACAAATTGAATAGAGTATTTGTTATCTCCAACTGAAGGATGCTTACCTTCTCTACAACTATGCTTCTGACAGACATTTTGAGCAAGGTAGTAGCCTCTGAAACATCTTTTGCAGTGGCTGGAGTTCAGGCACACCTCACAGTGGCCAGGACAAGGCACACAGGTATGCTCCCAGTGGTAGTGACCTGGAGGACAGTTGTCTCTGCATTCCCCATGGTACAGGAAACGTTCCACCCCTCTTCTGTCTGTGGAGTAAATAAATGAGAAAAAGTTGTCGGTCATAGAGGGCATTTGGGGTATGAGAAGGAACTTTATGAAGTTCCAGTGCTGCAGCAGAGACACTGACTGGTAGATTTTACAGTTTTATGTCAGATGAGATGTATAAAAGTTTCAGGACCTTAAACTTTTCACATTTCTGGAGATTTATGGCCTATAAAATCTCATGCTAGTGAAAAATTACTCTTTACATCCATCAATCTAATTAAAAAAAAAAAATTCCATCACTGAGTTCTCTTGCAGAGGACAAACAAATGTTTGTAATGCATTGTTCAGGCAAAAATACCATTATTATTAAGAAAGCAAAGTGGCCCTTTTGGGCAACTTCACCTTTGGAAAGAGTCAATCTGTGTCCCTAGAAGATTAAACTGTGATCCTCATCTTAGTGGAATCATCTAGATTTGAATTTAAACACAGATGTGCAGCTATTAGCTATTAAAGCACAAGCATTCTCTAACACAGGAGAACTGGGAGGTCCCCTGCTCCAAATCCTTCTGAGTCAAGCCTGTGAAAACACATATAACTTAATGTGCTGCAATATGGGGAGTTTTCTAATCAGTTACCCTACAGTATAAATTACACATATAACTGCTCTAAGTGTATTTCATTGTCTTAACTGTAGAGTAACAATTTGTTTACCAGAATCTATGTTTCAAAATGCAGAGAAGGCATAATAGGAAATAATGCTGCACCACAGCAGAAGTTGAATTTTATTTATTTTACTTTTCATGCACAAATCTTTAATTTTCCTGCCTCCTAAGCATGTGAGTCTAGTCAGTGTCTTAATTTCTTGATTCACAGAAATACAGAAATAAATCTTGCTGTCCTACATAAGGGAGAGACTTTGGGGAACAATTATACAAATTGTTCTCACATTAGACCTGAAGTACCATTTGAAAATTTCATCTACTGAGTCACATTTCCCAAAGTGAGTAAGTCAATCTCATCATCAGTACAACTGCTTAATGCAGCCATACTAGTGTTTGCTTGTAGTCTAGACACTTATAACTAAATAAAGTCTGTGCCATTTTTGATTAGGATTGAAATGGAAGTAGCAGCTGAAATGAAAAGGCTGTGAATCCATTGTGAACCCTCAGAGGACAGCTCATAAAAAATTACTCTTTATTATAAATTAGATCTTAAACACTCATTTCTATGGACAGTTCAGACTAGTTGTACATACTTGCAGTTAATAGCCTCAGGTTTTTTGCTCATCAGATGTTAGAGAGACAATAGGAAATAATTTTTAAAACAGAATTTCAAAGTGAGAAGAGTGGCCTTTTTGGAATTTCCACAAAATTCACTACATTAGCCCTCCTCTCAACCTAAGATCTATAAAAATTGTTTTGGTGATAAGCTGCTCATTGCAAAACCTGTTTGTTCAGCTGTAGGGATACAGCAATCTCCAGTGGAACCCACCATGCTTGTTTCTTAGCCTTTCCCAGAGAGATGTTTAGGAAAGCACCCTGGCTCCCTGCCTGCTTGAGCAAACTGGCTCCACTTCAGTATAGCACATCCTGTGCAGTGGGTGGGGGAAGCATGTATGAAGCTTTCTTTTCCAGAAGCAGGGTATGTAGGTTTTCTGTCCCTTTCTTTTCCCTTTCTCTGGTTTCTGTTAAAAGTTCCTATTGAAAAAACACCAAGGGAAATGGATTAAGTTGAAAAGACAATACAGAGTTGTGTTTTCTTTTACTTTAAAAAAAAAAAAAAATTCCAATTCCCTTCAGAGTCATAAGAAGATTGTGATGTAGATTGGTAGTGAAAGCACTACTCATTTTATTGGATCTAACAACTGGCCCTGAGAGCTGACGGAAAGGGGAATTTGGAGGCCAAGGGAGGGGGAAAAGCTGGCAAAAGGAAATCTTCCTTACCTGTTCCACAAGTGGTGCATTTGTTAGGTTCACTTCCACTGCAGTCCAGGCAGGTATGATGGCACAAATGACACTGCTGTTCGAATTCAAACTTTCCTCTGGGACATTGCATAACACAGTAGCCATCATCAAAGATTCTTTTAAAGAAGACAGAGGCATAATTACAAACTTGTCTACTGCTTGTTTTTTAAATCTAAAGGAAACTAAAAAGAAACTCAATAAATTCTTCTCTCTCTATTTACAGGCCTTTGAACTTCAAGACTTTGTTTTCCTGATCTTATTCATTGTATTTACTATATGAAAAGTGTTTTGAACATGAATCTTAGACTTCAAAGTTGATTTGTCTCTGCAATATTTTTCTGAGAAAAATCACCTTTTGGTCCTTTACCTAGATGTCCTTATACTACAATCTCTAACAATGGTCCCATGTGTCTGCTAAAAGGAAAGCAGTACTTGGTCTTTCTCTGTGAAAGAGTAACCCATCTGTTTTACTTTTAAGACTGCCTTTAAAAAGTACTACGGCTTCAGTAATACGACCTCGTACATGAAGTCAAATATCTATCTGAATACTAGTCTTTAGGAGCTGTAGTTTTAGAC
>VXBB01003589.1:123638-139186 GCA_013399915.1 Illadopsis cleaveri | reverse complement strand
CACACATCTGGCACAGCAGCACTCAATGGTGGTGTGACTTCCTTCAGGCCATGACAGTTCACTGTCAGTCTCCACCGGACTTACACACTGGCCATAAAGGACCACTAAAGGGTGAGTGAGTTTTTCTGGCCACTCCCTGGGTCTCCAGTTCAGGAATCATCTCATGAATGGGGGTCACAAAATCCTGGCTGGCATGGTGTTATCAATGGTGCACTTTTGTGGTGCTGATGTTTTAATTCTACCTTCAGCAGTCCCACAGCAGAAGGGTCCCCTGAGAGACCAGCAAGTTATTCAGCTCTTTAATTTCCTCTGCTCCACATCAGCTCTCCCAAAAGCCCAACAATGACTTTTGGGTCCTCGAAATACCCTCTCCTGAGGTAATCTCCTGAGGCCAAGGATTCATGGGGCCTCTGGGCCTCTGGGTGTGTTTGTTATTCATTCCCAGTCAGGGTCACTTCAGCTCCCAGTTGTCACGTGTTGAGACCCCCCTGTCACCCCAGAAACAGAGATGGATTCTGCCCCTACATATTTTGATGAAATCAGGGTACACTGTGCTCTAATGTCAACTAAAACCTTACACTCCTGTGGGTCTGATACGCCAGGGCATGGGATGCACACAGTCCAATAGAACCAGTTGTCCCTTTCCCCACCCTGGCTGGAGGCAGAGCCCCTCCAGCCTTGGTCATAGTACTTTGCTTGCTTCTTGTAAATATTAACTGGAGGAATTCAAGAGGATTGGAAGTAACATCAGCTCTTTTCTGTTCTGTCTGAGTGCTTCTCCAGTGAAAAATAGGGCAGCATTTATCCTTGAAGAATTTCCTGTGATGGTTGCTCTTCCTCTCAGGTACCCATGTTGCCAGGGCGAAGGTAGGTTTTCCATCCCACTTCCTCATGTCTTCTCTGCAGTCACGCAGGAAAAAACATACATTACCTTGTGTATACTGTTTCTTCCATGCAGTGGAGCACTTGCTCTCAGTAGCAGAGACTCCGGTCTGTATTGTGTAGCATGGGATTCTCTAGCTTTCTTGAGGCTTTCAAATCTGTCCAAAGTCTTGGACAAAATTTCTACAAGGCCCTGCTTCCTCTTCATTCATCACAAAGCAAACTGAATAGGTCTTGGATTTCTATTTCTATTGTATTATAGTGGAGATTGCTGCCTGCATGTGTTGTTCTTCTGTTTCAGCTGCAATTTGAGTGGCTATGGTGCTGGTTGGTCTGATTTCCTCCTCCTTTCCCTGAGGGCACTCTCTGGTGTTGACCTGTGTCCAGTAAAGGATAGCCAGGGTCCAGCACACTGCAGTAAGTTGGTTGTCTATGGAGTTGCTGCAGCATTTTCCTTGCAAATATTCTGTCACTTTTTTAGGGTCCTGTAGTCATTCAGGGGTGAATATCCAAATCATTGGAGCAGAGAAATTCCCCCCAAACAGTGCATTTTTCTCCCATATTCTATGCCACTCAAATCTACCCATACTCAGGGCAGATCTTTGAATGACCTTCCTAGAAATCTCTTTCTTGACTCTAAACATGGTATAGGCCACACCGAGGAGACATACCAGACACAGCAATAACATGCATTCCTTAACAACCAAAGGAAATTAAAGCTTCTCACAAGCTATGTGGAGGAGAAAAAGGGGGTGAAAAGACAGGGAAATCATCCACTCCTGTTCTCCCACAGTCTGGGCATGATTATTAATGGATTCCCAAAAGTAGTGCCTGAGATAAGGGTAGAAGAGCAACATTGGGTACACATCCCAGATAACCCTCACTTCCCTTGATCTTATGATACCATAAGCTGCTATCACATAGTACATCAAGAGAGTAATCTTGATCCTCCTCCCTGCTCTGAAACAGAATGTAATGAGGAGCATATAGATCATATATAGAGGCACATACAGATCAGGTACCACATCCACAAATCACACAAATGCTTGGGTCTGTTGTGATTTCAACCCTCCATGCCCCACATTGAGTGCCAAACAAGGCTGTTGTGGTTTAGCAGTGGAATTCGTCAATTTAGTGCTCCCATCAAAACACTCCCAACCACACACTTCTTACTCACTCTCCCATCCCTGTCCCCTGAGGTGGGATGGAGAGGAGAATTGGAGGCATGAAAGGTAAAGAACATGGGTTGATACAAGAAAAATTTCCTAGAAACAGGAATTAAAAAAGAAAATTAGGAGTAACAGCAAGAATATCAATAGCAAAGTGTACAGCAGTAGAATGATTCACATGTCAGCACTTGCCTCTCTACCATGGAACCCCCCAGATCACCTGATCATGCCACACTCCTTGACTCTGAAGGGACCCCTCCCACCAGCCCTGGAAATAAGACCAGGTAGCACAGGATAACCTCCCAGCCCTAGTCATGCCCCTCCTGTCCTCTGCAAAAATTAACTCCATCCTGGCTGGAACCAGAACATACATCTATCTGTAAGAACAAAAGGAGTCTAGCTGCTAAATGATCTCCTTTTGCTGGATAACTAAACATTTGCTAAAGAATCCTTTTATATGATGAAAATTTATGGTCCATTCTTCACTGTTGGTTAATGTCTACTATTTTAATCTGCTTGGGACAAAAATGGAAATGCATCAGTTCATGCATTGTTCATAGACATCTAAAAGAGTATAAAACAAGTTGGTTAGATTTTGACAGTATTTTCCCTCCTAAGGAAATAAAAAAGAAAAGACTGTAAACTTTTACACTTAATTGCTTTTATCACTTTGCTATCTGAGGACTTGGGATTCAGTTTCTAGAGAAGTTGAATGTCATTTTGGCCGTTAGTACAGGCTTTCCTAATACACCTAGACAGAAAAAGGCTTTCTTTTATATTAAGAGAGTGCATGTTTTCTTGGAGTTAGCCAATGGCATTAGAGAATATCTGCAACACATCTTCATAAATTTCAGTTGCTATGATCATTTTCAGATATATTCTGAAAGAAAAGGAGAAATGTAACAGAGGTACTGGAGGTAGCTGGACCATGCTTATATGACATGCAAAACTTACTGAGTTCAACAGCTTGTGCTAGCTCTAATGATAGCCATCCTTACAAACAGTTCTCACAGTGGAAAAGTACATTTTTCTTGCTCTTTGTTATGTTGCCCCTAATGGGAAACACCTGGTCAGATCTTGTCACTAACCTTGGCTCAAACCATAAACAGATGGACAAGGAATTCTGTGATAATCAGTTTGTCTGGATAAAAAAATACATTTCATTTTTTTTTCTTTAAAAAACCAAAACCAATAAAATAAAACAAAAAAGCCACAGGCAGCAGCATTTTCATTTATCAAATTATCTGACAGTGATTTTATTATTAAATAAATTGACATCTACCCTGGATTTTCATAAGGAACACTTTAGCTTCTGGGCAAGGTTGTATTATTATTTCTTTTACTATAGATATGATTTTTTCTAGCAGCTTTCATAATGCACAGAAGGGTCTCAGAAAGCTTTTTGAAACCTTAGATACCAAAATTCATAACTTTTAGAGAATTTATCATGGTGATTAGAGCAGCATCCTTCCAAAAGACCACTGGGAGCTCATTACTGCAAACACCTTGGTGGTTCAGCATAATGGTGCTTGGTTCCTTCCTTGCTTTGTAAATACCTGCATGCAAAGCTTACAATATAGGTTGCAAGGAAGGAACAGACAATCTAATTTAAATGCCATTGTGAATGGGAGAAATCCACTCCACAGTCCAGAATCCCGCCCGGATTTCCTCTGCTCTCATTTCTGGTGTAACAGAATTTAATAATGCTTCCTCACTTATAAATTTGTTTGGACTCCATCGCTCCTGGTGTGTCTTTCATTGGCATAGTCATATAATAGATATTTTCAGGGCAAACTGCAGCATTGTTTAGGGGTTTTCTTTCCTTGCGTTAGAGGATCTGTCTTGTGATCCTGTTTCCATACCAGTGGAAATGTCAGCTGGCCACAACATAACCGAGTGCAACAGAACCAAAGTTATTTGTGTGAGAATACAGCTATGGGTAGGACATGTATAAAACCAATAGTCTTCTGGAGTAGGTGTGACATGACCTAAACGTAAACTTCTGATTTGTCTTTGACTTCCAAAGTCCTGTGAAAAAGATTCTTTCTAGTTCTGTTCAATCCTTATGGCAGGTTAGAAATGTCAGCCTAACCCATAACACCTCAATTTGGGAATGATGTTAAGGTGCTATGAATATCTTCCAAAATCAGCCTCAGGGTCCATACTCATGCCTTGAGCCAATCCTTGTAGCTATGTAGAGCTACAGATGCTTTTCTTTGTCTGTGGGAATCATACTGCTAAACAGTAAGTGCTTATGTAGCCAGCTACTTTGTTTACATAAAAATGGTTTTCTCAAGTCCCTCGGATTTTTTTACCCTAGACACTTCTTGTTTCCATAGTCTCTGCTAAGCATAATACAGGCACTTCTCCAGATGATGATGTGAGGTCTTTGTACTGCACCATGCTAGGAGACAATTACCTTGTGAGTGGGCAGCTGATGCAGTTGTCTGCCTCAGGTCCAATGCATTTCTGACAGGATATTGGACATGACTGGCATTCTTGAGAATCATCAAGATATTCCCCTGGTAGAAAAAAAAATCAGATCAATCTTCTCACAATTTAAAAATAAAACCAAAGGAAGAGAAAAAAGCACCAAACTTTCCAGGTTGGAAAACATAATGATGAAGAGGAATTGGATCTCTTTTTAATTACTGAAATGAGCACATTTCCCTGTGGCATCAAGAAAACAAGCACTGACTCCCTTGGGGAACCAGGATAATCAGACCTGTTGGTTGTTTACTAGCTTTTTTTTTTTCTGTGTGAATTTGAGAAAAAGCGATTTTTGTTTTTTGTTTAGTTTATTTTGCATTAGTTGAAGTAATGAGACTTAAGATTCATGAGTTACATCAAAATTAGTGCTACAGAGGAGTATTCATTATGTCTATTGAGCTTGATTGCAAGCTGCAGCATAAAGGGTTTGCTGTCATGGGTATGGATATTTTACATGAAGAGATGGACTTGAGCAAGCTTCCATCAGTCAGAGACCTGTTGGTGCTTCCCAAATCTCTAGCTGTAGCACATTTTATTTCCCTCACAGGCTCCTGACAGAAAACTCCCCACCTAAAAGACCTAGGCTTGCATTTTGGCTGAAATGAAACTTGGTGCAAAAGTGCACATTTGGACCTGAAAGAGAATTTTATATTATATGGATTTCTACCTTAAAACTGAGCTAAAGATATAAACATTTCCAGATCATGAATACACTAGTACTACTACGCTGCTGAAGTGCAAATTTTGCCTCTTTATGTACTGAATATTAATTCAAACACTGGTACAAACTGGTAAGCTGCTTGCCTAATACCTTCTAGGGCAGAGATTTGGTAAATAGCATAAGTACTTTATTTGTGTGCAGTATCATGTGGGGACAGTAAATTGATTTATCACACAGTTTTATAAAGCTCAAGATTGGGTCTTTTATGTCAGTTTGTTTTGGGAAATTTTATTATAACCGAGTCTATATATCTAAGGAATTGGGTGTTCCTTCATTCTTGAGTAATGGAAGAGGCTGGACAAAAAGTCCTATATAATACATAAAACCTGCAGTTTCTATGGATACTTCAATATCAAGCAGCTCTTTCCACTTGCATTGCTGCTAGAAAATCCAGATCTGGCAAATACAGTAAACTTTAGGAATCAAAACTCAAATATGGAATGACTTGGGTTTGGCTCTCACTTGCAGTAAGTTCCTTACATTTGAAAAGCAAATGCACTGTACAAGCAACCACTTATATCAATTCAAATCAATTTAGGGAGGAAAAATTTTCAAAAGTACTGCAAATTATGTTCCTGTCTGTTGTGGTTTTAACAGTTGTGTTTTTACATATTAAACAGTACTAAAAAAAATTATAAGAGTTGAAATCTCTGGTATGAGATATGAGCTAGGATAGTACTTACATATCTAAGGGAATGGGAACACCATAGTTATAAAGGCAAACTGACTGGAACATCTAGTCAACCCTGGGTGAGACCTGGGTACCCAAAATGTAGGCAGAGATGTAATATTTGTTGTCCAATGGTTGTGTGTCTTCTGAAGAGAGGATAAAAGTAAAAGGCAAGCCAAAAGCCAGGGATAGAACCACATAAACATGAAGACAATGCTCCTCAGAGGTTGTTCTGGGGTCAGTGCTAGCTGGAGAGAAGTTCATACTGGGAGAAAATGAAGAGTCTGCTGAAGAGATCAGGGCAACAAGTCAAGAAGTCTTTGAATGAGTACATGTTCACAAATTTTTATAGTTCTCGTAATCCAAAGAGCAATTTGTATACATCTTTATCTGCATTTCTATGTATGTATTTCTGTGCTTTTATGTAATCCCTTGCATGCCCATAAAGGCCAAACCTTGAATTTTGTAAACTAACTAGTTCCATGAAACTGATGCAGCATTTCTGAACTAAAAACCTGCATATTTTATGAGTAATTACTTTATAGCAGACTAAAACTAAAAACATTTGAAAAGCGGCTAGATATATAATTCAGCAGGATTCTAAATTTTTCAAGGTGTTACTCAGATAACGTTGTATTGATGCATAATACCAAATATTTATAATTTTCACCTTCTAGAATAAAAATAAGGAAAAGAATGGCCTTCAGGCCATTGACAGATTTGGTTAATGAAAGCCTCTTGAGCCCATTGACAGATTTGGTTAATGAAAGCCTCTTGAGCCTTTTTAATAATTATTTATAGGAGTAACATGGAATCCCATGTTCTCAAATGCTTTATGAGATTTTAATACAAAATTTTGTCATGGGACAAAATAGTAGTCCCCAATTCTGTGACCTCACTGAGACTCACCTAACTCAGATGTCACTCGCATGCTTCCCTTCCCCTACTCCTTCCCGTCCCCTTTCCTCTCTGGGGTGGGGGGGAGTTGAAAAGTAGAGGCACAAAAAGATGAAAATCACACGTTGAGAAACAAACAATTTACTGGAAACAGCAATGAGATAATAAAACAATAACAGCTATGATGTTAATAACAGAAGATTGAAATTATTTACACAGAAAATAATACTGGACTGTTTTGCCCTCCACTCTTTCTCTCACCATTGGAACGAGAGAGCAAGTCCCTTTGCTTGCCCCTCAAAAGTGATGGAAGAGCCTAAGAGTCAATAACCTAAGGGTCTGGCCATGCTCCCTTCCCAGATGGTATAGGAAATCAACTTTGTCCTGGCTGAAACTAGGACAAATTATATATACATACACATAGACACACACACACACCCCACACGTTTGGGCAATAACACAACCATGAAAAAATACAGTATCAAGACTTTGCATTGCAAGTTTGATGCTTGAGTGTTTTATTCTATTGGATTTACACCACTGGGAAATCTGTCAAGGTGACTTTATTACATAATTGATTCTCTGATGTTGTTTTGTGATACACACTAGAAAACTTTTCTATTTCTCCTTTACTTTATCTGCCCACACTATCTGTCTGCTTATCTTGTGTGCCTATCCACTGGACCTAAGCTGCTAATTCATACACCTCAGCTATGCATTCACACATTGCAGAAGTACTTTGTTTTTAAAGGTTTTAGTTATTTCTATGTTATGCCTTTCATTGGAAGTGGCGTAATTCGTTTCAACTGTGCTTGGAATAGTGCCAGGAAGACCAGTTCTGTGGCTCTGAACTGAAGCATTTTAATGAATACTATTATAAGAATGTGCACCAGAAAATACTTACATATTTGGCCCTCTGAATTGCAAATCACATCTAGAACTGTAGATATGATGTGTTAACAAAATAATTTTTTGTGGATATTCAAAAAGTTAACACTGAAATTCAAAAAAGAAGACTTTTAAACTATTCCACAGGGCAGTTCAACCATCTGCCAGAATTCCTTGTAAGCAATGTATTTCTTTACAAATCTTGCTAGATGTGAATACAAGCTGCCAAAGCCTCAATCCTTTTCTTCTTTTCTGTATTAGAAATCTTTATCTGCCTAACATACTTAAGAGAGGAGTATTCTCAGCAATGTGTCTTCACTTAGCTTTCAATTAGGCTATGGTCATCAGTAACTTTGGATCACCTCATATTTATCATTCATTATGATGTTCTGTTACATTGTTACCTTGTTTTAAAACATTTGCCACATCGTTAAAAAAAGGAATTTGAAATTTTGTAGGAATAATGATATGTTAACAGACTTGATTCCTCAAATATGAAGATTTTAATGTATAATTTTCGCGTTCAGAGCTAGAAATGTTAAACTCCATATTTGAGCTACATCAGCTTTCAAGTTGTGCTTTTAACTGCATTCAAAATGCTTAGTTAATACTTATTGCTCAGTTCCTATCAGTTCATATGATGCATTTTAAAGTGAGGTAAGAACTATTCCTTTCATTAAGGAGGTAGAAACCAGAGTTGCAACAACATAATCAAATTAGTTTGCAGTAGCAAACTAGAACCTGTCTCTCCTGAGACCCAGTCTGGAGCACTTGTCATAGTTGCCAAGTTATTCTATGTCTTTCCATCAGCAGCATCAAGTGTACCTTTATTTTGTCACTATTTCTCCCTTGCTTTCCAAAGCTTGTGCCATTCATTGACAGTACAGGATATCTTAGGAGATCACTTAGATGAGGGTTTATGAATATTATTGTCAGTTATGCAGGGAGGTACGGACTTCTATGTGCTGGCTGTCATAAATCCTTTTCTCTTGTAGTTCCTCTGTGAGACTTTGTCACTGCAAGTCATGTCTTACTTTCCCATTTTGTTTGTTCAAAACACCACTTTATCTAATTTTAAAATGCTCTTTATTGTCTATAATATTGCTGCAATGGCTTTTCCTTAAAATCAATCAAAAAAATGACCTCATTTCCTCCATTTTGCTTGTTTACTTTCATGGAAATCTGGACATGGATTTCATACTTGGGTTCATTGTACATAATGTAAACAACAACAACAACAACAATAATAATAATCATAATTATAACTTATGGGTTATAAAGGTTTGACAAAGCAGATAAACAAAACGTGCTCAGAATTGCTTTTCATCCATCAGCTGTGAGAACTGAAATAAGTTGGTCTTAGGGAGCTCCCTGCTTTTTCTCAAGTTCGGCTGTGATACATTTTATTTTGTCTGGCCTGTGGGATCAGCTCCTTGAATTCCCTGAAGAAACATTTATTCATAAAGTGTAAGTAGATAACCAAAATTAACTTGCATATAAAAATCCATGCAAATTCACTCTGAAGATTCTTTTTAAAGTTTCTCCTTTGCTTAGCCCAAGGTCTCAGTGTTTGATAGATTACAGCTCCCTGAAAGAAATCTTACTATAATGTCCATGCTGTAACATTTTCAAGACGAAGACATTTCCTCTACCCTCAGATTTGGCAGTTGTACAAAATTTGCGTCTGGTTTCTAATTATTTGTCTAGCTTCAGTTTTAGGTCTCCTGCTAATTACACAATGTCCAAATTTCTGTCTCCCTATTCTGATGCACAGAAGAGACAAACTTTTGGGTATTATGATTTGAGGTGATGAGAAGGATTCAGGATTGAAAATCTTCTTTTCGAAAGTGCTCTAGGCAGTGACAAATGAGAAGGTTGAAAATAGGATATTGATTCCTAAGTCACTAAATTTCCCCCTTGTGCCAAGGGGCAAAGCAGAACTTTGAAAAGGATTGAATATCTCTTCCCTGAATAGCTGTGTGTTGAGTGTGATATAATGATTATAGGATGAAAGGCCCCTTTGTTGGAGGATTAGGTGAGATCACAGAGTGACTCAGGTTAGCTCTAATCATGACAGTGAGGAGTGAGGAAATTGCCTTTATCAGACTCCACTGTCTTACATGGCCCTCTATGCTTTTCCCTGCAGAACAAAAACACTCACATAAGCCGAAGCTGCCTTATTTATTTCTAACACAAAGAGATTTTCTCTTCCCCTTTACAATGTGTACTTGTCCCCCCATTTCTACGTAGTATTAATACAACTGTTACTAGAAACCCACTGAAGAGCCAGAGCCCTCAGCAGTGCTTAGTGGCCATAAACAGATCCCAGAAAGACTTTATTTCTTTTTTTTAAATTACTGTTAAATCTCCATTTCTACTAATTTTTTAGGCATTTAAAGAATTTGGTTTAAAACTCCATTTGTACTAATTATGTGGATATCTGGAAGCATAAGCTGGCTCGGTTCATGGTTGCTCCCCTTGCCTATGTAAGCACCTATGTCAGAGCCTGGCAAGATGTTCTGCTGCTCACCTATAACCTGAAATTTTACAGCCCCACAAGAAGGGGGGAAGGGAAATGGAACACGTGGATCTATATCAATAAAGCTTCGGTTTGTACCCTTCTCACTTGTTGAAGGAGAGAGAAATACTCTCAAAATTTTAGACTCACAGTGGCAAAAAATTCACTCAACCTCTCCACTTCTTGAGCTTTCCAACTGGAAATTTTCCCATTTTGTGTTTTCAAGCTTCCCATTCTTCATAAAAATCAGTAGCTGAGAATCTTCTAAAGGGCAGTGGAACAGAAAACACCTGAACCTGACTGAAAATTATCACACAGTGCTGATAGTACTGCTTTGGAAAGCTAGGTAGTTACTTGTGAAATACAGAAACCAAATGTAGTATGCTTTAAATAAAGCTGATGTTATTAGCACATGGAGTACATTAAAGATAGAATCTTTCAGTGCTGGAGGAAAACACACATCAGAGGCAACCAAGGTGTCAACAGTGTGTCTCTCATCTGTTATAAAGCAAGGAGCATGTACTCTGTCTACACAGAGCCTTCCTGACCACTGCAGGATTTCTGTAGTCTGATTTGAATAGACATAAACCTGAACTGGGAAGAGCGGGATGTCTCGGGGCAGTATTTCAGTGATGTCATTCATCTTAGGCTAAGAAACTCCTGCACAGGCTGTTCATACTGGACATCTTCAACTTAATCAGGATATGAACAGAGATCTGCTGATAACTGGGTAGATTTTAGCAGGCCAAATATTGTCCCAAGATGTAACAACATAGATTCGTACTATTACTCAAATGCAATTTCTGTGTAATTTGCAGAGACGAAGACATATTAAAGCTTGAAAGAAACCTTTTGTAAAGATACAAGTATGTCCTTGGAATTAAGGAGCAGATAAAATTAAATCTTTTAATGAGTGGTATAAAAGTCTAAATTTTATTCTCATCTGCCTCCTCAATACACTTACGCTGGTGATCTTCCCTTGCTTGAAATCTTCCCTAGTTCCTGGTCTCCAACATAAGCACCTCTGGATAATTTTTTTTTTTATGATTACAGAGTACATTCTCTTTAACAATCACATATTCCATGTTGATGATATAGCTCTTCTATTTCAGATATAGTTGCAGAGAGGCTTTGTGACATTGTTTAGCAATAGGAACTAATCTTGAATCCTCCTTTTAACCTTGAAAGTGTTCAGAGAGGCTGTGCTAAAGGCAGACACAGCAAGACCAACATTTACACAACTTCATTTTGGTATGGCCTTTCTCTTGTAGTAAGAAAAAGGGCTACTTTATTTGGGAATGAATATTTGAGTTATTTTTGTTGTTTTATCCAGTGGCATTGCACAGAGTGGTCCATTAGCATAGTCATGAGCATGACAGCTGACAGCAACCTGATCCATGGGGACTGGCAATCAGAAGCTAGACTTTCCTTCCAACCCACATCTCAAAGAACATCTGCAGGCATCAGGAGGAGGGCAGTGGGCAGGCCAAGGACAATTGTAAATCAAAAAGTTATGCAGTATTATTATCTGAATTATAATTAAATCACATTATTCATGCTCCAGTAAACATTCAGTGTTACTGTTGAATTTGCATGATAGAGCCATTAATTCTCCTTGGGTAAACAAGTACTCACTGCTCATCAGTGCTCTGGCTTCTCAGTGCCAGGCTGATTGGAAAAATGGGTATTTAATCACCTCATTGCTCTCTACTGTGTTTTCTGATGCCTGAGTGGTTTTTGCTTTGAAAAGTGTTGCTGGTTTCCCAGAAGACCTTCAACAAATCCATCCTCCAAACACTCAGAAAAACTAATAGATGATTGTATGAGGGTCACTCTTCTAAGCTTCCCATGTCATCTTTGGCAGCAAATACATGACCTGCTCATGTATTTGCTGCCAAAACCCAACAAAGACCAGCCTTTGGTCCAGCATTTGTTGAGCCTGCATTTGCTGCTTGCTGAAATTTCTTTTTAAAAATACTCAAGAGCTTCCTCCCCATAATATGTTTTCCTTTGCCTACAGCTCCCATTCTGAAAGTGAAAAATCCGTTTTTATGCGTAAACATTGCTTTTTAACCCAGAAAGCAAGTCCTTCAGGACAATTTCAAGCATAGCTCAGGCATTAAACATTAACTCTGAAATGTTATCTGGTACACTCACACAGCAGGTGTACATTATTGCAGTCTTTCTGGCTTTATCCTGATGATTTCAGACCAATTTTCCTAGTAACACTTCATGTTACTGTGTTCTGAGAAATCACAGAATGTCCAAGGCCCTTGATAGGTCCAATTACTCTTTGCTCATTGGTGGGGAATCAGTGATGGAAATGTGGGTGTTGGTTGCACTTTCACTGCTTGGAATCTACACTAACATTCAGAGCCTTAGTTTGTTCTTAGGGACACCACACTCACAACTCTTTAGTTCTTGCTAATGAGGAGGATTTAAGCCCCAAGAGAGCATCAAGACAGGTGGTAGTAAATAATCAGATAATCATCTATTTCAATAAAAAATAGAAATCTCACAAATTAGTTTAAGTAAGACATGTAATTAAAATTATGTTAACCAGATTTTTTTTCCCTAGTAAAGAAAATGCTCATCAAAAATATACCTTCAACCCTTTTTTTCATTTATTGAAATTCCCTATTCTGAAAAAGGTCATGCAAGTTGCGCATCAGTTTCCCTTTGATGAAAACGTGACTAGGGTTTTTATTTGTATGCAGTAAAACTTTTTTAATGCTTGCTTAAAATATGCAAACATCTAATGGCAAAACTTTTCTTGGTTTATTCTGTACCAATGACAGCGCAATGGCATATCCAATATAAATATAAGGCATGGTAATTGATCATAGACAAGTTATTGTTCAGCAAGTTGCACTGCAAATTAAAAGCTTTGACTCATACAAGCAATCTCTTACACGTCTTTACAGGAATCTTGAATTTATAATAGGCCTTCTTACAACCATTCAGTTCATTAAATATATTCATTAAAAGCTAACAGAGAGCTATTAAGAGAATTAATTTGGTCACCAACAGTTGTAACTTGCATTTAGTGATGGCTGAAATTGCTCTAGATAGCTCTAGTGTTTCTGCATATAGGTTTACTCATACCTCTGTCAAACCTCTTACAATCTGACAATGTGGCACAAGCAGCAAACTGCTATTACACAATAGATTCAGTTGCAAGAAATTTGACATGACATCA
Source organism: Illadopsis cleaveri (assembly GCA_013399915.1). Taxonomy (NCBI): domain Eukaryota; kingdom Metazoa; phylum Chordata; class Aves; order Passeriformes; family Timaliidae; genus Illadopsis; species Illadopsis cleaveri. The sequence goes on along the minus strand of VXBB01003589.1, from coordinate 125,752 downwards.
CAAAGCTGCAATCACAACAGAGGTTGGGGTAGTCTGTAAGGTCTCATAGGGAAATCTTTACTAGGGCACAGTGTGCTTCACAGAGGGAAAGTTTGCAAAGCCTCCCCAGGAGGAGGCTAGGAGTGCCAGTGGATTCAGGTGAGTGTGGGTAGGCAGGGGCTAAGCCAAATGTCCCAGGAGCTGCTGGTCAGAAGCATGAGATTTCCACTGACCTCTTCTGGCATCTGATCCCACAGTACTGGTGGGTGTGGCTGAGGTGAAGAGCTGCAGCTAAAAAGGGAGCAAGGCTGGAACTCCATTGCAGAAAAGGAAACATAAAATGACACCGCCACAAAACTTTGGCTTTGGCAGAATGTTCTGCAGGTCTGGGGCATGGTAAACTTTTTTTTAGCATGTATGACTACTTTTTTTGTTGTTTTTTTGACCACAGTTGTCTTTATTTAAAAACTTTGGGATTTCAGTGAAGAAAAGGTCTAGATGTATGTCCAATTTGCATTTAAATCAAGGGTTTTCCTAGACAAATATGAGCTTGGAAATACCATGTTCTAACTATAATGGCATCTTCAATTTGTCATTCCTTTTTGACTTGTGGTATAAATAAAATGAAATCAATGAACAGACTTAAACTGATGCCAAACGTAGTCTTTCCTGACACAGGGAAAATTATTATTTTGTTCATACAAAAATATGAACTTCTATAGTAGCTTCTGATCTTTCTGAAATGATCTGTATCCTCTCTGTGTGCCATCAACAGTGTCAAATACTGAACACACTGTTCAATCAACACTTACTCTGAAGCAGAGAGGGAGAAGAAATCACCCAAGAAAACTCTGCAGTTGGGAACAAACTACCTTCTTTCAATTGCAATCCTGTTGCTGCAGTGATCCTCTAGTACAAGTACTAGCTATAGGCTGCTTAGAAATTTTGCATGTCTCTGACAACAATTATTAAGGCATAACAAACAGAGATGATCAGAGTCTGAGCTGACACCAGAAAATTCTGATTTTCGTCCTAAAACACAGATTTGTCCTTACTTGTCTGCTCATTTGGAAGATGAAGGTGAAATAGGAGCTGAAACAAGCAGTTCTTCATAGAAGACTGTAGGCAATTTTTTTTTTCAGGTGTGGTCTCATCAAACTACTGCTAAGAATGTGCCATCCCACACATGCATGCTTCTGGGGACTGACACAGAAACTCTGGGAATGATGACTAACTCCTTGTTTTGAAACCAGGTCAAAACAGGTCAGTGACAACGAGATGTCTAAAGCCACAAAGTGGTGGGGTTTTTTGCAGGAAATTCTTGACATGGCCTCAAATGTGCTTAAAATGCCATCTGAATATATATGACCCCTTGGATAAACTGCCATTTTGCTCTCCACTCAGGCTGTGGGATTAAAATGAACAAGAGCATCAGCTCATGCCAGTGCATGAGCTCACCCTGCAGGGGCTACAAAGGAGGTTGCACAGAGCCCTTTTGGTCTGGGGCTGTTCGGGGGCACTCTGTAGCTGTGATCTGAGCAGCACATGGACAGACACTGACACAGCACTGTGCAAGTGGCCACTCTGTACAGCTGCAAAGATGAAACCTTCCTTCTTAACTGCCTGAGCCAATAGGTAGTTACAAATACTGCTTTTTAATCCTGAACACACAACAGATTAGACCCATCATAAACTCTTACAGATCAGAGGAAGTCAATATCATTACCCTTTAGGGTTCAGATCTGGCTGTACTGTTACTACACAAAAGGTGTTCTCCGTGTAAACCAGATATTTCTGCAATCATAAATTCCATCACTTAAACTAAAAGAAGTCTGTAATAAAATTAAACACCCAGGTATCTAAGTGATCTATACCACAGAGCTACCTATGNTTACAATCCATTACATAATTAAATCTCAATAGTGAATATATATTTATATATAACATATATAATATTAACTTAAACTTTGAAAGCATTATGTTCTATTTAAACACGCTATACTGAGAAATGAGGCAGTAACAGACTAGTAGTTAAACTAGCACAAATTTGAATGTTTATCAGGAAATTTGTAATGGGCACCAAAAGAGCTTGACTGCACTCTTGTCATACTGAACCTGGCTGAAATAGTTTATCT
>VXBB01003589.1:90118-123158 GCA_013399915.1 Illadopsis cleaveri | reverse complement strand
TATGGATCAACATGTTTTTCCAGACCAAAAGAACAGGAATTTAGGTTAATTTAATAGAAAAAATAAAATATGGAATAACATTGATTTTGGCCAATATCAATTACAACAGAGCTACCCTATTTTACAAATAACAACTGAACATTTTACACATGTACAGTATTTTTTCAGTAAAAATGAATTTCGTTATAACAATGTCAGTTTTTTTAAAGNCATTACCTCCAAAGGTTTGAACTAGTTTGTAAAACATCCACAGTCACTTTTGATCCCCTTTATTTTCCAGGATTTACATGCTTAAACAGCTGAAATCCATTTTCTGTTTGTATGTCCTGGAAAGCTAACTGAGAAAGACACTTTGTATGTTTTAAGTATTATCCCCAGTAAACAGTATCTTTGAAGTTCAATTTTCTGTTTTCTGTGAAATAACTGTCTTTTGAACAGTATGCTGAGAGAAGCTGAAGAAGACAAATCAAACAGAAACTTGTACTGGCAGCCATGTGCCTGGGTAGAAAAAGAGCGAGGCTGGGGCCACTTCTCTTATCACTCAGGACCATTTTACAGTGAAGTAACTCCATTTGCCTTAGCAGAACTATTCCTGCTGAAATTTCTATTGTGAGCAGTTAAATGCAGATTCAGGCCCATCACAGCACCAAGAGAACCACTGATTTATTGCCCTACATGCAATTTTTCCTGGAGGTGTATTTGGCACAATTATAAATCCAGTCCTGTAAACACATCCTGTCGTATATAGTCACACTGGCATCTACATATGGGCACTATGAAATAGTTCCACATATCTGTATGATAATATCCCCTTTTTAAATGAACATTACAAGACAACAATAATTTATGAATACTTCTTACATGTTAGCAATGTTTTCTGACTTCTGAGCATATACATTACTCTCACTTATGCAAATCAAAAGAAGTATTATATTCTAAATTTGTCCACTACAGGAACAATGGGTTTCTTATGTTTATTTGAAATAGCTTTGACAATTTAAAAAAATAAAATAAAAATCCTAGCATATCTGTTAATAAGCCACCTGTCTAAAAATGAAATCTATATGACCAAAACCACATTTTGGGCAAACATATATACATACCGCATGTGATACAAAACCCAGCATACAGCAGAGGAAGTAAGAAAGAAATGTGTGCAGAAATGTTCACTTTCCATTTTTAAAAATATTGTTACAAAAGGGGCAGAACTTAGTCCTGCACTAATGATGTTTCTGATCCCCTCAGGAACTCAAGTTCCCCCTGTCAATACATACAGCACAAAAAAAGACTAATGCAATCTTTTTTGTATTGTTTAGTTTTAATCCATGTAAACTTGTGTTGTATTCTTGAAACACTCTTTAAACATCTTGAAGTGGAAAGAAGCAGGAAAGAAGGAAAGAAAAAGAACCTTCAAAAAACAGGAATAATCCTAAGGTTGACAGGAAATCAAATCAAGAATTAAATGTTAATTTTGGCATCAAATGCTTTGGTCACACAATACTGACTCTGTGATCCTGGATGCTCAGCTCTAGACACCCAGTTATGAAAGGTAGGCGTGTTGTAGTTTTTCCATTTAAGTTCCAAGAAACAGTTCACCATCTCCCCAGACAAAGATGGGGGAGAGGGAGAAAGGTGGCTTGCTTTCTTTTTTCTTTTTTTTTTTTTTTTCTTTTTCTTTTTTTTTCTTTTTCAGTAATACGGATTAATCTGTAAGTCTACAGGAGGAGGAGGATGCTGGGAGGTGTCAGTTCACCCTTTTTGTTTACATGTTCTGCAACATAACTGCTGAAGCACTTTCCTCTGGCAGAGATTGTTCTTTTTCACCAGCATACAGAATCCTCCCTCGGCCCAGGACTCTTCCGTGGCTTCCAGAGGGTAGCAGCAAGAGAAGGAGGGGAGGTTGAAGGTTTGGAGAGCACGGCGTGTACAATGGAGGAAGGTTTAATTGGTCAGACATGCAGATTTGGTTGAAGAGACCATTCAGGAGCAGGTAGCAAGTAGGAAATTTGGTCCATCAAAAGGCATTTCAGTCAACAACATTTTTTTTTTTTTCAGGAAGAGATATTGTGTGGTCCAACAGGGAATGATTGGTATCCATTTATGAAAAGGAAAAAAAGATTAGAAAGAGAATAATTAGAATACAGTGATATTTACAGCAAAGGAATTTGCTTCCAATTTTTACGAATTAAAAGAATAAAACAATCAAACCACAGAAAAAGAGTAAAACATTCTCAACAGAAATGCAAATCCTGTAGAGTGAGTCAATTGTAAGGCATTGAAATGAGACCCTCATGCTTATGTAAATTAACAGGAAAAAAACCAAAAAACCCAAAACAAAACTCTCCTGGACTTTCCTTGTTACCCTAGACTGCTGAGAACACGTACCCTGTGGTGTGACCCAGCATGGTGCATTGCCACTGCCTGAAGGCCTGCACATCCATGTGCTGCCCTTCCATGACAGCTGCAGTTGGAAGAATGGTGGTAGTACTGAGATGGAGCGTTCTCACCCTTGGGAACTTGAGTGTGTGTGATTGAGGCTGCACATGTACAAATGAAGATGGATTTATCCAGCTATATTAAAGACCAAACTGGTATCTCAAATGTTTGCATTGCAGAAATCAATTGCAATACCACATTCGCATTACACTTCTTAATTTGTCTATTTATACCTGTTCTCTTCTGAACTTGCTTTAGACAATAACTCTTCCAATGTCCAGACATGAAGAGGGCTCATGACTAGTTTACCAGTATCTGCTATGTAACTTTACAATGAACAGGATACTTTTCAAAGTTTGGGAGTCTATATTCCAACAGAAAGCACAAAGGTCCACAGAAACAAGACTCACACCTATGCTCTTTCTTTTTTCTTTTTTAAGTCTTCTTAACTCTTAGTAAATCCAGTGGAAATAAGCTGGACCCAAGAGTCACTGTTAGCTTCTTCTCTATCTGATGTCAGGTATCTTCCCAGACTTTGTTCTGATATGATTTTCCTGTTGGATTGCACTTGGGCTCTATTACAAGTAATTCACGTGACAACATTTTTAGGGAGGCACAATGTTATCTAAGTGTCTCTGTAATTGTGACGTTTAAAAGCAATTAATTTAAAAGGAATTAATATTAGTGAATAATTAACCCAATCATATGCAACAAGAAGGCTATCTTTGTTGCCACAGAGAATTTGGAGGAAGTTCAAATCTACATTCTAAATTGCACGTTCCCTATTTCAGAATCCATTTTTTCTCACTACTCTTTCACACAAGTCAAGCAGTCCTGCAGGTGCTTTAAATCATTTTTACTTACCAGCATTTTCACAGTTTAAAGTAGTGAGACAGATAAATGTAATTCTATTAATAGTACTCTAGGGTCCTCATATAAAAATCTGTTGAAAGCAACAGCTTTTGAACAAATGCTAAGGAAGCAGAAGTAGGTTGTTGGCAAGGGAAAAAAACATTTCAGGAAAATTCAGGTAAAGTGAATGTGACTAATCTTGCTAACACATGCAAATGTAAATTTCTCCTTTTCATACACCTGGAAAATTTAAAAAGTAATGTAGACCTTACTCCAGAAGAAAAGCAGGCCAAACCAACCCGATATGTGTAGAAGAAGAAGCTGGCACTGATAAAATGAATCTTTTCAGAGACTTGCACTCACCATCCTTGCATACTGTTCCAACAACACAGACACCAGTGTCTAGGTTATAGCCATTTGGACAGCTCGTACAGTTTCTGTCTCCTTGGCCACTGCAATCCAAACAGCTGGGATCACATCTGAAAGACAATGGCAGGAGTTTGTCTTCTGGCCGCATCAAATATAAGACTTCTCAGGAGATCCCTTTTGTATTGCAAAGGACTTGTTTGTTCTTTCTAGAGGTATGAGGTACTATAATATTACTACTGCTAATTAGGATAATAAATAATTGACTACCCCTGCAACTCAGTCCTGCTGCTTTCCATCAAAAAATTTCTATTCCAGAGTTTTTACTACACAGCTGCATTATTCTAGTGAGTTGGAACTATGCATAAACAATCAGCAAAATTACCAAGCTGATGGTGCATACATGCGCCAGAAAGGCATGAACTAAAGCTACAGCATAGAAATGACTGACGTGATGCCTAGTCCCTGCATCACACATCTTGCTCTATCGCCTTTTCACTACATATTGATTGTATTTTTATGTGGAATACACTGAAACATACAGTAATTCCTTTCCTGCCCTGAACTTAGATCTGAGTCAGTAATAAATTATTCCAAAGGGCAACAAATGATATTTTTTTAATAAAGTATAGAATAGAAAAAATGTTCCTTCCTTGCACAGCACAACTTTGTCCAAGATTTATCCAGCCATTTGTACTCTTGAGTCAGGTAAGCTGCTCTGGAATTTAAAATATACCTGTGCTATGTGGAAGAACTGAAATGATCTTTATAAACAGTAATTAACTTGCAATGAAAAAATGCGTAGTTTATTTTGTTTGCTATTAAGAAATGCAGATCTTCTGCCAGATTTGTAAATGTTACTCTTCTATGCAAATCTACTTACATGCTCACTACAGACTGTCTTAAAGTGAAGGTCATACATACATTTAAAAAACCCTCTTTTATTTACGAATATAAATCACATAATAATAATAATAGTAATAATGATAATGACAATGATAACAATTAAAATAATAATAATATCTTCTCCTTCATTTACTTAGCATTAAGTATTTTTGTATGATTTCTTTTTAAGTCAACGGTGTTTTATCTTCTAATAAGTATGATCATTTCCACCACAGTTATAACTAATATACTGCCAAATATCAGGTATATCAGCCACTGATCATACCTTTTGCAGCTTTTGTATCCGCTTTCAGTGGAGTGATCAAGGTAATAACCACTACTACAGGACTGCACACATCTTCCATCTTCCATAAAGAAACCCTGTGTGCAGTTTATACAGGCATCTACTCCAGCACCTTAGTCCAAAGAGAAATTGTTAGAAGGTAGGTACATTGTTAAAATAAACAATTACATCACTTCAGTGAATCTTTTTCTGAAATAAATGACTGCAGTTCTAAAGTCATTAGAACATAATCTACCAGTCATTATTCCATTCCTGGAAGAAAATAGAAGGGATTACTGAAAATCCTAATAAGTTGAATGAAAATTTAAAAAGAGAAAATTTTAAAATTCTTCCAATTAAAAACCTAGATTTCTATGCTAGCTGAAAGAAGTTTGCCATATCTAAAATGTAATTAAAAGCTACTAAGAGAATGAAGGATTCATATGTAAACAATCATACTGTAACCGTGACACAGTGGAATAAAAGCAGAGGTAAAATCATACAGGAATGAAAATTATGCAGACAAATGTCAATGGGATACCTGCACATGTTGCACAGGAACGGTGGCATGGTTCACATTCTCTGCCATTATGGTATTTTCCTTCTTCACAGCGGATAGCACATCTGGTGCCATGCAAACTATTGTAAAAAGGAAAAACAAGCACAGGGCAGATAATGGCCACAGAGGATAACAAGGTTGTTCACAATTCAGTAATTCTCTTTTAATCAAAGAACAACCCATATATTATGATTCATCAGCTTCCTTCACAAGTCATATTTCATAAATTTAAAGACACCGATCACTTGGAGAGGGAATGCAAAGCAGTTTTGCCCATGGTGAAGAAGCTGTTTACAAACTTTTTGTAAATACTCCCAAGTAATAGGGGACAGACAAAAAATTAACAACGACAAGTAGCACTAAAAAATTCAGGCATGTAAAACACAATTATCCACGAGGAATTTGACACAGGGTCAGTATTAAAAAAAAATACTAAGGGACTTGTTAACTGAATGCCAGCTCTGTGTAGCTTGTGAGATTTGTTGAGATTACAGATGGAGGTATTCTGCCTGCAGGCACTTTTGTGAGAGCACAAAAATGTGAGCAACAGTGGAAAAGAAATAGCATAAAGAGTCACATTTTCATGTATTCCTTGATGTAGTTCTTTATTGCTTTCATGTTATATGGTGCCTATAGCAGTTTGTTGGGGTTTGGGTTTTGTTTGTTTGTTTGAAAATATTTTTTTTAAACCAGGACTTCTCTGCCACATTTACCATCTTCGGTGGAATCTCAGGATACATCCAATTTAACACTTTCTCTAAAAATGCTCATCAGCTCTGGGGTTTCCCACTCTGAGTGTTAACCATGTTTTTACAGATTGAATCCAGCAACAGCCAGGTAAGTTCAGCACCACTGAAAACTTTCAAGAGTGTATTCAGTTCCAGTTTAGAAAATAAACTAGCAATTCAACAAAACTTCACAACCCCTGCCTTTCCCTTGTTTTTCCTCAGTGACACACCTCAAAGAGCTTTACAACGCACACAGCATTATCATGTTTTTACAGATGGGAAAATAATTTTGTCAAGTTTATTTAATAGGTCAGTAATGGAGCAGATCTGGAATCCAGGTCTTTAAGACCCACTCAAGGAAGGCCCTGCTCATTGATTCCTCTGCCAAGCAAATGCAGAAAGCATGGAACAAGTAAGGAATATGAAATGCATGTCCTGAAAGGCTCCATTTATCTGATACACCCACACATTTTAAAAAAATGTTACCAAAAATGACTCTCCATTTGCTAAAATTGCCCAAGAAAACATGAAGGTTAGGTTTTAATTTTTTTTTAATATTTCAGTTTCAATAAAGAAATTCAGCTATTGATGTTCTAGAAGCAGACATTCAGCTTTTACTAAGAGATGAAAATGCACTTTAATGGAACATGAAACCTCGGTGTTAATACCTGTATTCAAAATAATACCTACAGATACTGAATATTGACTTCGTATTTTTTTGTGGCACTAAACCAGCATACAGTCTGTCATGAATATTGTAAGATTTTTGACCTTTGCTACTTGGATCAAAAGGTCATTCTTTATAAAGGAACTTGAAATGCATAGTGCTGCTTTGTATGTTTTACCTATCATTTTCAAGAATAATTAAGTTTGCCTGTGAAGGAAAAAATCTTCCCTGCTGTTTAAAATGTATAATCACTGTACTGTAATTGACTTCAGCCTCAGGTACTTGAGGTAAGTGAATGACTGGATACATGAAGAAATAAAATAAAGATAAGAAAATAATTTCTAGCTACCACATTAATGAATCAGAACAATTAATAGGATTCATTAGTAATTAATATGATTCTAAAACATTCCTTGACTGACACACTGCAGGGCAAAAATTGAAGAAGCCAGCTTTCCACATGACTGCGGCTTTTGCATTACCTGAAATGAAAGGCCTTCTAAAAATCTGTTGTCAGCCAAACTGGCACACAGGATCACTATTACAGACTAAACAGCGTTGGAACAGATGAAATGAGGGCCATGCAAGGTTAAATAACTATCTGATCTTCTTCACTGTGTACCTACAGCCTTGTCTACCTCTTCAGATACTATGTTTAGAGACATACATAATTTCCTTACCTTAGGCCATGTCTGCATTCTGTGCAGATTTGGAATTCAACACAGGTCTTGCAGTTTTCACTACATTTTCGACAAATAACCTTATCTACAAGAGAAAAAAGAAAACAGCCCAGAAAACATCGGTCAGTTTTGTTTAATAAAATTGTATGAATATATTATTGCATGACTTACTACTTTGTAGTTTGACATCAACATCAAGCTGGACTAAAACAGCAAAAAAAATTAAAATTAAACAGCAAATATAAAATGGTTTACAATATTTTCATTTCAAGTTATAGTTGCACCCTGAGAAAAATATGTTTTGAGGCAATTAAAAATTTTCATAAACATTTAATACTTACATTCACTATTTACAATATGGACTTAAGTCACCTTCTAATATAGCAGTGATATGCACAATGATTGCTGTGTGTTCTGAAGACTGTCCTGCAATCTTACCCTTTACATGCAAGCAGTCTGTTCTGTCTTCCTGATTTGTTGCTAAAAGACACACCTGCATAAACAGACCTGATCTTAACAAAGTAAATACATAAACTACTTAACAACTGTCTTTTTTATCTCTAAAGATCCCGTCTTTACAAAATGTCTCTCCAGCCCTGGTGTCTTTCGACATGCAGTGACACACACCCTTCTGAGAAGAAAAACTTGATTTCCCCATTTAATCCTAAATTTTCATCTATTCATCTTAATTTTTATGGAAAAGAGTTCTCTTTACTGTAGTTCTCACACAGTGAAAATGGGAGAATTAAAGTAGAACCTGTTTTTACTAATTCCCAAAAACAAATACACAGCTTTGTGCTGGAGAAAGCGGAATGTTAGGTACCTAGATGAACAAAGCTCCTGAGAACAAACTGATCTTTTAAGGAGTGCCTAATGATAAGTCACTGCAGTTTTAAGATATATATCTAAGTATTTTTGCTACCCAAAGCTGGAAATTAAACATGGACAGTCTATTTGGCCATCACAGGAGGAAGCTGAAGGCAGTTACCTATCATGGCTGAGGATTACTGCTCTTGGGCAGTCACATCACCCTGGAGGTACCTAGGTCAGCCAGAAACATTACTTGCAATTGTATTACATCTGAAGAGCCTGTTTTTAGTAGAGCTCTGGTTCACTGGCCATGGCCAGTGTCTCAGTTCTCATTTCTGGTGCCATATAATCTGGCTGGATGCAGAATCATGGTCAGAATGGGTGCTATCTGTCCCTTTCCCAAGTAGTGATAACCTTCTCTGTCCTTCAGCTGACTTGCTCTTGAACTGCCCTGGTTCTGCTACTGTTACACCCAGGTACCCCCAGTTGAAAAGACATCCTGCAATAAGTACGTTTTTTAAAATAAAGGAAGATTATTCAGGACATTCTTGATCACACTTGTCAACAATTTAATAAAAGGAGTAGGATAAGAGATCAACATACATTTTTCCTGCTCAGAAACATTTCAGCAACGTCCCCAGATCAAATTCTGTAGCCCGCAATACAAAATCAACAAGAAATACTAACTCTTATCCAGGTAAAACCCATCAGGGCAGTTGGTAATACAGCTATTGGTTACTTCATTCAGGTAGTAGCCAGATTTACAGGTCATGCACTGGTCATTATGGCCTCCAACACAGGTTTCACAATTGGGTGAGCATTTTTTACATCGTTTCTTGTCTGCATTGTAGTGACCAGGTGGGCAGGTCGAAACACAGATCCTGCAGACAGCAGGGAAGAGAAGGCATAGTTGTTAATGAAATAACCTGCCACCACATTCCTGGACCATGACTGCAAAGCAGAAGTATTTCTCAGCATTGTTGCTTTTCTAATGATTACGTGTTTATTAAGATATAACCCTTCAAAGCACTGCATCAAGCTGACTCTCATTTATGTCCCTACACATGCTATCTCACCAGCAAAGTCTTGTCAGACAGTTTGCAGAATAATTTTTGACCATCTACATTTCTTCCTATCTTCTTCACTTAATCACATCAGCTGTAGTAGCTATGAGAGTCTATAAATACATATATATATAGAGAGAGAAAGCTTCTTATGGAAAGGAAAACAAAAGAGGTGGGGACATAATCAGAGAAGAGTTTTTCAAAGCTGTATTTTAAATTCTGATTAGCTAGGGTTTGGGGGTTTTTTAACTCCAAAGAAATTTTTTCAAAATCAGGGGAAAATTAATTATCCATGACTGCAATGAAGTGAAGAGGAAAGGAAGTTAAGATATATACTAAGAAATCAACAAAGTAAAGTTTTTTTCTCTTTCTCTTACCTTGTGTTGTTTTTAGATTTGTAGTAATAGTGCAGACAGTCAGTGCAATGATCTGGTCCTGGCCCATCACACCCAACTTTACTGCATTCTGCATTGCAGGGACCTGTAATAAAAGCAGAATACAGAAGGACAAAGGGATTAAAACTTCTCATTTAAGGGACGCCTTAAAATACAGTATTTTATTGCAGAATGCAATTACTCTTTTTCCCTGTGCTGAGGACTACGCGTAGGTCACGCAGCTTGTTTGCTACCTGCACTGTGAGCTAAGAATTGAGCTCTGGGTGGCAGAAGCTCCAAGCAAAAGGCTGTGCAGATCCTTTGCATAAAAAACAACACGGGGACCTACATCACCAGTCAGGTGACTGGACATGTAGCGAGACAGCAAGAGTCAAAACCCTGAGACTTTCATGTGCTTAAACTGTGAGAATATAAAAGCCCAAGATTTCCCCTGTTACAAGGTCCCACCTCAGAGGCACTCAGGTCAAGTTGTTATTTTTTTATTTATTTATTGCACCAAAATTAAGTTATTCTTAGAATTGGGAAGTCTGAGACTCTGCTATGGGAAAACTAGGGTCAAGCTAGTGAGGAAACCCGGTCTGATTATGTGAGTGTGGAGTGTGCAGCTGTAAAGGGGCCTTGGTCCTAGCTCAGGTGTTGAAAGTATGACTGCCAGAGTGGCTCCTGTATAGTTGGACAGGGATGTTTCCTGAATACCCGTTTGATTTGAATTCAAAAATTCAGAAAAAAAGGCAAGTTTTTGACAAGTATGGCATCCTCATTTTATTTGGAAATGTGCAAAGGCTTCTGTAATTCATAATCAGGAATGATTAGCAAAATAACTTATAAAAAGGACAACATAAATGATGACTATCATGATCAGTGGCTACTCTGGTTCCCAAGTGGATATCAACTGCTCCAAGTGGCTACCTTGACCCAATGAACCAACACCAGGGCCCCGATGCTCTGTTCTGCAACATGCTACAAAAAGCTTCAGCTAGTACTCGCTGATTCCCGTCTTCCATCTCACCCACACTCATGTTAGGGTTGATAATGCTTGTGGATCTGTTCCAACTTAAGATATTCTATGATTTTGTTCTTACAGTTTTCAAATAGATCCTTCCTGGTATGGGAGAAGAGAACAACCAAGCCTTGCCTTTACGCAGGTGAACAATGACTATGGCTGAAGCTACAACTTTCAGGATCACTGCTCTCTCCTGAATGAAATGTGTTGAGTTTGCTTCATATAAAAACTTAAGAAGTTAGTGACCTTTACAACAGAGATAGTAGTGTTTCATTACCTACCAAAACAAGAAGTCACACAGCTGTCCATCTAGAGACTGTGAAACTCATGCTATGAAAGGAGAATGGAATAATGGAAAATACTAAATTGAACTTTCTCCTCCTTTTCGCTGGCCAGAGATACACCTCAGATTCATCACATGGTACTGTTAATAGTGGATTACATGTGAGAAACTGCCAACTTGACTTATTTTGCAGTACTGAAAATCTAACTCTACTAAAGTCTAATCACAAGGTTGAAAAACTTCCATAACGATCAGTGAGAAACAACACAGATGTAGAAGATAATGTTCTTCTCATATATACATATCCTAAGTATATATAGCTTTATATAATTATATGCAAAACAGTGCATTCTTCATAGCATGTTAAGTGTAGCTTAAAAATACATAACTCTAGGCATGAGAACTCAATCACCTAACTTTCAATTACAAAACAAGTACTTCTTCTCTTTGCTGAAGAATCCAATTCACTGAACATTTTACATATGCAGATTCTCAGGTCATCCTTAAAGCTGTTTAGGGTTCAGTAAACGCACAGAGTAAATGAAAGTACACACCTGAATAGTCATCTGTTGTATAATCTTCTGTAGGGTCTTCAACTGGACTAGAGCGCACTCTCTCCACTTTGGAAAAATCATTTCTTGGTGAGTAAGGTTGGATGGATGTTCCATACAGTACTAAGGACCACTCTTTCAATTTTCCTGGAAGTTAAGTATTATAAAACAGTTTTCAGAACTACTTCTGTTCTCTGTGTCTTACAGAAGTATGTCACTCTTAAGAATGTTGCTATGAGCAGGTATGGAAGACATTGCTTTTCAAGTAAGTGCAATAGTTGTTTTAATATAAGCTGAGAAAGCATACTTTCTTCAATCAGATCTTTACACAGTGTTTTCATTGCACTCCAATCTCTTGTACAAGTCTAGCAAAGGTTTGCACCATGGGTTAAACTCATTATAAACAATAGACAAAACATCTGGGCATACAGTTATCTGGAATATATATATGGTACTGCATAAGGTGGTTTTGCTCTGGATTTCACTTTCCCCTCAGAACACTATTAATTGTCCAGTAATTATTATTTGAGATCTTTTAGCTAAGTAGCTGTATTCAGAATTCTGACTTAAGAAAGGGATTACATTAGAGTACCTTTCATTGGCTTTTAGGACACAATTTGATGAACAAGAAACACCTTCTTTCAAAATCTCCATGGAAGAACATCAGTGCCCCCTCAAACCAGCATAATTTCTAATTTATTTGTGCCAGTTATTTGGCAGATATGTCACTGTACTGTCTGCAGTCATCACTAATATTTTATCCTCTTAATATCTGAGTGAAGACAGAAAAAATTGTTTGTCCACCTGAAGCATTATCTGACTTTCTGCAAGGTTTTTTTGGGGAAGAATAAAAAGATAAAGATGTATCAAGTCATCAGTTCATGCTGTCAGAACGTAAAGGGTGAACTTTCAGTCCCCACCTTTCTCCCTATACTACCAGGTGAATAAATTTGGAGAAAGAGCAAAAGCACTTAGGCCTGAAATAATGCCTAAAGTAAAGACGCATAAAAACCACACCCCTGCTTGAAAAGGTGCAACCTAAGTCTGGTATCAATCCATCATCTTGGTTATGTTAAGCTGTGCTGGAATATCAATTGTAAATGTCAAATTTTCATTAGAACAAAGAGAAATCAGAGAAGCAGGGAGAATTTGAATGATCCTGTTTTGGAGGCTGTTCTGTGGTTAGAACTCTTTGCAAGGAGAGCTATTATTTAATCAGAAATGTAATTTAGGTATGATGCTTCTTAAGAAAATAATGTAGTATACTTCATGTAAAATAAAACTCAAACAATCTTCCTCTTCTTTCATTTTAATGATACTCAGTAACTTGAAATATCAAGTTCACTTTGACTTTTTCAATCTGTACAATCAAATTAATTTGACCTTTATATGTGATTTTCTGTATTTTCCTCAATGTCATGTGGTGGCCTCCATTGACATGACAAAGACAATTATCTCTCTGCTTGTACATGCATACTTCTAGCAGTAAGCAACAATAAGCAAACCTGACAGATTATCAACAAATTCTTTTAAATAGTTTCTACTAGGGCTGAAGATGGGAATCTCTGTTATCTCTATGTGTCTTGCCAATTCAATTTAATCTTTCTGAAACAAAAATTTCTACGCTTCATATGAAACCTTCTCTGCTCTATACTCAGTTTTTGAGTAGAAACTACAAACCAGAGGCTATATCATGTGGCAGTTGTGTCACACAGTAGCTTTCAACTTTTCACATCTGAATTATTACTTTCTTTGAAGAGACATTTGATCTTGATTTAAAAAATTAACTGCTGATGAATCTACCACACCTGCTGCCGCTTTCGGCTAATTAACTTGGCTGTAAAACTAGATACGCCTTGTTTTCAATTTGTCTTTTCCTACCCACAGACATGTAACTCCTAAAGGCTCATTGGATTAAAAAGACCCAAATAATGTATTTTCTTCTTCTAAAGACATGTGAGAATCAAGTTACATCTCGATGTTCCTTAGACTGATCCAACTGCATCCTTAATGGCACTTTTCTTTCTAAAAAAGAAGTCACACAGGGAGATAATTTTCAACCAGATATGCAGTCATCTCTATAGGCCTTTCAAAGATACAGCTTCTTCATGTCCAATTCCTGCCTTTTTTTTAAGTTTTAAACCACTTCTACAGCCTATAAACCATAATACGTTGGATGCAATTTAAAAAAAGTGTGTTTTCCTAAGTTATTCAGATCTTTTTACTCTCATTTATTATGAGCCAAAACTCACCCAACTTTCCAAATTTTTCTATTTCTCCCAGAACACTGGTAAAAATATTTGCAAGAACCTACTACTAATAAAACAGGTGAAGATGCTCCTAAGGCATAGCATATTGTGTTTGGATTTTACTCATACAGAAGATCTTGTACTAACATCACTGCAGGAAGGATTGTTACTCTGCATGCATACATAATTCAAAAGGGCAGCAAGGGGAATAATGTAGGGTCCCTCAGGAGTTTAGCTGCCTTTTAAGAACGGTTCAGTAAATAAGGAGGAGAAAAATTCATGTGACTTGCCAGCAAATAAATGAAGACTGCCTCAAGGCAGGTTTAATTAGCACAATGAAAATATTTCAATAACTAAGTATATACACATATACGCACACTCATAATGAATAAAGTATGCATATTTTAGCCAAAATCTTTCTTTCCTCATTTTTGGCTGGTTCCATAATTTAGTCTGGCTAGAATAACCCTTTCCCTGCTTGGGTTTAGGATGTGTAACAAAGGTCCCATGTAGTATCTATAGAAGAAAGAGTATATCACCTTCCAGAGCAAATACATATCCATTCCATAAACGCTACAGAATTGAACGTGGAAATCACATGCACTACTTTTATGAACTGGACTCTTCATTTCTTTTCAGGTAACCAATGTGGTATTACCTTGCCAATGCAGGGATATGATGGCATGTTGGGTCTTTCTTTTTAATTTGATTACAGAAAAATGGCAACTCTTAATTATAAGACCTTTCAAGAGCTGAGCAAACACATGCACAGAACACAAACAAGAAACAGGCATGAGGATGATATCAGTGTGATAAACTGCAGGCTATGGTGATAAACTGGAGAGGCACCATGAACTGGAGAGGCACCAGGCATAAATTATGTTTAAGCACCTTTTGTTTACTTCATGTTCTCTTCAGTGCAGAGACTAATCCCGATATGCCCAAACAGCTGAATTTATCCACCACTAATATATGGCAGGCACTTCCAAATCTTTTTGAACAGAAGAGTTACTGGACAGCTTTCATCAGAGGGCAACCACTGCTCTAGAAAGATGGGGGATACATTACTAGACAGTATACAATGAACCAGGATCCAAATTCACAACCACACTGCATCTTGAGAAAATCAAATGCACATAAATACCAAACTAGTGTGAAGCAGTGTTTCACATTGTAGTTAAACCAAAGTAGAGGATAAGCTCTGCAGGAGGATTCTTTCAGTAGGTCAGCTTCCTCCACACCCCTTAGTTTTGCAGACCTACTTTCTCCCAACTCCCTAGCTTTACTGTGCCTTTTCTTCCAGAGTTGCATCTTTAGGCCTTAGTTCTGATGGAGGAAAGGAAATCAGTTCCATTACAGTAGCTACTGTAGCACTGAGAGAGTATATAGAATGTATTGAAATCAATAGACCAATACAATTACATATGTAGCTGTAGTGTGCAGGAATGTGCAGGAATAGGCCTTGAAGTGTAAAGCTGGAAATGTAGCAGGCCACTTTGAGGCCGTCTTGGTGATGTAAAAGGCCTGTACAGTATCACTGGAGAATTGCCCAGATTAAAAGTTTGCAAAATGGCTCCATGCTACCTCTTTTTTAGTGCAAGGAATGTGTCAGGGAAGAGAAGAAGGAAATAGCTGAAATCTGTTGCTCTGTGGTTGTCCTTCATGCATGTTGGATGAACCAATGGGGTGCAGTACACACAAAGGTGAAGAGCTAACTTGTCCTTCACACCAGAGATGTTCCTGGATGTGTTAGAAATAACAAGTGTAAAATGGAGTTGAAAAAATACTTGATTTTTGTCTCTTTTCAGTAATCTGATTAAAATTCAACTACTTATTTGCTGCTTAATATCTCCCGTCTATCAAATTCTGAAGCACTGAAAATTAAAAAAAACCCAAACACAAAACCTCCTCCTGAGTCCTTGACCAGTTTTGGTTATACTCTATGGCTGCTTTTCCAAACACATTTAGTGAGTACCCCTTTTTCATGTACTGGAAACTTTGCTTTTCATTTAGTGGTGCATTTAACATCATTTGGTTAAGAATCTTTTATGACTGGAAAACCATGGTGAGAAGCGATCAGTGGTGATAAAGTGAAATTTAAAACACCAGCAATGTTGGTGTTTCCTTTCAGAGGAACGATAATCAAAATTTTCAAAATCCTGCACTTAAAGTTAACCACATGACTATACAGCTAACATTTAAATAACACTGGCCACGGTGTAAAAAGTTACCAGGGTCTAGAAGATGTTTTCTGCTCAGAAATTTTGAAAATCATACTTTATCTTGGTCTTCATTAGGGACTTATCAACCACATATTGTGTAAAAGCTTTTCAAATTTGGCTTATGATTGCTGGCTTACTATCCTAAAAAACTAAAATCAGGTTATGTGGACTAGTGAGTCAGGTAACAAGACAATAGATTTGATGGCTAGACAAGGAACCTTTTTTTAGAAGTTGACACTGGCTATCAAAACATGACACAGATAAAGTAGAGTAGAAATAAAGAAATAAAATTCTCATTCAATTCTATCAAAAGTGATTGAATGAGGCTGATCTGTATGTCAAATTTTTTTGAGAGAAAGTCATCTAAAAAAACCACAGAAATAAGTTCAGAATAAAAGTGAACCATGTATCTTAAAAGGTATATACTGGTAACATAAAAATGAAGAGTGCATTGCTAACTTAAATTTAGAATAATTCACTTTCCATCTATGGCTTGATACTAAAACCGGTGAGATATTCCAGCTGCAAATAAAAGGTGGAAAACAGCACGCACTTTTCAGAATTCACATAGCCCAAATAAATGTTAGAGTCCTACCTGGAGTCTTGAAATTTCTCAGCTGAGATGGAGTGTCACAGATTTCCAAGATCCAATCACCTGCTGCTTTTTCACTCCAGCAGTGAGTAGTCATAAACTCCCAGTTTTTGAATCCTTCCATGGAATGATCAAATAGCCTAAAACAAATGACGACATTATTTCAAGGCAAACTTTTTTTCCTGGGGAGCTATGCCTCCAAGTGTACAAACTCTGGAACAATACACTCATTAGCCAGTTTGTTCATCTGTACTTCCACATAACATTATTCATGACTGTTTTCTCACATGTATTTCAAGCACATTCAGTTCATGGTTGCTTGATGAAAGGAGTCTTTACATATGTTTTGGTTTAGGGCAAATTTGGAAGGACACCCCTGACTAGGGTCTCTCTAAAAAGCAAACTTAAGCAGCTCCTCCCTCAACTGGCCTGAGAAAAAGTTTCCTTAGAGAAAAGCAGAAAAAACTGTTTATTCAACAAGCAAAGTGTTTATAAGCATAAAAAATGAATAATATTAAACAATAAAACCTCTTGCCGTTCTGAAGAGAGATGGCAAAACTGAGAAAGTCCTCACTGTGGGTTGTAGTTCAGTTCACCTAGTCTATTATTAGTCCCTCTGCCGCACGTTATAAAAACATGCCATCATGTTCTTAAAATGAAAAAGAGAATGGCAAGCAAATTCATTGCAAAAATACCATAATTGCTAATACTATTTAACAGGATATGTGGGTCTTGGAAAAACTGCATATAATACAGAATTCCATTGCTTTAACAGTGTGATGTAAACACAAATAACTTGTAAGTTGGAAAATTTCAGAAACATTTATTTTTGCCTTTGGATTGGAATAGTTAAAAGGGGTTTAAACCCACTAAAAACCATTAAGACAATAGTGATTCAATACATCACTTCTTGTGAGGAAGTAATATGTGACTGAGACATTGGCCTCAATCCTCGAACAACCAAGGTATCACCCTCTTCAAGCACTTCACAGAATTCAGTTTGGGTAAAACTGAGATTAATAGCACCTGACAGTTTCACCTAACCAATACC
Source organism: Illadopsis cleaveri (assembly GCA_013399915.1). Lineage (NCBI taxonomy): Eukaryota > Metazoa > Chordata > Aves > Passeriformes > Timaliidae > Illadopsis > Illadopsis cleaveri. The sequence continues at coordinate 105,482 of VXBB01003589.1, read as the reverse complement.
ATTAGCATAATTTAATTACTTAGGTTGTGGGTGAAGACATTAGAACTTAGGCCTGGATTATGATAATTTCTAGTATAGGGGGACCCATTTCAGTCTCTGCAATGTGATTGTGATCCCGTGTGAGAAGGGGAAGGAGGAGAGGTAGGAGATTAGAAACAAAAGAATTTGCACTTTTATTTGGCGTTCACAGCGTTGCTTGGTACCCCAAAACTATTGATAAGGAGAGCACTCTAAGTAGGACTGTTGCCTCCAATGGAATCACAGGACTCAACTTTAAAAACTCAACTATACAGTCACATGTATGTATTTTTATATATTTGTGTATTTATACACACAGATATGTTTGCATGTCAATTTGGACATGCACGTATGTACATATATATATATATGTGTGTAATGTTTATCACTATTTTAATTTGATCTTTATGTGTGAAAACTCCACTGGTAATAGCTGTGACTAAATCCTTTTAAAAGACAAGAATCTCTACAGTAGAAAATCCAATAAATTGAAAATGCTTTTCCATGAAACAGAGAAAAACCTAGCATTAGACAACATAAATGTTATATTTGAATTCACGTGAAACTGTTCTTTTCTAAGCTAATTTCAAGCTTTATTCTCAAAAGTTTGTGAAGTTCAGCAAACAGGAAAACAGGATACTTGTGTAGGTGCTTTCCTGGTGAAAACTGTCACACTGGATAGGAATAAAATGACATAGTTCTTGCTGGAAGCTTTGGTCAGTCAGAGACATGGGGTCAGGCACTGTGTTTCCTACACATCTTGCAATAGAAACTGTATGGACTTAAATGGTCGGTGTACTTATACGGCTCAGCCAAAACCTGATTTTCATGCTCTCATTTCAAATATAGCATGACACAATCATAGAGTATCCTGAGCTGGGAAGGATCATCAAAATCCAGCTTCTGGCACTACACAGGACAGCCCCAAGAATTACACCACATCTCTGAGAGAGCTGTCCAAACAATTCTTGACTGTGTCAGGCTTGGTGCTGTGACCGCTTCACTTGGGGAGCCTGTTCCACTGCCCAACCACCCCTGGATGAAGAAACTTTTCCCAATATGCAGCCTAACTTCCCTGACACAACTTCAGGCCATTCCTTCAGATCCTGTCACTGGTCACCAGAGAGGAGATTGGTGCCTGCCCCTCAGCTTCCCCGCATAAGGAAGATGTAGACTGTGATGAGGTCTCCCCTTAGTGTCCTCCAGGCTGAGTATGACAAGTGACTTCAGCTGCTCCATGTATGGCTTTCCCTTCAGACCCTTCACCATCTTTGCAGCCTCCTTTGGACATTCTCTAATATCTTTATACTCTAACATTCTGGTGCCCAAAACTGCCCCCAGCACTGAGGTGAGGCTGTCCCAGCTCAGAGCAGAGTGGGACAATCCTCTCCCTTGCCTGGCTGGCCATGCTGGGCCTGATGCACCCCAGGACACATTTGGCCCTCCTGACTGCCAGGGCACTGCTGGCTCATGTTCAACTTGCCATTCAGTTTGGGCTACCTTTTCCCATTTTTGGGAAGCATATATTTTGGCAGCAGAATGGGCCTGTTTCATGTCACTGTTAAATCAGTTGTGTGAATACAGCAAATCTCACAAAGGCATGGCACATACCATTTACTGAAAAGGTAGAAATTATTACACAGTCATTAACCAGAATTTGCATACAATTATGTTCAATTTAAGTATGTAGGTTCTTTCCAACTGTTATTCAAACTGTTATTCAAATTATGGCATTATTCAACGCTGTAGTGTTATGAATAAGGTGTGGTGATCAGCTCATGCAAATGAGGAAGAGTTGTTTAGTATGGTAGGGAGAAGTTTTTTTGGGAGTTTATGATTCTTTTGACATGTACTTTACANAAGGTGGAGACGCCATTTTGTGAGACGAACCTCTGGATTTACTCATTCCCTCCGGGGTTTTGAGTTGTTTATAACACGTAGTGTTGTTTTATGAGAGCTAATGTATAACTTTCTAAACATCATGTCAATGCAACAAGGCACCAGGATTTATCTTTGCCATTGTAGCAACTAAATTATTAGTGCCATTATTTGTATTATACAAATACTGTGCAATTACAAATTTTGTATTCACTCAGCTCCTATTCATATACATTAGAAACATGAGTTTCTCTTTATTTATACTGCAATTAGTCTGATATTTTCCATAGTACTTTTTGTACAACTAGGTGTGTCTTGTTTTAGAATTTTAAATTTTCATATTTCCATTTTAGTAATTCTTTTAAGTAATTTTGGGAGGAAGAGACAAAAATCCCACATATTGTGTTTTTAAAGACACTGCTACCTAAAATATGCTGTGACTGGAACTGTATCTTCCATCCATGGAAATGGGGAAAATCTGGTAATATCATTTTTGAGAAAATTGACTTTTTTTTTAAAGACTACTTCCTTAGGAAAGATTTGAATTTTATAAAATAAAGTCTAAATTGGAATGTTTTAATGTATTAACTATGTTTCACAAAAGATTCTACAAAGAAGTCAAAAAGCTACAGACAGGTCAAAAGAATAGTGAAAAACAAAGTGGAAACATATTGACTCTGAGTCTGTATATGTATTTTGGACATACAAAATGGTCCAAGTACTTTTGCTTTGCTTTGTTTATGCACTAAACTCTCAAATCAAAGAACCTATGGGGCAATACAGGGATTTCACTTAAGGGTTGTTCAATAAATGAATGAAATGATCAAATGTTCAGCTGTACACTCCTTATTCAGAAAGAAATACATAGGATCTTTCTTTTAAGAAGCATGCAGCCAGTCCAGAATCTACTTCTGTAATTTGTCAAAATTCCTATCAAAGACACACTTATGACACAAATTATCATGGGTTAATAAAATTTAGTGCATGGTCTGAAGAATTGCTAATTGATTATTACAGATTATTATAGACTAAAATACTTAAACAAGATTACTAGAATAATCTGATAATTTTTTATGACCACGATCATATACTTGTACTCATGAAAGGAACATGCTTTTAAAGACCAAACTGATTAACAACATTTGAATTTTCAAAACTTATTTGCTAACATAACCACAATAGAATGCCAGTTCTGTTACTCAATTACTCAGGGGACGTTTCTTAGAAAAAGAACACTCAACATGGAGTGGATGTGACTGTATGATTGACTATGTAATTATAAGCTGCTGCTTACAATGAATAACATTACATGAAAAAAAATTGCCCTTCTCTTTCTCAGGAGCTTTATGCTATACTCATCGCATTTCATATATAAGTCTAGGTAAGAATATATATTACACAGTGTAGAATAAAATGCTTGTTTTTCTTAAAACAAATTCAAGAGTCTTGGTCTCTTCCACTGCTGTCACTTCAGCCTAAAAATTGCATAACCTTTCTCTTCACAAACGTAATTTAAAGCAGAAATATTAATCTGTAATCAAACTTTAGACCCAGAGGGAGGCAACTAGCCACTTTCTAGTAGCATTTAAAAACCCAACAAACAAGTGTGTTAGCTTTTCAGTAAAGAATCTTTATATTCCTAAATGGGAAAATTTGTTTCAATTTTAATTTATTGTGAGAAAAGGCAGTGAAGGTAGTGGATTCGTTTAGCAACACCAGCATCACCGTCATGAACAATAAGAAGTAAACACATGAAAGGAACTTCTTTTCAGTTATCAAGATTGTTTGTTTCAGCTGAGAAGGTGCAGCTGCACCTATCTGACAGCAATGGTTGTATACTGAACACAATGCATAAAGAGCGTGGAAAACCTGCATCGCTGCCTGTAGCTGGCAAGAGATAGGAATTTTCTTCTCCTACAGCAGCAGTCTTTGTTATGATGTGCACACAAATTGGCAGCCTCACGGGCAAGTAGTCCTTGCCCAAAAGTCTGCATGGCCACAAGACTTCAAGTGTGCTTATAGTTTGAAGAGACTGTGCAGTGCCTTCCCAAGCTGTGTACTTGAAAGTGCTTTGGTCAACTATTCTTCTTAGAGCAGCTCTTCTCCACAGGGTCAAATCATCAGCTCCCTGTGAGATGTAGCCCCTGAGAAACTGTGGACAGCTCAAACTGACTTAACCAAAGCTTCAGCCAGACTCTACTGCCCACCTGCATTGAAGTATTTGGAAAGAAAGAAATGGTCAGAGAAAACACTAGGCACTTCAGAAACTTTCTTACCTACATGTGGAAGATCACTTAAAATTTCTGTATGTGGAGCTAAATAAAACATATTTTAAGTATTTGCAAACACACTTTTTTTTTTCCCATGTTACATCTGCTTATCACAGTTAGTTTTATGAAACAATGGAGATCTCTGAACTACTATGATAAAGTTATTTGGAGTAACATGAACAATAGTGTACAATGCCTGCCAGCCTGAAATAGTGGCTAGTATGGCGATCACCATCTTTAAAAGTGGAGAGCTTGTCCCCAGGAACTACAGATATCCACATTAAATGATCCATCATTACTTGCAGATATGTCAGGCTGAGGAGCTCCTCACACTCCACTGGTCAGCCAGCTGCTCGGGAGTGGGATATTTATTCATCAACACCCCAAAGGAAAAAAAAAAAAATAAAAGAAGATATAGCTGACATGAATGAAACAAAACATAGCAAGTATGAGGTGGGAGAAAGTTTTCCAAGAACTGTTTCATGCTGTAGACACTGCACAAGCACAGGATTATTGTTAACTCATTATGGACTTAGATTACTACCACCTCAGAGACGTTTTCAGTGAGACACATCATGAAGGTTGGCCCTTATGTTTCATCATATTAGGATACATAAAATGTTAGTTTTGTTTAATATTAGAGTATAAAATGTAAGCTGCAAAAAAGATGCATGCCTATAAACAAAGTTTTCCTCTACTTCAGATCACCATGGTGTTTTATGAATAAAACAATTGAGTAAGATTAGATAAGAACAACTTGCTTTTGGTCTAAGAGTTCTGCAGAGGAGGATATTATTAAAATTTACTGATTGTCTAAGGTTTCACGATAGGAAAAAGATGGTCATGAAAATACATTCTTTTGTTACTGAAGAGAAGTATTATTGATACCAGGGCCATATAAGCTTATGAAGCTAGTGGCCTGGAAAGTTGCCACCATGTGGCTGAAATATTTCAGTTACGCAGTTCAAATGGCAACAGCTGCTTTAAATTTAAAGGGCAAGAATTAAATAAGCCATTACTTCAGTGGGAGACAAATGAGACCTAAGTTTGCTTCTCCTATTCCCTTTGTATCTAGCTTTTCCTCTGTAGCCTGACTGTACTGAATGTTTGCTAGAACTGACCTTGGTATGTCTCAAAAACCACTTAGAAACCCACCCTGCCAAATCCACTGGCCAATTGTTTTTAGAAAGGGGATACTGTTCCCCTTTGGACTTAACTCTAGTCTCATCCTCACACCAGCCAATACTCTTCCAGCCTGTATTTTCCTCTGCTGCAGCACATCCAAAGTAATCATGTTTAGTACTTTCCAAACAACAAAGCAGATGTTCCCTGTAATGCAGATTTTGAAGAATGCACATAAGGCTTAAACCAGTGACAGTGTTATCCACCAAATGCCTGCAAAGGAATCCACATAGTCTCTGACTAACAAGTTTTCTTACTGAAGTCATTTTAGGGGATGCCAACATTAAGGATAAAATATGCAGAAAAAAGGCCAAATATTGCCTTGAGGGACCTACTTGTCAATGCACCAGAAATTACACACAATGACTTTTCTTCCAGAATTGGTGGAGAAGTGCACGTGTAAAATATACCTTTTGCACTTAAAAACATTTTACCAGCAAATGGCTTCAAATTAAACCCAGATGAGTAACTGTAAAGCAATGTGGTTTTCCCTGGGTTCAGTAAAAACAGCTGGTATTGCTGCTATTAATCCTGTACATGTGCATTAAAAAGTCTTGTATGTCTGAGAAAAACATCTCAGGTAGTAGCAATGTACAATAGCCTCTGGGGCCTTTGCCTATAGCAGAAAACCCAGACTATTTGCTGCCAATTTCTCTGCATGCATGCTTACAGCTGAATGCATTTACTCACTGATATTCAGTATTATTGATACTTTAAAAATCAAACACCTCGTAACAAATTTTTCATACTAGAGAATAACAACCATCTATTTCAAGTTTTATTTTACAACATAATGCTAAAACATATACATCAACAACACACAGCATACTATTAATTTCAAGAAATTACTGCCTCTAAGCTGCATGACTTCTTAAAGGATAGCCAAATAAACTAAGTTTTGAAACACCATTTCAGAAAGTATTGTGTTCATATCCTTCACTTTACCCTAAGAAAGGGCTTGTGAAGGCTCTAGGTATTTCAGACCTGGAATTTGCAATATACATTTATCCCTAATATTAGTAGCACAGTGTTGTTTAGTAGCCCATCAGTCCAATGTGATGGTAAGTCAGTATATTTCTGAAGTTTGCAGGGGAAGGGAATTTCTGATGAGACTTTACAAGCTCTGTCATGAATAATTTGTTTTCTAAGAAGTGACAAAATGTGATAAGGCTTTTCAGGTTTCTCTGTTTTCTGTTTAGTGTTCTGATACTATCAGATAAGAAAGAGCTGAACATCCCCTTACTTTATTACATATAGTTGCATTCTCTTTCTCTACTGCACGTACAGAAATTAATTACTTTTAAGATGCAGGGGTTACAAAGACACTGATTGAATTAAATTTTGTACCTATTCCACACACCAATCATCACTAGAGGTGAACTGTGAATACTGGAATGTTATTTCCCACTTGCTGTGAGTCAGCTGCAACACATGAAAGCCTAGAGCCAAAAGTTAGCTGTGTTAAGACCACTGGGTTTACACAAGATTATTTTGTTTGGATACCTAGTTGGATGACTTTCAGGTTTTTTCATTTTGAACTGAAGAAGAAGTACTGCATGAAAATGGAAGAGAAAACTAAAGAAGGATTTCTTCAAACAGAAAAACAAAAGCCTGTTTCATAACTAATAAGAGAAACCTGTCTTGCACTGGTTAGCAGAGGACAAATTCTTTGTTCAGTGCAGTAGTGCAGCAGGAAGATAGATATGTGTGCCTATGTGTTTCATCAGCAAACTATGACAGCACTCACAATGGAACACAGGAAATATTCTAGCGGACCCCAAACTTCCAGGACAACTTTCTCTCCATTTGATGAATTACTATCTACAGTAATATTTTCAGTTTACCTTTTCTTTTAATTTAACATGACCTCTAATGAAAATGTGTATTTATGCTTCAATCAGAACCAAGTCCATTTGTGCTCACCTGTCTCCAAGACAGGCTTGTTGTTTCATGTGGAAATATAAGTCCTTCTATCACTGAGATACAGGAGGACGTGAAAGTCTCTGGAGCCAGATCATCTGCATTTCTGGCTCAGAAAGCATGGATGAAAAGCAGTCTGGAAAGCAGGCCACTCTCAATTCACTAAAAGCCCTGAAGAGTAGGACTAGGGATATTAACTTCTGTGAAGACTTAAGCATGATGGCAGAAGACTTCTCACAACACAGGTTTGATGGCAGTTTTTGCAGTATCTGATACATAACATCAGTAAATATCAACTTTTCTGTGGTAGCCATGCTCTTATGTCTAGCAGAATAAATCATCTAAAGTCATCTAAATCAAGTCATCAAGGAAAAAGAGTTATATATCCTACTATGGTCCTATTAGGAAAAATATTTCTAGCTAGTCGGAGAACTATACAAGAATTTCTCACTATAAATGTAACTTATTTGCACATTTGGAACTGGGGTAAAGTTTGGAAAGTTTTCTGATGTTTCTTAGTGCCTTAACCATCTCTGGTAGGAGGTGGTGTTCTTGACCATAGATTTAGTGGTTTACATGGGAAAGATTTACATGGGGTTTACATGGGAAAGAGATTTACATAGGAAAGACTGTCACTGTTTTCTTTGAAGAAAATTTCTGCTAGTGGATCGTACTAAAAAAACATTGCTGAGAAATCTTTCAGTTTGTTAATGATTCCCTCCACTTATCAGAGACATAGATTGCACTAATGTTGGAAATGAAACATTGGAAAAAAAGTTCACTAAAAAAAAAAAAAAAAGGACAACTTGATGCACTGTGACAGTTTCTCCAAAAACATAACACAGAGGTGACAGGATGAGGAAAAATATTACTCTTTCTTGGTAGCTGTTGTTAAAATGGCTGGACATTTGAAAGCAAGTATCCATCATTGCACTGATGTCTAACTTTTAAAAATTTTTGAAAGTGATGACTAACTTTCAAAAACTTTAATTTGCAATTTACAAACAAGCCCTTTAATTTCAAGTGCTAATGCTACTTCTCAGTGTTGTTCTACTGTTGTCCATCGCTGTCTCAGTGTTGCCTTTCATGGATTGAGTATGTTAATTTTAGAAAAGTGTATTTGGAAACAGGTGACATCGGGGGTTTTAAAAAATAGTAGTAAATATACACTAATCTATCTGATTTTCATTGCTATTAAAGAGAAAAAAGGACAAGAAATGAGAAAAATGAAAAGTAAGTGGTGATATATAGAAACACTTTGATTCAGCTTCCTTATGCACACTGAGCCTGTTTTCTTCACATTTTCCAGCCATCTAATAATGGTGAGCCACACAAGAACTATTGAAATTGACTAATCTTTTTCTTGCACTTCAACAGTTTTAACACTACTCTTCTACTGAGATTGTCACCTCTGAGTTCATTTGTACTTCACTCTGCCCATCTCTCTGAGAAAAAATAATTAGCCTATGTCTTCTAGCAACCCTGCTGTAATGACTTGACTTCTCTTTGCTGACACAGACATCTCAGTGCAGGCTCTACATGCTGACTGTACTGCGAAATTGGGTTGTCATACTATACCTGTTGGCCAAGAGCTGTGACCTAGTTCCAGAAGGAGAGGTTAGGTAAATTGCCAAGTCTCCACGTCGAGGGTGAGTAATAGTGATACGCACAACAACATGCTCCAAGTAGATCACATGGTGGTTAGGATTATCTGCACAGCCAGTGGCTTTGTAAATTGAACGGACAATGCTGTCAGGTCGTATTGTTCTATAACAGAAGCATAGCAAACAACATCAGCATTTCTCACTTTCTGTGTAAAATATGCAACTCCATCTCTTTTGCTTAGTAGAGAATGCCAGTTTTGGGCAACTGAGAAGTCAGTAACCTACAATCATTAGTTTTGACATGTACTTTCTAGCTGAAAATACCACTACAGAGTAATTATTTTGCTGCAGATAATGGCTAATGGCAACTGCCTGGGTTTCTGTTAAGCACATACACAAGGTAAACCAGGAATAAGCCCTTGGCACAGAGCATTACTGTGGATTAGTGGCCAGCTGAGAATTGCTGAGATTGTCATGGGATCACAGCTGTTTGCTAAATACCAGGAAATGCCTGGCATAGCTAGTCCTTGCTTACGTAACAGCAAGTATTACATGTTAACTGTACCAAAAGGCATCTGACTCAGCTGGTTTAAACTGGCATGACATCCCTGCAGACTATACCAGTTACGAATCAAACCTGTCAAATATAATTACCAAACAATATTCTTAATGCTTTGGAAATGTGCCTCATGCTTGATGCTATATCCATGGAGTGCACATAACAGAATTTTGCTCTTAAGCCTGGTTCTATAGAGATCCTATCTTAGCAAGTGAAAAGCAGTTTAGTCTTGGCCTCTTAACTAGAGGTTCTCCTAAGACTATTGGAGAGAGACAATATAATACAGTATCGAAAGCTTATTTGCTTGTTACATCCTGGACTGGTAAGTCTGTACTCTTCTTGCAAAGGTGAGTGAAATGCGTTCAACCAAACATTCTTCTTCTTTCATGGATCATCTATATAAAAATCCATCATTACCCACTCTGGCCTGTTTTACACCTTCACCTTCTGCAATGTTCTTTAAACTAGGGCTTTTTCCCATTTACTGCATCCGTAAATGTGACAGAATCCCTGCTATGGCTTTAAAAATGATACATTATACACAATGCAAGGGAGGGGTAAATTATACCCAATTTCTTTCCATAAGTTTATGCCAGCAAGAGTTTTGGTAGCGGGTATTACTTGATTTGCCGATCTGTGTTCTCCACACACACATGCTGTGGAGGCACCGTTGTCCATTTTTCTGCTTCTGTCACCATTGCTTCAGCATCCATCAGTCCAAATCCATAAAGGTGGCTCACTGCAAGGTACAAACAGAATCGATTCAGTTATAGGATAAACCCTTGGGTTTCATCATAGACTAATTCCAGTCATATGGAATAGTCATATCCTAACAGGAGCTACTTTTTTTCCCTCTTCTTCCTTGCTTTCACTCAAAGCTCCAAAATCTCATTGCCAGGAATAATAATGACTGTATCTAATTTGTTCAACAAATCTGTTCACTGCTCTATGACAGAAGCGGCATGAGGCACTACCTATGTTGCCCTACCATGAAAACTACAGAATGCCAGTGACTAAAATCACCTCTGACTGTCCTTCGTCCATGTGCCTTAATTTAGCTCAGCCCTCTCGTATGACAAGGGGCTAAGCATAATGAATGAGAGGAAGGTTACTTCCATTGCTCAAATATCAAACACAAGCATGTGTTTTCAAGGAAGCTAACTGAAACAATAAATTTGAGGAGGAATAGACCATTTTGTAACTGTTGTATTCTCTGAACTTCCCTGACTGTAAGCAGCATGTGAATATTCTCCTGTATGCTTGTCATTGGCCAACCAGATGGTGGTAGATCCACCATCTCCCTAAAGCTGTCTGCATGATGAGGGTGAAAAGCACTTACTGAATCAGCTGTGTGTTTTTGGTTGCTGTTCCAATCAAAACAGAGACTTGCAAAAGGGTTTTGATGAATTGGAAGAGCTGCTAGTCATGATGTTCCATTGTGACAAATGGGTGCTCTTGATAAAGTTCTGACAGCAGAAGATGAAAGAAAAAAGCTTCTACAGGAGGAGTTTAGATTGCAAATATTAGTAAACCAGTTTTTCTTACTACCACAGAAACCCACAGAAAATTTTAAGTGCTATTTTAACCAGTAATGCAAGAAAGCATGGTATAAGTCCATCCAACTGCACATTGTAGAGGGTTTGTGAAAGCAATCTCTATTCATTACCAGACAAAAATTCAATGGACTCTATCTAAAAAACTCCAGTCTTCTCAAACAAATACAGTCCAAAGCTTAAGGATCACATCTTGCAAATATCTAATACTGTCTGGAATTGCCAACTGAAAAGGATTCTTCAATGAAAAATATGGAAAGGTGTAGTGACTGTGTAATGGATTGGTTTTCTTCCTATCTCCTTCCTTGTGAGTCCCAAACCAAAGTGCACATAGCATGGAAATGTTCCTTTGGAGACAACTACATGCAGCTCTTCTGCCATATGAAGCAAGCACTGTGTTCCAAAATGAAACAAAACTAAAATACATGAAAATAAATAAATTCAGCCTTCCTTCAGCCTTCTGAATTCTCTTTTATATATTCAAAAAACAAATGGATAGGGAAAGAGATGTCCTATTTCTATATGTGGGTGGAGCAGACAAAAGAAGACAAGGAGAGCTTAGATGAAGAAACATTTTGCATTGTGAAGAAGATTGCTGTGATGGAAATGTCCTTAGTCTTATATGTCATCCTGCAAACATCTTGCATCTGATAATGAGTGCATATTTATCTGTGAAGACATAAGTCTGTTCTTACAATAAAATTTTAATTAATAATCCTTCTGTCTGCTTGGAAGATCAGTGGGAAGAACAAGAGTCTTAACTCACATGGTCCATAACTGCACACAGTTACTCTGTATAGTACATTCAAAAGGCAAGGGATTAAATTTTCATGAATGGACTTTTTTTTCAGCTAAACCATGGAAATTACATTTTTAATTCCTGACAGTTAGAAACTTACATTGAATTAGAGCTCAAGATGTCCAGTTTTAAAATGCTGTGTGTTCAACCCACCTTCTGAGCTGAAAGAGCCAAAATTCTCCTCACGTCGCCTTTTCTTAATCAGAAATAAGGGCAGAAATGCACACGACATTGCTACCAGTCAGTGATCTTCAGATGGAAACTTATGTGACTGCGAAGCCATTTACCTGTAGAATTTTCTTTTTCCCTAGTATGCACATTCAAAATGCAAATAAAATCTATAGAGTGAACTTCCTCTCCTTCCTACCCTAACAGTTACTTGGAAGACAGCATTTAGGTGGAATTTTCATGCAGGACAAAAAATTACCACTCAAGGTTATGGGGTTGTGCTAATTGTCCACAACTCAATGTTTAAAATCTCTTGAATGAGAGCAGTAGTGTAGTGATAAGTTCTGCATCTGATTTTTCTTTTTTCTCAGTTAAAACAGAATTTTTTTCGTGAAAGGCCTTCCCATTGAAATAAAAACTTCCTGGCAGACAGAGTTACTCTTAAATCCTCCCATGTAGGCTGACATTTGGCTGTCCAAAACATTTTGAATTCAAAGCCCTTAATCCAGTGGGTTGGTTAGCAGCTGAAGGTACTAGTAGAGGCCCATAATTTTCAAAGACCAAATTATTGCAATTTAGGAAAGAATCAGAGTTAAACAAAGTAGTTGTGTTTCAGAGAAGAAAACAGATTTTTCTCTCTACTACCTTCAAACTGTGCTTCTCCATCTGTGTACATCCTAGTATTCCTGTGAACTATATGCCAAGGTGCCTGTCCCAAAGGTTAAAATAACCTGGTGGTCTACATGGAACTATAAATGTCTTCTAGGAAACACCTGGAACTGCCACTAGATTTGTACACAAAAGATACTGAGTTAACTTTGCTAACCCAAATTAATCAAAAGCATGATGACTACAGATGAGATAAGCTAACTGCAAGTGTAAAATGCCTCCAGACCTTGCGCCTACCTGCTTATGTGCTCTGCACTATCACTGCTGTGAATTGCTACTGGGCTCAGCTGTTGCTAGGAATCATTACACGTCAGAGAAGGTATTGGGCTGTTTTTTTAAACAGGCATTTGTCCTTCACAAACAAAACACTAATACGAGACTGATAAAATGTAGGCTGGTGGCTGAGGAACAGACTGTTGCTTTTTTTCCGCTGAAGGGTTGAAAAATGTGATCTCCTTATGTGACCAAAATGTCCATTGGTAGAGCTGTCTTGAATTCTCTCTTCAATCAGGCAGCAGTTTTCATCATCTTTATTTCTGCAAAATTACAGGCATACACAGAGCCTTACAGATGCAGGGCATGTTTCAGAGAAAGACTTGCCTCCCACAACATGAAGTAAATGCTGAGTTTTAGCTGATCTCTCTAATCTTTCTTGAAGATGTTTTCATCTTAAAGATGAAACAATATTTCACAGGGCTAAAGTCCATTTATTTATCCCTGGTGCAATTTCTTCATTAGTGCACTATGAAAACAAGGCCGCCTGAGCTGCTGGAGAGACTTCCCCAGCTTTTTCATTATCTCCTTGTTTTTGTCTGAAATTGCTGCTGAAAATTTAGTAACTGTCTCACTTACATACAAAGCTACCCCCAAATCTAAAGTTAGAATCTATAGCCCATTTGACTTGACTATGAGAAATATGAATAGCTAATGTTGATAAATCATAACACAGAATCATGCAGACTTCAGAAAAATTGGGCCCAGACACTAAAAATACAACATTTCCAGTGTAGCTAAACTTGATTTGTTAGGCTGCAGTTTCATTGCCTGTCATCAAGATGTCTTATCAGTAACTTAGACGCTAAGCCTTGCTTGCTATTTTACTCATCTGACAAAAGGCTTGCATAAAGCTTTCTCCCTACTATATTTTTGGCCTTTTATATATTATTTTCTATGTACTGCGAAAGCAGCATTTGAAATATAAATATTTTGTACACACATATCAAATGCTAAATCAGGAGAGAAATAGTAATAATTTCAGTGTGACAAATGAGGAACATGCAGCTTTCTCAACTAGATTAATCTGTTTGATATGTGAACTATAATGACCTGTCCATTTATGGTACTATAGGTTCTTGATCCAAAATTGACAGAATAAGAGTCTAAAATGCCCATTAATACTATGGTTGTCTTAAATGTTGCTTAGTAGGTCTAGAATAGAATAGAATATGTGAGCCTCTTGCATTACTCTCAGCCCACAAATACTTTCAACTGATTTACACCAATCTTTTACATTTGACATTTTAATTGCAAATAGAATTAACTAATTCTACATTCTATATTCTACTCTATAATGCTTTAACAATTTCATATTGCTTTTCTGTCATTGCTTAGAATATTGAAATGTTTCAACAAGGAAAAACAACTGTCTAACAAGAATTAAAGGGACAAAAAGCAGAGAAATGTTACGATGACATGGCTTAAAGTGTTTTGTTTTGCCATGTCCTCTCTAACACAACACTGATCTTGAATAATAATTCATCTTGTGTCATCCATACTCCTATTTCATGTCAACTTATCACCAGTAATCTGTGACAACTGAGTGTGATTTCTTTAACACATAACTGCTTTACAAGACAGTAACACAAGTGTGCAAGAACATGCTTTTTCATTCTTGCTTTTAAAACCAACTTCCTCATGGTTTTCAAATTAAGCACATTATTTGTATTTTTGCATTTTACACAGAACAATCCCTCAATTTTTGCACCTAAAACCAAATGAAACAGCAAACTAAGTCTTTCCTCCTCAAAGAATTCTCTGAAATTCAGGAATTTTTAAAGACTCAATATGGATGTGGGAAGATTGAGTTCTTACACTTATCACCACACTAGTGAAGGTTGTGAAAAACAGAAAGTTGCCCAACAGATTTGTCTTAAAAGTGGCAGCTACAGAGATGCACAGTGAGAATCTGAAGGGCCTGTATATCATAGAATTATAGAAGCACAGAGTGATTTGGGTTGGAAGGGACATTTAAAGCTCATCTAGTCTGACCTCCCTGCTATGATCAGGGACACCTTCTACTACACCAGGCTGCTGAAAGCCCTGTCCAATCTGGCCTTGAGACACTTCCAAGGATAACNCACCTCCTTCACGCTGCTGGCCACACTCCTTTAAATGCAGCCAAGGATTGGGTTGGCTTTCTGGACTGCAAGTGCACACTGCTGGCCCACACTGAGTTTTTCATCAACCATTATTCCCAAATCCTTCTCCACAGGGCTGCTCTCAGTCACTTCTCTGCCCAGCCTATGGGTGTGTCTTGGATTGCCACAATTCAAGCATAAAGACTGTGCACTTTGCTTTGTTGAACTCCACGAGGTTCACACAAACCCACCTCCCAAGCCTTCAAGGTCCCTCTGGATGATATTACTTCTCTTCAGTGTGTTGACTGTACTACACTGCTTCTTCTTGTCAGCAAATTTGATGAGGGTGCACTTGATTGCACTGTCCATGTCACCAACAAAGATGTT
>VXBB01003589.1:77371-88281 GCA_013399915.1 Illadopsis cleaveri | reverse complement strand
TTTTTGCATTAGTACAAATAATTTCTTCAGTAATATACTAGCCATGGCTTTACCTTATAATGGATTTGACAAAAAAAGAAGAGGCTTATGGATTTTATTTTTTTTCTTTCTGCCAAAAAGCTTCTATTAATTGATACATAAAATACAGACTGCCCAGAAAAACTAGCAGGATAGCTAGTAAAAATTAAACCTCCAGTAACCAGTGTACCTTTTTGAGTAGCTTGAATGCAACTCTGATACTGCTATGAGGCATTCCAGTCATTAAAAAAATAGCCTTAGAACATACTATCTTAAAACACTGAGAAATTTAAATCCAAGATTCTATTCAATTTCACATCCTCGCATATTTTATCTATTTCAAGAATTTTAAACTCATGTTGTTATTAAATAGACATTAGTTGACAAAAGGCACTAAAAGCAGCAAAGTACACTTTTGGGCTCTCAAAGTTAGGCTCTACAGCAGTAGTGACAGCATGTACCACCCAAATAGATCCCACCTCTCATGATCATTAGCAGCTGCCAGGCAGAGGTCCTTACTCTTGGGATTCAGCTGGTCTGCGGTCAGTAGTAAGCACCCATGAGTACCGAGCACAGCCATAACAAGTTCTCCCATGCCCACAGTTGCTGATTTACTTCTCAGAGCTTTTTTAGGAATGAGTTAACCAAGGTAATGAAGTCTTCAGAATGCATGCTGTTCACACATAGACTATGCCCTGCATATAGGGATGTCTTTACCAGAGTCAGAGAAAACACCAGCGAGCTTTGCTGAAAACCTCAGAAGAGTGACCAGGAAGACTGGCTTACTTCTCTGCCTCTGAAGCAGCAGAGTTGTGACGGAAACAGAAAACCTGACTACTGCTGACTGGTGATTGCTATGAAAATTCTGCAGCAGGATTCTAAAACTTTTCTGCAGCAGCATTTAGCTGTAAATCACAAAGCCTTTACCGAAGACATTAATTCACTTGAAATAAGACAGCTTATGAGAATGGAATAAATCTGAAGATTATATACATTTAAAAGGGTGAAAAAAATGTTTGCTGAAATAAAGTTGGCTAAGAAGCATCTACAGTAATGGAAGCTATAATTTTTTAACTAGTGACAGTCTTTTTAAATTGAAAATTTTGTTTGTTTGTTTGTTTGTTTTTAGCACAAGGATCCACTGGAAAACATGGTAGTTTACAACTATGTTTAAAGAAAAAAAATGTATTTTGTGGCTGCATTGTGTAACACTTTGTAAAAAAATGTACTCATCTCTTCTTTTAGGAGGAAATTCACCCTAAGAGATACATTCAGGATTCCTTGACAGCTCAAAGGTGGACAAATACGATATCATTCTATCAAACAATAAAAACATCTTTTGGTGACAGCGTCTGTGCAAGGCTTCATCTCAGAACAGATGATGACAGGTGAGTCAAAGGCACTGTAACTGGAAATCCTGACAGATTGTTAGCAGGAGACACAAAAATAGCATTTCTGTGCTGTCAGATGTATCAGACACATGGCATCCCTCTTGTTCTGTCCCACACAGAGGCTCTGTGTGTCCTGAAGTATTGGAGCTTCAGCAGGATATTTACATTCAAACTAATTCCTGACTAAGCATACAGCTGTGGCAGATTTTTGCAGAAAAATGATATACAAACATGCAGTAAATCACAAATAAGCGTATTGCAAATTGTTTAATGATAATGATGCTGATAGAATAACTAGACAAGTTATTAACTAACTAAGCCAACTTCATCCCTGTGGAGCTATGTAGTAGATGCTGATCAGTAGTCTGAAGCAAAAGGAAGTTGAACAGTAAGACAGGTCTATAGAGATAGCTGGCCAGTAATGTCAGTGTGGTGGGTGAGGTTCTGCATCCCCTGACTTAAAAGCAAATACTCAAAAGCTGATTTTTCTGGAGAGAAAAAAGCATACTGTTATAAGTAACTTCAGGCACCTAACTGAGCTGCGTTGTCCTACATAGGCTCTTATCTTTCTTTCCCTAGTACTACATGAAATTCTACATCCTGACAGGATACATTAAGTGCTTAAAATACTACATTGTAGATAGTGTGATCTGCTTCCTAACTGGCCTGAATCCTTGTTCCATTAAAGTGGACACACTCTGATAATAAAACTACTGCCAGTCTTGTAACTACTGAAAGGCGTTATAGCAATGCAACAGCAGTGAAGAAGAGCTTTGGTGTTCACAAAGGCAAATACTTGTTGTTTTTTTAAAAAGATAGATCTATCCCATCCAAAAGATGTTCACCATTGGGATGGAAAATTCTCACAAATGTATTGCATTGCGAATTAATATACAGAGAGGTCATGCAAATGCATGTAATTTCCAAGGACTTTTCTTTTAAAATTCAGTGTTTAATGTCTGTAATTAAAGCCTTTTGCTTTGGAGAATTGTATCAGTTTATTAGCAATTTTTTTAAATTTATTGATCCTAGTTGTTCTTTCTTAATACTGGAAAACAGAAATTTACATTTCACAGTAGGTGGGGGACTCTTATGGTTAGGAGTCCACTTCCTCCCTGCCCCCCATCCTTTACAGGGTTTTCATAAAGGTCAGAGTTGGGCTTGTTAACGGAAATAATGTCAAAGGTTATCATTCCCATGGTGTGCATCCTGTTAGTGCTATCACTAACACTGGGCAATGTTTAGAATACTAGGGAGCTGCAGAACATAGCAATTGTGTATATCTTTATATCTAAGACAAACAGGAAGGAAGTTATGTCAGTTGTTGAGCTGAGGCACTAATATAAATTCTTTGTCTGTTATGCTGATCATGGTTTTGTGACAATTCCGAGGGCTATTAGAGGAGATAATTTTGCCTTTTGCCAGCTTTCGAGCCATTTAATTTACATTTTAGAACATGTGTAAGTTTGACTTACAATATACAACCCAGGAAAGCAACCAACTGTACAACAAAATCATGATGGATGTCCATCCATTTTCCCTTACGTATCCAGACACAGGCTTGAAACTTCTGCTTGAACTCTTGTTTTAACATTTTTACATCTTCATTCCTTGCTTTTCAGAAGGAACAAAAACCAGAGTGTTGCACATCCAAAAAGTAAATTAGAAGCTTTGATAATGAAGAATTTGAGGCTGGGAAAAATAATGATGCCTACCTGGCTTCTCTGAAAGATGCCATCTCCTACTTTGTACATCCTCATTTCTGGAACTATACAGACAAATTCCTGACCTTATATGTTTTCAACTGGAAACAACATTGTCTGTAACCTCAGTTTTGACAGGAGGAAAAAAAAATCAATAACCATGATCTAGGCTGCATAATTCAAGATATTTTACAGCTCTCTTCCCCAAATTCCAAAGACGTTATTTCAGTTCTTACTCAAGGCTAGTAGAACTCAGTTACCTGGCAATTTGTTTAGGTTTAACATACCAAGCACTGAAAAATTCCTACCGCAATTTTAATATTAAGTTAAAGAAAACTTTATTTATAGTCAGAAACTGAGCTGCTGCATGTAAGAAGGAAACAAGAGTCACCAAGAAAGGTCACAGTGACCACCCAGTGAAAAGACAGTAATTTTAAATTTGCTGCTAAAACATGCATGTTTTTACTCCACTTTTCCTCAGCTATCTTAATTTCCAAATCCCACCACAGATACTTTCTCTAGCTACAGCAAGGATTTCTGTATGAAGCACTTAGAAAGATTATGATGTTGACCTGTGACTCACATGGTATTTAAACGTGGATGAGATTCTTGAGGACACAGACCTTTCTAATCATACATGTTCTATCAGTGCTGGGAGAGACACTTCTAGCTACCGTTAGACTACCTAGTAATTGTAGCTTGTTTACTTCTCTCCTTTCCCGGTGCTAAACTAAATGCTACCCTGACTTCAAACAACTTTCAGTCAGGAGCTATAATGCTAAAAGTTCAGATTAATCTAACCAGTTCACTACCGACCTATGTGAGGAAAACATCTCTCTCAGACTTTACATCCACCAATCTGTTGAGGACAGTCATGTATATATAGTTAGATTGCCTTTTCTGAGAGTATGTGTGCTGTTGCAGCTGTGAGCAGATTGCCTTCTCCAAGGGTATGTTTGCTGTCAGCTGCTTACTTAGAGTCACAGAATCATCTGGGCTGGGAAAAAATCCTTACGATCAAGTCCAACCACTAACCTTACACCACCAAGTCAACTACTACACCATGTCCCCAGATGCCAGATCTATATATCTTTTAAACACTTCCTGGGATGGTGATTCCACCACTTGCCTGGACAGCCTGTTCCAATGCTTGACAACCCTTTCATAGATGAAATTTTGACTAATAGCCAATCTAAATCTCCCCCGTCACAATTCTTCGTGTCCTTGGCTTGTTACATGTGAGAAGAGACCAACTCTCACCTTACTACAACCTCCTTTCAGGCAGAGAAAGACAAGGTCCTTTAGCCTCCTTTTCTCCAGGCTAAAAAAGCCCAGCTCCCTCAACAGCTCCTCATCAGACTCAATAGCTCTGTTGCCCTTTCCTGGACATGCTCCAACCCTCAATGTATTTCTTGTTGAGAGGGCTCCAAAACTTAACACAGGACTTGACATGCAGCCTCACCAGTGCCTGGCTACAAGTACAGGGAAATAGTGACTGCCCTGGTCCTGCTGGACACAATATTCCCGATCCAGACCAGGATGTCACTGGCCTTCTAGGCCACCTGGGCAACTACTGGCTCATGCTCCAACTAAGCTAATGTTGATCAGCACCCCAGGTTTTTTTATGCCAGGCAGCTTGCCAGCCACTGTTCTCCCAGCCTGAAGTACTGCACAAGGCTGTTGTGACCAAAGTGCAGAACCTGGAATGCCACCTTGTTGCTTTTCACAAATTGGCCCATTGATCCAGCCTGACCAGATCCCTCTGCAGAGCCTTCCCTCTCCAGCTGATCAACATTCCCATCCCACTTGGTGCCATCTGCAAACTGAATGAGGGTGCACATGGTCCCCTTGTCCAGATTATTGATAAAGATATTAAACAGAACTGGCCCCAGTACTCAGTCCTGGGGAATACCAGTAGTTACTGGCCATCAGCTCAATTTAACTCAATCTCCACCACTATCTGGGCTTGGCTATCCAGTCATTTTTTCACCCAGCAAACTGTGCCTTCATCTGAACCATGAGCAGCCAGTTTCTCCAGGAGAATGCTGTGGGAAACAGTGTCAAAGGTTGTTCTGTATGTGATGGCACAAAAGATGATCTGGTCCATGACCTTCCCTGGCACAGAGGTCAGACTGACAGATCTGCAGTCTGTAGTCCCCCAGATCCTTCTTCTGGACGCTTCAACTGGGACCTCTCTGGTTAGCCAGGACTGCTGGTAAATGACTGAGAGTGGTGAGCTCTTGCACCAGCTCCCTTGGTATCTTTGTGTGGATCCCAACTGACCACATAAAGTTGTATTTATCTAAGTTGTGTGGCAGGTCACTGACCATTTCCCCTTAGATTATGGAGGTTTCATGCTTTTTCCCATTCCCATCTTCCAGTTCAGGTACCCAGAGAACAATGGGTCTTATTATTGGAGAGATATTAAAAGGTAAAATGGTATTAACTACCTCATCTATTTCCTCATCCTTCGTTATTATCTTTCCCTCTGCAATCAATAAAGAATGGAGACTACCCTTAACTCTCCTTTTGTTGTTAATGTATTTATAGAAACATATTTTAGTTGCCTTTTACTACAGAAGCCAAATTGTGTTCTAGCTGGGTTTTGGCCCTTCCAGTTTTCTCACTGCATAACCTCATAACATCCTTGTACTTCTCTTGAGTATCTTGCCAGTAGTCTCCCTAAGATGATAAACTCTCTTTTTTCTCCTGAGTTCCAGCCACAGCTACCTGTTCATCGGGGCTGGTCATCTTTTAATATTTCAAGCACAAAAAACCACTGGCCTAGCTTGCACAGGATATCATGTTCCTCACTCCTACACAGACCAATGCAACTTCATCTGTTTGGTGTCTTATTGACAGCTAAAGAAAGCTGGCATATTACAATAGCTAAACTAAAAGCTTTGGTTTCACTTGCTCCATCCACTGTGTGTATGAGCATTAGGTGTGGATAGGAGTTGATACTGGCTGCCAGTACCATGTGAAAACACCAGGAAGTATCTGTAAGAGTGAAAGGTCTTTTTATAGATGAACAGCTTTGATTGTTTGACATAACCATTTATGAGTGCTTGCTGTTTTCCAAAAGTCTTATGCCAGCTTCTGACAATGTTTTAAAAATATAACTTAAAATTTATTTACATTTTAATGTTATTGAAAACATGCAATATGATGTTTATGAATAGTTTATTTTTCTTCTCTGAAATGCATGTGTTGTAAAGATATTCTTGATAATTTCTGAATTCCTGCCTGGCTACTGGTCCCCACAAGATAAATCTGTCCAGTCTAGGTCCCCTAAATAGGAGTCTAGATAGACTCATCTCTTTCTCACTCCCAGACTGCTAATACTCTGCTCACAACTAATATAATCACCAGTTTTATTAAATACTGTAATTGAGCAATTACATTAAAAGGCTCTAAAATATTAAGTGACTAATCCTTTTCAGTGGTCACTGTTCAATGGAAGCAGCAGATGCTTTGACTAACCTAAAGGGATGCGACATAACTCTGTTATTACTTCTTGGCAATTGAGACAATTTGGTTTCGCTAGGAAGAGTACCACCTCTGGGCCTAGGAATGGCCTGAAACTGAAAAAAACTGTGTAGAATTTTGATTTCATTTTATCTGTCATTAGCATTTTATTTCAGTGTACCGAAGTGTTATTGTCTGTGCTTTAGAGCAAGGAAGAGTGAAATATGTTCTCTGAAAATTTCCTCGCAATTTAGTAGTATTCCTTCCTATGAAAGGTCTGTTTCTCCAGAGACAGTATTTGACAATATGTGGAGCTTCACTTATAGACAAAGAACTGTTTATATGATTTGATCATTGTTCTTAAAACTGCAGTGTTCCATTCTGTATCTTTCAACTCAGAGGCAAGTCAGCATTAATGGAGTTTCCCTTTTATGAACGCACTTGCATGCTCTGTTGTTGACTAAACAGCTGACAGAAGAAGGATTTGCATCCAATCTGCCATAGCAGCAACTGATCAATAGTTTTGATATCTTCACAAAACCAGATGCTCTCAAGTATTTTTCCATAAAATCAGCTAATGAACTGCTTTAATTATTAAAAAACCCCTCTTGACAAATTACATGTACAACTGACTAACCAGAGACTATCCTGAGTATTCAAGTCTTTCTTTTGAGACTACAAAATAACAAGTTCCTGAGAAAAGATGCATGCTGTCGGACAAGAAAACAATAAAAAAACCCCTACCAAGTAAAAATTCTTGCTCATTCCTGAGTTAACTCTATTGACATGAATTTAATGAGCACTGTTTACTTGCCAGAAAATTAAACAAATAACAAGGACCGCTTTAGCAAATCGCTAGCTAGCTTAAGTGTTTTTCATGAATTAATCCTTCTTTGTATAAATGTAAGACAGTAAAAAAAGGCGATCTTGAAACCAGTAATGACATCTGTGAGCTCTTTCTGTGTGTTCTGCAATGGCAAAACACTGCCAGGGACTATGGCAAGGGAGAGGGTTGCCATGCAGACCAGCAAAACAGCCCTGTGAAACAGCATGCTGACCCACTTTCAACTACCAGCTCTTGCTGACTCTTTGTTGAGTGAAAGGTTCTTTCAGGTTTTTGCTGTTTTCCACCCTTTCAGTTCTTATTTCTAAAGAGGCAAACCTGTCTTTCTCTTTATTCTTGTTTTCCTCTTTCTCCACTAGTATGTACTGAAGAAAGGTAGATTGTTTCTTGTGACTGTCTGCTTTAGATAATTTTAAAAAACCCTTCCACCCCCTCTTAAGAAGATGCTGTAGAAGAAACATGGATCTTGTTATCAACAAAATTATGATACAATTCCTCAAGGAACTCAGTCTGATCAGAGTAGCTCATCTATGAAAAACCATACTTTAATTGTTACTCTTGGCAATAGTGAAAGATAATAGTGTAATATTATATTAAATATTGCCACATGCAATTAAAAAACCTTCTTTCATTCTTTCCAGCAGTGGTGTGCAAATCCCCTTTTGAATTCAGGTTTTGGATGTTGTGATTTAAACTAAATCTTTTGCTTCTCCTTCTTCCAAAACCAACAGGAGTTTACAGAGAGATGTATTTTTATTGGAACCATGTGCTCAGCCTAAGTTGCCAAAATAATTTAGCTAAAACTAATGCTTTTATTTGGGTTAAGGTTGATTCCTGAGCTGTGCAGATCAAGGCATTTAGCTCATCTTCCCATTTTTCAATTCCACCATAAAGTCTACAGCAGAGTTCAGACAGTTCAAGCTGTTTTTCCTGAATCCAAGTTAGCAAGTTGAGCTTATCTATGTTTGTGACTTTCCATGAGTGAAGACAAAACTTTTTTTCATCCCTTTTCCTTACTGTATATATGTGTTACAATGCATAGAAAAATGGTTCTCTTCCAAGGATTCAGAATAAGCAGTGGTTCAACAGTGAGCCAACAGTGCAAGTCCTGCTGCCAATGCTGCCGCTGCTGCTGGTGTGACCTTAGTGTGACCTGTTTTTTGATAATGAGTGACAGATGCTGTAAAATGACTCACAGGGTGTTTGCTGTCTTGGGCAACAAGTGGAAAAACATAAAAATATAGAATTTTGGAAGTAAGATATGAAAAAAATAGCTCTGCCTTATGTTACTTGAAAAGTGTTCTTTGACCTTTATATATCTTCAATAAACTGATGATGGTGTCACAATCTCCTGATAAAATGTTTTAAATCCTGGGAGATGTTCACAATAACAAATACCGTAATGTTATTGCATTTAACTATTTATGTATTTTGTGTGTGTGCACGCTCTTGTAAATGGGATAAAACCAGGCCCTTGAACATCAGAACCTTCATATGATTAGGAGGTTCTGATCAAATATCCATTTCTAAACACATTCTCTGTAGTTAGAGACTGGTTTGGATCCAAAAANAAAAATGAAAAAGTGTTTTTAAGATGTAGCTTTTATCAAATTTACAAGATGGTACAAAATTTTAGAAATCTACTTGACAGGTCACTGAAAAATGATTACCTGTGACATGAAAAGTCATGACAGCTCACAATTCGATTTTATCCAAAATCTGACAGAATTCTTACATATAAATAATGTATGGTTTATCATATTAAAAATGAAATTTGAAAATACTGTTTCATCATTTTAAATTGAAACTGTCAATAATTCTGAGTGAGAACATGGCTGGAATCCAGAATTGCTGAATCTTTAACTCTACTTTATAAGAATACTAGGCATAAAAAGAAAAATTAAACACCACTAATGTACTTAGTTTTCTGGCAGCAATGCATGATATGGGACTGAAAAGGACTAAGAAGGTTGCGCCAATAAATTTGTAGCTGACAGTTTTGTGCATTAGTCATTCTAAAAGGTTTTCCTTATATAAGAGAAGATAGGCCCTTCAGATTGAGGCTGTAAGGTCTCCAAACTATGCATAGCATATCATCAAACAAAAATATCAAATAAGAGGTTGCTTGTGATAGCAAAGAAGAAAGCAAGCTCTCACCCTTATAACCAGCTGCATTGGTTTTCCAGTCATTAGCATTCAGATGTCCTGCACGTGAAGTCCTGACAATAATGTGCTGTACGTCTCTCCAGGTCAGAAACGGACTACGAAACAGGGGAAAGACAAAGTCACAGATCAGACATTTTATCAGGATGTAGGGATACATGGCCATACAAGCTGAAAAGTACCCAAAGCAAAACAACTTTCATTTATCTTCTCTACTTTGCTCCATTCAAAATAACAGGTCCCAATTTTACAGAAAAACTATATGAAATTATTTATACAAGTGGGAGGTTTGCCATAAGCAGACTGTAACAATATACAATAATATTCTGTTATATGAAACTTAAGGGAAGATGAATGAGTACATTTCAGACAGACGCAATTCTTATGACTACCAACTACTGTACCTTAATGAGTGCAAAGGAGAAGAGATCAGACTTTTGGCTTCCTGAAAAGCTCTACTAAATTTCACTAACTGCTAGCTCACACTGGAAATTCCTCAGGACTTCCAGTTCCTATTCAAGCTATTCCAGGTGCCTCTGTTATAATTAATTTGTCTACTACCCCAGTATAGAAATTCACTGAGAGTCTGTGAGTATTTTGCAAGAATTCCAAGCAGTTGGATGGTTGGTGAATTGCAAAGCCAGGGCCTGACTGCACAGATGCACATTCCTTTAAGGGATTCTGAATAACCTGTCCAGCTGGAAAGTGAAAGAAGAGGCTGTTTCTATCCTCACTGTGACATTAATACACATTTATCTTCTAGGACTAGGGCAAATCTTCAGGGATTGCAGTTTTCCTGTTTTTTCTATATCTACAACAGGGAGAATTTCTTTTCTTAGAGGATGATCTAAAGGTGCCATCATTCGGCTATTTTTTTCTTTCTCCTTCCAATTTTTCAGTTTTCCTATTACCTGCTAGAAGATGAATAGTATTCTCTTTAAAAATGCAGTGTAGTAGAGGAAATGATAAACTGAGCCACGAAACAATGAAGAGGAAAAAATACCGTGGTGNGTTTGATACAAAAAAAAAAATTGGGTGGGTTTTTTTTTTTTTTTTTTTTTTTGTTGTTGTTGTTGTTTTTGTTTTTTTTTGTTTCTATGCCATTGCAGCAAAAATGTCATAGGTCAGAATTGTATATTAAAGATCCTCTATGGCAGCAGTGCCTTGATCCAAAATAGATTAAATATAGGCTTCTGTTTTAAAGTGAAACCAGGGCAAAGATTTGATAACCCTTGTATATTACATTTTTCTCTCAGGAGATCTCAGCACAAACAGATCAAATCTCATAAGAGGTATTTCAGTATGGGGTGGAATTCTTATGAA
>VXBB01003589.1:45175-62332 GCA_013399915.1 Illadopsis cleaveri | reverse complement strand
CTAACTACCGTTATGTATTTCCTTGAACCACCAACTTTGGAAATGAGAAGCAGCGGCTCTGAAAGTGGGCTGGGCATCATACAGCGATGGACACATTACACGATAGTGAAGCTAAAAAGTCTCAGTCATGGTCAATATATAAAGAGAGGAAAACTGACCTGGCACACACAGACACATATTTTCCCATGCTTTTGTTACTGAATACTGCTGCCACCCGACTACTGTGTCTAGTTTGGATTCTGGAAGCTTGTAACATAAAAAAGGAAAGCATGACTTAGCCAGAATGATGCAAGAACTTTACCTTCCATTCTCACAACAGATTAACTGTTTGGGCTACATGGGCAGAGAGAAGACAAGACAGCAGGAGTGGTTTTCATACTAGCAATAAAATCTGTGACACCAAATGCTTAGAAATCGAAGCTAAAGGGGCTCAGAGAGCAAACAAGAGAAATCTTTTAATGGCAATGAATAATTAAAAGCACTTACTCTAAATTTAAGTGGATTTTTGGTCACTGAAAACTTTGAAAGCAATATTGATTGTATTTATAAAAATTGTTGTTGACTCGACAGCAACTGCTGGATTCAAATGACTCAGGGAAGTCCTACAGACTTGGCTAAGTAAGAAGTCAGGCTGGAAGACCACAATGACATCTGCTCAGCTTATTCGTCTCACTTAGATATGAAGGAGTTAGTGAACGTCTTTTAAAGGACAGTGACAGGAATTTAATCAT
Organism: Illadopsis cleaveri; assembly: GCA_013399915.1. NCBI lineage: Eukaryota > Metazoa > Chordata > Aves > Passeriformes > Timaliidae > Illadopsis > Illadopsis cleaveri. The sequence continues at coordinate 61,601 of VXBB01003589.1, read as the reverse complement.
GGAAGTGAGGACTCCTAGTAGATACAGTAATTTTTTTATTTATTATTATTTATCAGGGATAACAAGAAATGTGTCAGGAAGAGAGAGAGAAGGCTTCAGTGAAGACAAACAAGTGAAGAACAGAAAAATCATGGGAATGAAGAAGGATCTCAGAACAAGTTTAAAACAAAAATTAGACCATATGAAAATAACGAAGAATCCAAGAAGAATCCAGCATCCCAGAATCCTGAAAGACAAGGCAGACAGTAGTAAAAAAAACATAGAGGCAAACATTTTTAACTCTTTATTGACACCAAGAAAAGAATCTGCTAAGGATCAGAAAGAAAGAAAGGTTAGATGAGTCCTGAAGAAAACATATGGAAGAAAAAAACCCCTCCAAATCCTTAAATTTTCTGACCTAGAAGTAATAAATTTCTCTAAGTTAAACACTAGAATAAACAAGCAGTGGAGAGGACAATATTAGCAAACCTCATCAACCTGAGTACAAAGGTTTAAAAGGTTAAAAGGAGTAGAATGTTGAATATTGGAAAGTATCCTAAATGCATTCGTTTTGCAAAGGCACATAGGATGTACAAATACCAATGATATCAATAGATTATCAAACAGAATAAAAACTATTTGTTATTTTTCAGCAAAGATGAGAACATTAGGGAAAATAGATGCTGGCTGCTTAGGAATGAGAAGAGGAACAATACAGACAAGATGGGCACTGAGCCTAATTTTCCTTACAATATATTTCCAGAATAGGCAGCAATATGAGTAATAACTGATAGTCAGTGAATATAAAAGAGGAATGATGCTGGCTCAAAACAAATCTGAGAAAATAGAGGGGTATCTAGGTAAACTGCTAATATGTGTGTAAAATGTGAAAACTATTGATAACTGGATTTAAAATAAATGGAAGATATTGGTATAAATGATTCCTCTTTCTTTCCATCCCCCAAAGTCACTGCGCAAAATACAAACACATATACATGAAAAAACAATTAAAACCCATACTATTTTCCTGTCATAGGATTCTCCACTGCTGTACGTTGTAGCTAGTGTGGATGCACATTCTTCCAGATACCATGGCTTTTTTCCACTTTCAGCTGTGCTGCTTATGGAGATAGTGTAGATGCTGTTGGTATAGCCATCACAGGAACAGTGGTCTCGACTTCTTCCGCCATTTCCAGATGCCCAAACAAAGACTGAACCTAAGCCTCTTCGTCCCTGTTTGGAAACAGTACAAAAGAATTGATTAATAATTCTTTTCTCCCTCAACTTCTCAATAGCCAGGTCTTTTCCCCCCAAAAAGACATCTCATGAGAAGAAGAAAATAAAACAACTGAGAGGAATAATACCCTGAAAAGAATTTGAAATGAGAACAGGATTTAGCTGATTTCAGAATCAGACATTAAAAAAATTGAGAAAATGAGTGGTATGAACATAGCTTTAGAAACAACTTTTCTACCATGTTTGTTGATCTGCATCTATGTTATCCAGATATACCAAGAAAGTCATGCTGAAAACTCAGATGAAGGAGTAAAATATCATACTGGGTTGGCTTTCTGGGTTGCAAGCACACATTGCTGGCTTATGATAGCCTCTCATTCACCAGCACCCCCAAGCCCTTCTTAAGTCCTTCTCAGCAAGACTACTTTTGATCTGTTCGTCCCACAGCTTGTGTTGATATTGGGGGTTGCCCTGACGCAGGTGCACCACCTTGTACTTGGCCCTATTAAACCTCCTAAGATTCCCATTGGCCCATTCTTAAGCTTGTCTAGGTACCTCTGGATGGCATTCCATTTTTCAAGAGTGTCAACTGCGCCTCTCAGCTTGGTGTCATCTGCAAATTTACTGAGGATGCACTCGATCCCTTCATCAATGTCATTGATGAAAACAGTAAGTAACACTGATAACAATACCAGTGTGGACTCCTGAGGGACACTTGTTACTGATGTCCATTGCACTCTGAGCTATTGACCACTGTCCTCTGGATGTGAGTGTCCAACCACTTTCTTATCCAACAGTCCATTTATCAAATCCACCTCTCTGCAATTTNGATCTTAGCTAATACACCAACAGAAAGATGCAAAACAGCAACATTTTCAGTGTAGTGGGATTTTTATGTTTGGTTGGTTGGGTTTTTTGGGCTTGTTGAGTTGTTTTTTATTTTTTCTTTATTTTTTAAGTCAACTTTTATGAAATGTTACAGCTCTCTTTCTCCACCTTTCTTCTTCACACACAGGTATTGAAAGCAGTATTATGTAATTACGTATGGCTAAACCGGTACCCACAGGAAATTCAGAATAACCACCAATACAACCAAAACAGAAGAAATGAGAATTCAGGGTAATCAAGCCATAGCTTCCACTTTAAAAAAAAAAAAAAAAAGAAGTAGTTTCGTAAAAGAACTTCTTAAGAAGATGAATACAGAAAAATGTCCTACTAATAACAGTCTGTCACTTTTCTGCTGTTACCATCAGACGGTTCTGTGTGCAAATAGCAGTATAACATGATTTGTCCCATGCAATAAAAACCTTTTCGCTGCAGCATATGACTGTATTATTAGTTTGTTTGCACGGAGAATGTGTCTATTTCATTAGATGTATACTTATGCTGCTGTGCTAATAATGATCAACAAGCTGCAGAAACAGGTATTTGAACCATTTTTGGCCACAAAATGGTGAAAACATCCCAGTGGATGTTACAAATTCTGCTTTTATAATTTAAAAATTATAAACATCAATTTAGATTTTTAATAGTAAGGGCAGGGCTTTAAAACTAATAGCCACATGCACCTAGATTTACGTTTTCATGCTAGGGTTTTTTTGGTAAACACATTATGGCAAATATTTCTTTAAAACTAACGCCTTTACAAATATGTAAAGGATCAATGTGTCTGTTATTGCAATAAAAAGTAAGTACCAGATGCATTGACCAATGGAAAAGAGTATTTTCTATATACAAAGTAAGAATTGCCATTCCCCTATTGCATTGCAATAGTTCATATATAAGAGCCCAGCCATTCACAGAAAACAACATTACCTTCAGATCAGAAGACATGCTAGAAATCTTGCTCCTAGAAGTTATTTTGCAAAGCAAATGGCAGTCTTAAAAACATTTTAAAAAGCAACTCTCCAAACTAATTTCAACACTTGTGTCCAGGAGAAGTCTGTATCTGCTGCTGTGTGAGATAGATGGTTGAGGGACTACAGTGGTAGTGGTACATAGACACTTGGACTGGCTGATCTTGAAGGCTTCTTCCAACCTTGATATTTCCATAATCCCATGATCCTATGAATTTGACTAAAACGATTTGTCAAGTAAATAAATTTTGGCTTACCATTTGGTTTCCAAACACTCTGCCTTAATTCAACAGTCCAATTCATACTTAGGAAAACACAAACTTGTTAGTAACTATGCCCAACAAGTAAAGACAGCAAGGGAGTCAGCTGTTCTACTGTATGTGAATGTTATTCCCAGTTGGTATAATTTAAATAAAGACAGTTAAATAATAGTTGGACCGTGTTACAGAGTTAAGATAAAGACAAAAGCAAGGCACTATGTAGTTTTTACTGTTTATCTAAATCTATCATTTGTCATCTGCCAAGTGCCCAAGGGTATCAAGACAAAGAGTCAAGCCTTGAGAAGCCAAGAAGCCATGTGTCATTTATTATCCAAAAGCAAAGGTGCATTTACAAATCATATTGACAGAACTTCAGCAAAACTAAGAGTTAGTAACTCTTCTGTGGAAGAGGCATAGATCAGTGTTGAACGGATGTCCAGCAAAGTATGCTCAATGCTTGTCTCATGATTTTAATTTTATTCCTTCCCCTCTAGGCATGGAGTTTTTTCTACTCTTCCATTTGCCATGACAGCTATGGACTGCCTTCTATAAACTCTGCATGGTGTCTATAATTCTGCACTTGTGCTTGTCAATGCACCACATCAGACCACTATGAAAGGTTCTCCTTTTTTCTAGTCTACTTTCTTAAATTGCATAAAATATGATATCATAAAAAAAAAAAAAAATCAACTGTCCCATTATGCAAAAGAAAACTATTTCACTGATGACTGTGACTTGCTATCGACCCAGTCACAGTCCAATTTTCTAGTACATTTTCTGGACAAAGCCAGTGTGCTCCACAGACAGCTGACCTTAACTGAAATGGACTCAGGTCTTTTACAAGGAGGCCGCAAGGCAGAAACTGCACTAAATAANTTTTTTTTTTCCTGCTAATGCTTCCTTTTCCTTGGTCAGCAAGTTGCAAGCAGGTAAGTGATACAAAAGCTCCTTTTTGTTTTTTTCCCATTCAACAGCATGGACAGGTTAAGTCTGCCAAGAATCAGAGCCAGTATGAACATGCTCATAATGACATCTGCAGAATTTCCTTATATATTACAGAAGCATTCCCTGCTCCAAGTGTGTGTGTTTGTGTATGCACCACATCTTTATGAGTGAATGAATTAACAGTACTGGCAGGGACCTTTACAAGGTAGAGGTCTTCACACACATATCTAAAGACAACCAGCAGTCCCACACACTTCTAAGTTGCTTACAACACTCTTTAAAAAAAACTCTAATAAAACCACTACCCACCTACAAGATGTAGTACAAACCAGTGGAGTAAATTTTAATCACACTATTTTATAAAGTTTAGACTTTACATTCATTCACTGCTTTACAAGTCAAGTTGCCTTAATCTAGCCTGTGAATCCTGATTATTTCCAGCCCAGGAATCAAGTGCCCCAATAACCCTCTTTGCCTATGGATTGAGTTACTGTCTTGATAAATGTGATCAAATTTACAAAGGAACAAGGGAGAAAATGTGAAGGAGCAGAAAAGGCAGAGGAAAGAACGGCTGACCTGGAGTAATTAAGAATTACAGGTGTGGCAGCCAGGGAGAGGTAATTTGGCACCAATATGCTGGAAATTGACACCAATGGGCACGAAAATATAAAAGGGAGAGAGAAGGAAGGATACTCTATCCACACCTAGAGGCTAAACATTTCATTTCCTCTATTCTCCCCAATACTGTTCTAAAATTACTTAATGTTTCCAAGAACAAAAACTACTGCCAGAAAATGAAATTGATCCTGAAGTGGAAGCTGGAAAAAGCAGCCCATGGTATGACCTCTTCCTTAAAAACTAATTCCTAAAGAGGAAATGTTCATAACTGAATGTGCAAAACAGAGGCCAGTATTCCGGAGACCTAAAAAACCTACGATGGAGACATGGTTTTTAGATGCAGCATAGTACAACCACTGTAGTGCCAGACACCAAGGATCAAAGCATTCTGAGAAGTGCACCTGTGAGATATATTCCCTTTCCTCCAGTTTCTGCTGGTTTCTGCACTCTCTAGGATCTGGACACTGCTGCCCTGTGCAGAGACACAGCACTGCCAACCTGTTCACTTGTCAGCATTTTGCTTTTGACCAGTAGCAGCTTCTAGCTCCTGCTGAGTTTCTACCAGTCTATTTAACCTCTTATCTGGGAACGAAAAATAGTCTGGCACAACATCCTTAAAAGACTCTTTTGTAGATTGTACACCACTGAACTTGAAAGTATGCATCTCTCTAAAAACAGATAATGGTAAGCTGAGGGTCCAAGTCAGCAATTCTGAAGTGCAACCAGAAGACAGCCAAACATATTTTTTTTTTTTAAACAGTCTTCTTAGATATCAAAACCAAAAATTTGCGAACAAAAGGAAATATTTCTCAGCTCATTAATTCTGTTGCAGTATCCACACTTTCAGAAAAATTCATGTTTGTGCAACAATTTATTAAAAATGCATACCTGTGGTGCCTGTGAGCAACTGAGTAATGAGCATAACAGTTATGCAAAAATAAAGATGCATGTTTGGGGGAATAGACAAAAATAGACACCTGTGTTTTAATATTAGAAGTTATGTTTTTACTCTTAGGAAAACTAGGAAGTAAATAAAATATTTCCTGTTGCTGGAACACAGCAGTATATATATATACACTTGTAACATATATGCAATGCAAAAATATATTGCTACCTACAAAAAACAATTATTACCTTATATTGTTGGAAAGGGAAGTGGTTGCTAAGGAAGGTTACTGGCTACTTCTGAACTAGCTCCTTAATTAAGAAAATGAAAGAAAAAATAACTAACCATGCTAAAAAAAAAGAAAAAAATCATATTTTGTTAACTCTTAGGATATGATACCTTTGAAACATTGAAGCTATAAAATATTTTAATGTGCATATAACAAAACCCCATAGTGAATAACCACAAGCATCTATGTACTCACACACTAATTATCAGGATATATCAGTGGAACAACTCAATATGTAGGCTTCATGTGGTGTATTTTTTACTTTACTCTTCACTAGAAAAGCAGTTTAAACAGTTCCAAGACATTCCCCACCGAGCTATAATTAGTGCAACCAAAAGAACTGTTGGCTGAAACCTGAAATATGAACACGTGGAATATTGGAATGAATTTCTCATTTACCTAAACGAAACAGAGCCAGTTCAAGGACCACATGAATCACAGTTCTGGTTGAGGCTCTTTCTCTACAGTATCATTACTATTGTTACCAGGATAAAACAAGTTGTATATGCAAACACAATGTGATAACGTAAGAGCTTGCTTTGCCAAAATTTCTGTTGTAGAGTCTGTAGTTAATCAGAGGTGAAACTGTCCCTGTATGCAAAGCCAAAGCAAACAAGCAGTGCGCAGGAGAGCTATCAGTGTGAGAACTGGATATGCGATTGATGTTACACACAAACACCCATTATGTGGGATGGGTTCAGGCAGTTCTCATTGCCTTTATACTACTATCTGATTAATCACTCTAGAAAGGAGCCCAGGGCCACTAGATCCACACAGCTGTTGTTTCACTACTTATATCAGACTCTTCCTTGTGTAAAACTTCATGTTCAGCGATCTCTGTTGAACTCTGGAGTTTAACAAAAAGAACCTCCTGGTTTCTGAAAAATTAGCTCTTTTCAGTAGATATAGAGGAAAATACGGCTGCTTCACTTCTACTTTTGCAGACTAAGGACTTAATTAACAACTTTGTGCAGTTTTTCTCCTAGAGCATTCATTTAAGAAACAATTAAGGCTGTGTGGAAAGTCATTGCCCTCACAGTTTTGTGCCTTAAACTGTTAAATTCTCTGCACAAAAAACTTTTGACACCAAAATTCCAGTGATTTCCATTCCAGAAATCTCTTTTTTCCTATGTGGCACATAGAAATACATAGATACTACTGTTGTTCAAATATATGACAAGAGTATATGTGACTTCCTTACACAAAGAAACCAGATTCATGCTTCAAAAAGGCCTACTCTGAAATCTATATACTCCAGTGTATGGAAACAGATTCATTTGCCAAAGCTGCTTTTCAGTATTGTTTATTCAAATTAAGATTTACTCCACAAAAAGAATGGTGAGGTTTTTGGGGTTTTTTTTATGTTTAATATATCACCTGATTCAGGGTGGGCATCCAAAACCAGAAGCACTTTGGCAAGTCCAAAACCAGCAATGCTGTTCTGGCTTGTTTCAACAGTTTCCATGCATGTGTGAGATGGGATGAGGTAACCAAACAGTTTTGGTTTCCACTTTGTGACATTGTAAGGAAAATGGACATTTTGGGTGTATTTTCCTATAATTCTCATTACAAATTTTCCTCTCTTTCAGGATTTTTATATTTCAATGAATGCATTGTAAGAATATTTCTGATATATTAATACTTTTTCTGCTTTTTTTTTGTACTACATGCTGACTATCTGTGAAAAGACTCGTTTTTCACAGAAAGCGAAGGAGAGAAATTTTAAGGTTAGCTTTGTGTGGGGAGGAAAAAGTTGAAAAACAGGAGATTGGTGAGGAGAGAGAAAAGTAAGCTGGTTTTAGAATTGTTTTTGCTCAGAGACCAACCTTGCACCCAAGAGATGTTAGAAAACACTCAGTGTGAGAGAATTCATGTATTTCTGTTTGCTTTGGAATGTTTTCTGCCTGCTGAAGAAGAAATGAAATTTTCTCAGAGTAGATAACAGGATGTTGTTAAAGACCTAAAAGCATTCTTCCCCTAGGCTAGGGGCCTCTTTCAAAGTGGGGAAGGGAGATAAGAAGTTCTGAGATTGTAAAACACGGTCTGGTGAAGACTTATGCATGCTCCAGGCTCTTTGAAATGTAAAGCAGGGCTCAGGCCCTGCTAAAATGAGCTTAGCAATGTATGTGTATCCATTTGTTTCTTTGTAATCCTCCAGCCAGTGAGGTGATGGAATAAACCTATTCTTTGCACTTCATATATGGGACGTGGTTGTCTTGGTGTTAGCTGCATATTTTTGGTTCACACACTTTGTTCACATATTTCTCAAACAAAATAAATTGTACTGTATCAAAGTTCCTCCAAGTTCATCACTGAGCCTAAATACTATTTCATTTACTGGAAGGCAAAATTCTGAATTCTACTTTGTTTGTATGCAAATGGTAGAGCAAAGGTTACTACTACTACTAGCTTAACGATGTCTTAAGGTTATCACCAAACTTCATTTTTGCTGAGCACCCCCCCATTTGTAGAAAACTACATATCAAGTTTAAACCACATCTGCAAAATCATTAAGGTATATAAGATACATCAGCCAAATGCAAGGTAGCCAGACCTAGAAATTAGGCTTATTTGTAAAAAATAAAGGAAGGTAGACAAACTTTGCAAAGTGGTAGCATAGGAAGTTTAGGGCTATGGAAGATAATCAATTGGGAATGAGCTGCCCTAAAATAGTCTGCCCATTGGATTGGTAAGTAAGGTCCATATTAACCTATCCAGGCAATAGGGAAGTAGTACTGTGTGTGCATAAAGAATGCTAAAACTTTCATGCCCCATTCTGATATCCACACTGGAAATAATAATGCCAGGAAACAGAAAGTGTTTCAGAAAGAACCAAAAGAATGAAATCTGATTTGAAAATTCTGACTAATGGAAAGAAACTCAATATACAAAAAATTAGTCTAAAGATTGCAGAACAGATTTTAAAGGACAGTAAGTGGCACCTACATTACTGGACAAAAGCTTAAAATGCAACATACACTTTTACAATTTCAGATAAACCCGTGAAGTTTTTGTCTCATTCATTTTATGCAGAGAAATGTATTAGAACCAGACTGTCTAGCTTCTGCAAAGATGTGAAGAGCTCTGCAAGAAATCAGTAATGAAACAAAAGAAAATGAATATTATTGTAATGTCAAAGTGGGAGTGGAAATGATTGTACTGAAAATAACATAGGCTCTGCTGGACAAACATAGAGGTCAAGGAAGTTATGAGAAGAGTATTTTAAGGATGAGGTTGGGAAACAAAGTTATTAGGTATTTTGACCTAATAGAGAAAGAGCATCTTAGTGAGTCTAGTAATCACCATCACCTGCATTCAAGGAAAGAATTCAGGCTGGAAGATGTAGAGAAGCACTACTGCAATGAGCAAGAAGATGGACAGACTTATTTTTAAGTGATGAGTGAGTGTGGCATGTCTATCACATCAAAATGAAGTTTGAAAGGAGACTGTTCTAAAAAAATATCAGAAACAAAAATGAAGGGAGGGAATTTATGCCCAGGATCAAATGGGCAGAAAACTGCACATGAGGAAACTGTGTTGTAACTTAGAAGAAAATCTCTAACCAATAGATTAATGTTGGCCACTAAATGTTTTCCCAACAGAATCAGAGAGAAAAAAATTCTGATTTGTTCTAGAACATGAAATGATTAATGTATTTAAACGGCACAATGCCTGCGGTGGTAGAAAGCTGTACTGGATGACCTATGCTGTCATTTCCTGTCTTATGTCCTATGTTCCAATTCAATTTATCCAAGAGATCACCTGGTCAAAATCTGTAATAACTCCACTGTAATGTGGAGTTTTCTAACACCATAAAATGCACCATAAATACAGCAAAAGAGGCATTTTACAGTGGAAATGAAAGTAAGAGACTTAGATGAATAATAAGCTATATTACTTTTAATAGTGAAGGTTGCTACTGCCTTGCAAAGACATGGACATGAGATTTCAGTTAAGACTGGGTCTTCCCAAAAGATTTACAGAAACCAGAAAATAACAGACGATTAGGAAAGCAAGGATATTGATGAAACAACAACTGGATGAAATTTTGCTGATTTGGCTTATGACAAAATACAAGTGCAGATGATAGATGTTAGAACTATGAATATCAAGCCAATGGTGCTATGTCTTGTGAAATCAGCAGAAAGATATACAATGATAAAATATCAAAGGACTTTTTCAAGTTCTATTACGTAATCAGCATCCACCTCTACTACAGAGCCAATCAAAGTTTAACTCAGTATCTTGAAGCATGTATGTATCTATATCTCATCACATGTTCAGACTTCATACCATAAATGCAACCAGGACTATAGTATATATGCAAATTATATAACAGATAAATGCCAGGACCTAACACCTAACACTACATCAGCATACTGCAACTCATGTCTGCTGAGAGTATCCCCAAGCAGAGCACTAATTCCCAATTGATTTTCAACAAGTATTTCTTGCCAATTAATTGGAAATGTGCAGGAGGTCTCATGCATGCAAAATATATCCATATATGATCACAGACAGGCACAAACACAGATATATGTTATTCAGACTCAAACATCAGCTGTACAAGGTGAAAAACAGTTTAAAAAATTTTTTAAAAATCTGTGTATCACTTGAAATGTATTAAGAAGCAGCCATTTTTGACACATTTCACAAGAAGTCTTCCTGCTGTAACTTCTGCCTTTGTTTTTGGAAATGCAATTCTCTAGCAAAGTAAAAAGAGTAATTCCTCTTGGAGTAGGCAACACATCCTACTCAGAATGATGCAGCAACATGATGACAGGACAAACAAATATAATAGAAACAACTGTGGTAGAACACTGGCAGCAAACCTTTGCCTAGACATTTGCAAATGATGAGCAATCTCTTCCATTTCTGGGGCAGAAACATATAGTAATGATGATGACAATAATAATAAATGTGAAATCCTTCTTCTTGATTCCTCCTTTTCTTCCCTTTTCTCCCTCACTCTTGCATGTGGGTAGGATGCTTGTAGTGACTGTAAGAGAGCATTTCTGCTACCAGCAAGCATTTTGAACACAAACTCTGCAAAGTTGTTGAAGTGAGAGAGATGAGAAGGGGCAGTGATGATGGGAGGGAAAGCATGAAGCTGAGTTTGTACAAGAGGTTCAGCCACACACCATCTGGTCATTAATGTCCATCAAATATTTTGGCTTGAATCTTGATATTATTAGAGCTAGAAATTCTAATGCATTAGTATTTAAAAGACAATCATCTAGAATTTTCCACACTTACGACTACATTATTTTCAAGAAAAGGACCTTCTCAACTGAAAACATGATAAAAAAGGAGTTCTATTCTTGCACAGAAATTATTTGATAGTAAAGTATCCAAGGCTTCTCTTTAAACTCAATTATGCAAATTTAGTAAAATTAAACTAAATACCCTTAAAGATGACATAAAATCATAGTACTTGTGACAGGTTTAAAATTTGGTTTCCTCTTCCTTGGACTTAGGCAGAATTTTTAGGTATATTTAACTTACAAGTTAATTTATTCCTCAGTAGCCGTTCTTTAAATAGATTTGTCTTCAATTCAAGGCATGTGTTGTCTCTGTGTAATTCTACAGAAACACTATGCAGTCATTTTTATTATTTTCTGCAGGATTTGAAAGGTGTAATCATAGTTGCTCAAAAGATTTAAAAATAATAATAGTTGTGAAACACACAGCATAAGCTGTTAATTGGAATAGTATGTGCTTAAGATAAATCAGGTGCTTTTTCATGGAACCCAGTCTCTCTGGAAACTCAACAATGGATGGCTCTTGCATCCATTTAATTTTATGCAATGACTATAATAAATTTAAAATAATAATTGAGTTTGATTATGCTCTAATCAAACTTATTATTCAGCACTATCTTTGATTTTCCTAATAAAACCAGCCAGACTTCAGACGTTTTTAAAAATTCTTGGCATTTCCATTTGCTGTTTCATTTTAGAATTCTAATATACAGTTTTGTGGGTACATTCCTAATAAATTAAGAATATTGATCTCCAAACTTTGTATAGGTCTGAAAGAAGCGTTTGCCAAATTTTCCTGTATTGAGTAACTCAAAATGTTATTGCATTCCATATCTATCTATGCCCAAAGTTGCTACTGTCTTTTTCAGATGTGGTGGCTAGAAAAGGAACAGTGAGGTTGGGGTGTGTGCTGGTCTTTTTTTAAGGTTGGGAGCATTCAAGAAAAAGTGCTCTTTCTCTTTTGTTCTTTCTGGGCAAGCTGAGATAGAGCAAGGCAGACAGCAGCTGCACTACCACGCCAAGAAAAACAGAACAGCCCTCGCTCCATACAGTCACCCTAGCCTGCCAGCAGTGCCTGGTCAAAGCAGGAGGGCATGGAATCCAAGCTTGAACAACTATTTTTGCCAAAGAGAAGAAGTCCCTCCATGAGTTCCAGCTGTTGACCCAGTTCCAGCCTCCAGGGACTCTAGGTTTTCTTTCTGTTTTGTTCTTGTTCCCTGTTGGTTGATAAATGGTGGAAGAGGGAGATTTTTAATTCCAGAGGTTCAGCTTCTGTGCTGTTTTTCTCTCTTTGTTCTCTCTCTCCACTCCAGGTTGTCTGTAGAGGGAGCCATCCTGGGGATAAGAGTTGTCAACCGTTTTCCCTTTATCTCTCCACATACAGTCATCCATGGAGAGTGCCATCTTGGGGGAGGGTTTCTCTGCTGTTTTTGCTTTTCTTTGTTTCTGAGGAGTCTATGAGGAACCCATGAAATTCAGCAACATTATAACTACTGATTATCACCAATATTTTTTGCCTGTTCCTGTTGCATTTTTTGATGACTGTTTTAAACTGTCATTTTTTCCACTTATATTTTCTTGCATTCATCTCTCCTTATTGGTGAATGAGGAGTGGTTAAAACTAAAAGTGGAGGTAACTAATTTTGGAGTGTGTGCTCCCTTTAATTGTCTTAAACAAAGACAAAATGTTACTTTAATTTACTCCATAGATGCAATCCTAGATGTTATACTGTTGTTGTTTGGTTCAATATTTCTGAAAAAAGGAGAGTAAGGATCTATGCACAACATAATAAGCATTTTTTTCTGCCTATTATTATTGCACAATTATTGTGACTCCTTAGGGAAATCTCTGTTTGGCTAAATATGTAATCATGACCTTGAACAATGAGCCCATTTCAGGGATATTTTGTCAAAGAAAATTCATCTTTTCTTCTTCCATTTGCCTCATCTTTTAAAATGACACCGCTTATGACAGTGTAAGGAAATGTAGAATAAGTACCTTTATCTGAATACAGAAAGACATGATTTATTAAAAAGAAAGAGAACAGGTTTATCTTGAAGTAATTCTTGGTATGGAAACAGCCTAACAGGGAAGGTGCTAATTCCAACATGCATTTACAATCTTTCAGTCTATATTATATTTCAAAGAATGAAAATTAGAGGTTAGCCTTAAATGTTTTGTATTTCTTATCAGTATATTTTAATGTAAATTTTAAAAAGGACTTTTATTTCGTGAGTAGAAATGAAGAAGCCTTCATAGTCAGAGACAGAGAAAATATCCAAATATATAGAAATATTTAGATCTATTCAATTCTTCATGGGCAACTTCAGCCAGAACAAAGTTTGACAAGATGACAAAAAAGTTAAATTGTAAAAATAATAATTTGACCTGTATCAAATATGACTTCTATTATTTCTCAAAAAAAATTACCAAACTTTTTCTAAACTGTTATCAGAAAAAGCCTATCTTAGAAAATTAAATGCTATGTTTTCGCTATAGACTGGTGCTTATTTCACATACAGAACAATGTGCTGGTAAAATAAAATTCATCTGGGTTCTGTAGGGTATCTTCACATATTACTGCTGTAATAATAACAGTGGAACAATAATGTTTGTAGGCAAGATCTACGCCCTTGGCAAGTTATTCCATATATTTATCCCCAGTTTGAGAACTTGAGATTTCAATAAGGAAATGACTGAGTCCTCCTGGTATAGAAATTCAGGCTGAACTTTTCACAGTTGTCTCCCCTACATGAAATACAGCATTTAAACAAACACATGTATGTGTTTAAACATGAAACTATCTTGAGCAAGATCCCCTGCATCCTTGCAGTTCCATTAGTGTCCCCTTCATCATGGTATTCTGAGCTGTATGAGATCAGACATAAATGGCAAAAGAACCATAGGTATAAACCTTTTTTTGCCCCCAACTCCCTATTAAAATCACCTTACTTACATTAAGAAATCATGCGAAACAAAGCAAAACAGAAATGAAGAAAGAAGGAAACACAGTCAAAGGTTTTGCTTTAAAATTTCTTTGCAACTCAGATTTGATGAGTTGGCACTGATGTACAAAGTAGCATATCTCAGTCAATTTATTTCTTATTACATCACTACCTCAGAGCAGTTTTAAAAAACACTGAGGATGGTGTATTCCAGTTGAAAATGAACAGAGCTGATACTTCAGGTAAGACTACAAAAATCAGGTCGCTACAAAAGGAAAATACGTTATTAGTTTGATGCAAAAGAAGTTTTCCTCTTTCTTTCCAAGTCCTTTGCCTTTCCCCATGCTGAGCACTTACATATACTGGGCACAGGTACTCTTACACATGGCCATGAAAGCAGACCCAGGCGATGCCCTTTGACGCCAACCTACCATTCTGATGCCGTTCTCAAAGGCCTGACGTGCTAGAGAAGCAGGTCCATCCACGGTCTTGCCGTCATCATCAGGCCCCCAGCTGGCACTGTAGATATGGATGTGCTGGGGATTAAGGCTTAGAGACTTTGCTTCTACCATATCTGTCACATCTCCATCCAGCATCCGTACACCTTCAGAATGAGAAATACAATGAACTGTACAGAGAAAATCAATGTGGTTCTTTTTCCACCTCCACTCCGAGAAAATTGTTGTGTATGACACTGAACAGAATAATTATAAGAATTCCTACTGTTATTAATGAAAAAACAACAACAACAATCTGTTTGGATATCTGTTTTTCCAATGTCTCTAGATGGAAAAAAAAATAAAATTAAAATATAAAAAATAATAATATTTTCATCCTTTTTCAAATTTTAAAAATTATATGCAAGTAATTTATCCACTATACAGCCTTCAAACTTCAACAACAAAGCTTTAGGCTAAAAAAAAATTTAAAAATTACCTGAACCTTGAAATGTTTTTATGTCACTTAACAATTGATTTTCTTTCTCCTTTTATACTGCAGTGAAACTGAAGCACCTTCCTTGAGTCATTCACAGTTTAATCATGTTAACAGATGCAATGAAAGAATCCCTACAGACAAGTAACCTGGGCATCATTGTATGGGGCTGCAAGGAAGAAACTGGGGAGAACTCTCTTGTGTACAGAACAATTACCACACACTGTAGCACAGCAATTACAAGAGGTTATGAACAAATATGTTACATTGGTCAACCTGAAATTATGATATGGTGAGCATCCTCTTCTTACAGAAGAAGATTTTTGTGAGGTATAATCTGAAATTCTTATGTTAAAATATCCATTTACGTGGGTTTGGACAAGTCAATGTGCCAGCACTTCATGATGTTTTAAGATTACTAGACTGAATGCAGTATGCTAAAATCTGAAAATTGAAAAAATATGGAAGTTGGGTTTTTTTCCTAACTGTGAGACTTTGTCGTTAAACCTGAGAAAACCACCAACGCCAGTTTTCACCTAAACAAGAAAAAAGACCTACACACAGCTAGTCTGACATGTGATCAAAGGGAGGCTAAATATTAAATAAAAATTTAATAAAATTGTATGATAGAGGGATGATCACTTCTACAATTTACAAGTTAGATGCTCTTTTCCCTTTAAAAGGCCACTCCTATTTAAAGGCCAAATTTACATATTTTTAATTAGACACATTGCATTTTGCTTATGAGCTCAAATTAAAGAAACTTGTATGTTTACCAATGCTTCCAGTTAACGAGAGGCATAGGGAGTGCTTTGTTGAAAGTAGACCCTCTTTTCCTTACTCTATTTGACTCGAAAAGTGATTGCATTTCTCAGTTCACACAAAAGTTGCTTATGTTTTGTGAGATAATAAACTTCTACAAACTGTGATCTCACTAAGAACTTTGCTTTATAAAAAAGAGCAATTCAACCAACTCTGGGATTCTAGGATTTTATTTTCTTCTGCATAATCACAGAAAATTAATGATGGGTGGAAGTTCTGTGCTCAATTTCTTTAAAGCACATTAAAGTAAGTCTCTAGTTCTGAATAAAGACAGTAACGGTACACTGGTTTTGAAAGAAGGAAAATAAAGCTTTTCTTTATGACTTTGTTAGCAAGTCTAAATACTACATTTAACTAATGAACAATAACTGCAAATGCTGCCACTGGCACCTAAA
>VXBB01003589.1:33997-45118 GCA_013399915.1 Illadopsis cleaveri | reverse complement strand
TTTTTTTTTTTTTTTTTTTTTTTTTTTTTTAGGTGAAGTGGTCTGCTTTTAAAGCAGCACAGACAAGGCTGTGACTTAGGGGTTCTCTGTAGCCAGCAATGGACAGATATGCTTCAAAGCTGCTGGCCATGGCCAACTGTGTGAGGTTCAACCAGGCCAAGTGCCAAAGTTCTGCACTTTGGTCAAAACAACCCCATGCACCACTACAGGCTGGGGACTGACTGACTGGAAAGTGGCCCAGGAAAAAGAACCTGGGGTGCTGGCNTGCTCTTTACTATTGTCTGAAAGGAGGTCATAGTAAGGTGGGGGTTGGCTTCTTCTCTGAGGCAACCAGCAACAGGATGAGAGGACACAGTCTCAAACTGCACCAGGGGATGTTCAGGGTGGACATTAGAAAGAATTTATTCACTGAATAAGTTGTTTAAGCAGTGGAGAAGATTGCTCAGGGAGGTGGTGGAATCATCATCCTTGGAGGTGTTCAAGAAACAACAGGACATGGCACTTAGTGCTGTGGTCTAGTTTATAAGGTGGTGGTGATCAGTCAAAGGTTGGACTTGATGAACTTGGTCTTATCCAACCTAAATGACTCTGTAATTCTGTGCAAGATGACTTTGAACAACAGACATCTCACTGGATATTTGCAATGAAAANATCAGTGCGGCCAGGGGGCCAAGAAGGTCAATAGCATCCTGGCCTGCATCAAGAATAGGACTCAGAAAATGATGGTCCCCCTGTACTCGGTCCTGGTAAGGCTACATCTGGAGTTACATTTCCAANTGTAATTCTGTGCAAGATGACTTTGAACAACAGACATCTCACTGGATATTTGCAATGAAAATAATGCTCCTTCCTTCCTTCCTTCCTTCCTGTCTTCCTATCCCCGCTCCCAGTCGGCAATGGTTAAGTCTGCTGATCACACATCTTCCAAACTGCACTTGGCTGGGGTGATAGAACAACAAAAGCTATCCAAAAGGCAATTAGCAGACTGTGCTTACAGACTGTTCCAAGACTTCAGGGCTCTTTAAACTTTTTCTAACATTTGCAGTAATTGCAAAATATAAGTGGCTTTTTATTCAGAACAAATTTTCAATGAATCACAGGAAACACGCAAAACTGAGCTGAAAGGAAGTTTTCTTTTAAAATGCTTGCTTTTATTCAACATCTGACTTAAACTTAAAGAAACAGCTGAACTAATCCTTGTCAACTGAAGACAATATACATCTGTTGTGCCATAATTCAGTGTAACTGTTTTCCCATCAGGACTTGAGCCCAGCCAAGTAACTAAGCACCCAAATCCCCACAGATGTTTTACAATTTCTACAATCAGTTTGCAATAATAACAGCAAGCTAACCAACCCTTCTTATAAAAAGTCTCACAAGCTCTGTATGTGGTAATTTGTTTTGTGTGATTATTGCAGAGTTTAAATCTAAAAAAAAAGATTCATCCATTTGGTGCACTGGTTTGTCTTTTAGTAAGAAGGACCTGTGGTTTAGCTACACAGAAACTTGAATAATATTTCATAAGAAACTTGTCATAACCTGCAAAAAGCCTGAAGACCCAGATTACAACTTTACTAAAATTTTCTTTTCTAGAGGTTACATCCCACTTACACCACTTAAAAAAACTTTCTAAGAAACTTGGTCATCAGCGGTTCTTAAATGTTTGGAAAAGAGACAAGGAGTACAAGCATATTTAGAAGAAAATTAGCATTATTAATGGATATCTTATTAACAATTTCCCATCAGAAAGATCATTAAGTGGATTTGTTCAATATTTTATGGCATATTGATGGGACGGATTTTTTTTGCCTTTTGCTTGATATTCTTAGTATCCCTCATGTGTCCAGAAATGTCTTCCGGTTGGAAGTAAAAGATACTTATCTTGCTGGAACGAATCCAGCATCATTGTCAGCAGGTGCTCCTATATATAAGGAGAATGTAATTGCTTTACCTCAACTCTAGTTTCTTCTCCAAGAATACCCCAGGAGGGTCTTTAAATCCCTGGGAAACAAGTGAGCTGAATACTAGTTCAGCATGATATGATTCAGAATTTTTATACTCTATCTGGCCTGTAGAGAGGGAACACAACCACTATATATTCACATGTGTAGCTTATGGCTGTTCTGAAGGAATGGAATGAGGTAGAGTAGAGGTCAAGTAGAGGTCAGCAGCAGAAAAGCCCTTAAACATATTCACCTAGTGGAAGAGGAAGCTTCACCTATCTTCCCTGGAACTTCCTCTTAACTCTGATTTTCTGCAGATTATTTGTTGAGCTTTCTGAACTCTTATTTCCAAATGCTGATCCTTTTAAAAGGTGGCACCTCAAGTGAGGTTTATACACTGTTACTAATTTCCAGCTTTCTTTTAAGAATAAATAATAAAAAGGCACACATATTTAGTCTTTACTGTTTCTATTACCTGCTTACTGTGTCCATCTGAATCAGTTTTTATGCTATATTTAGAAAAGACTGTGAGTCAGCTAATATGCCTGGAGGGTATTTATTATTGCACATTTCTAACGCTTAATAATTAATAAACTATTAAGAAGCCACTGTTACTTCTGGAGAACTTTTCACAGCCATATCAAAGCTATTGCAGGTTGTGTGACAATTCCACTTCTGCCTTTGCCAGAAGGTATCTGTTATTTCCATCAGTGCACTAACTCTCTTCTGACTCTGGTTTGACAACTCAACAGATCTCAGAGCATAACTGCATGGTTAAATGTCATGTTCACATGAGACAACCTGTTCATCTGTGTCAAACTCCCTCACTTGACCAGTTCTGATTTTCTAAACCACTCTGACAGGGTAGCTTTGTGCAGGAAGGCTCTTCATCTGAAGGGAATTTTTTTTTCTGGATCACTGTAACCTTATCCTGGATCTAGTACTACCTACCCTAATTTTCTTTATCCAGCAGGAAAACAGAAAGCTGATGTGAGGATGATGCTGCGTGCTTTGGGTAATTTGAAATGCCTCTGTGGTCACATTTGATTTGGATCAAACTTGTAGTGATCCCGCAGAGAATAGATGCAGTATTTTTAATAATGGAAACATGGTCTCAATTCTG
The DNA here is from genome assembly GCA_013399915.1 of Illadopsis cleaveri. Taxonomy (NCBI): domain Eukaryota; kingdom Metazoa; phylum Chordata; class Aves; order Passeriformes; family Timaliidae; genus Illadopsis; species Illadopsis cleaveri. The sequence continues at coordinate 42,052 of VXBB01003589.1, read as the reverse complement.
CCTGCTCATGTTTTTGAACTGTCGTCTGGTGTACAAATAGGTGAACACGTTTGTGTTTTCACAGATGGGCTTTATCTTAAGCTCTATTTCAAAAGGCAACAATTAATGAGTTTGAGCTACAAACTCAGTCTTTCAGCTGAAAGCCAATATACCAATCCCATGACTTTGCTGAAAGTTCAGAATAAACTTCACTAGAAGTATTACAATCTGTCATAGGCAGGCTACATCCCAGGTGACATGCAGATGACATCTTGATAATCATTGCCACAAACTAAGCTAAAGACATTAACTGAACAGCCAGTGACTAAGAATTCACAGAAAAGACTTGAAACCTCTTAGCTGAATGAACAAAAATAAGTGATCAAACATTGATTTTCAGGCAATAATCTGATCATCAACAGAGATCAAAAGAAGATTCTCACCAACCACAGACAAACAACCAAAAAATGCATTCTATTTTGAGAGCGTTTCGTTTGGGATCAATATGCAAGGCAATATTACCAATGTGTACTTCTACTTATGGTTTGTCAAAGTTCATCACTTAAGAGCAAACCCTGGTGTCCTAATTCCAGGGTCATGTTTTCATCAAAAGTTTGACTTGCTATTTTTTGATGTGTACTGGGAGGCAGTGTTCCAGAAAGCACTGCAGAAGGGCCACCACAGACAAACTCCTTCAGTATTGATACTGAATGACCACTCTACAACTAAGCTTCACTAGCTAACACAGTGAGGCCTGTTCATACAAATCTCCTTCTCTTGTTGAGANCTTTTTTTTTTTTTTCCTGTGGGAGATTGTTTCACATACCTCCAATCTTGGCATTAAAGGCGATTCCTACTGTGCAGTGTGAGTTGTTTGCCGTGGCTGCCACTTCTCCAGCACAACGGGTTCCATGCCTGCAGTCAGACAAACATTTTTCCAAGTAAGCACAAACCATTGGGATTAAAGACTTTGATTTTGCTCATCTTCAGGTGCTAAATGAACAGCTATCCACCATGTCCTTGCACTTATTTAATCCCTCACAATAATTTATACCCATGTTACAATATTTCTCTGAACATGTTTTAACATTACCATAATCACTTTAAACTCTTTGTGCCTACTGGAAACACTCACAGTTTGTAACAAAAACATAAAACAATGATACATAATTCACAGCAACAGAAAGGAGTCTTAGCTATCAGTTCTCAATTTTGAACAAAATTCTACATTTAAACAAAATGTTTGTCCAGAATTCTCTAACAACCACTCCTATTGCTAGTACGTGTAGGTCCATCCAACCTCCAGCCCACACAATATGCCACGAGGAAGATGAGGTTGCACCAATGCCCATACTGCTGTTTAGAGGTGATGCTAAGACTGTATGCCAGGCATGCTCAAAGCTTAGGCGCATCTTTGTCCTGCCTTGGGCCAACCCTGCAAGCCTGTTTGCCTTTCTGGGAGCAGTAAAAATGTCAGAAGCACCATTCACATCAGAGGTATGCTCTGTGCCTGCAAGCAGAGCTGAGCTGCAAGTATTTAATTTCAAGAAGCTACTGAAGAAAAACACAAAATGTCCTGTGGTTGCTCACCCCCTTCCCCACTGTGCAAAGCCACAGTGGGATGCTTTGCCTAGCCCTGATCTATGTGCTCTAAACGGTGACAGTGGCCATTCATATTGCCCCCATGGCAGGAGAGCTGCCCCTATGTTTGTGGTTTTTGCCTTTAACATGAGTTTCACAGGGTGTTTTCTACTCATGCCCTCATCCTTGTGAGTTAAGCAGCTCCATTGCAGCAAAGTGACACAAGCAAAATGGAGCAGGCAGGGAACTTTAGAGAGGTGTTACGAGGGGGAGATACAGAGTTTCAGACAGCAAAAGAGATGGGGAGTTGGTAAGACATAGACAGAAAGATAATATAAAGCTTGGGTAGCCAAAAAGAAAGAAGTTTAAGTCAAAGGGAGAAATAGAAAAGTACACACCAAGCACTTCAGAGGAGGCTAGCTGACATCAGTTGTGTACTCAGTCTTCCCCTGACGGTGGTTGACAGACTTGCTTACAAACGCATCTGGAGAACACAGGTGCTTTTTAATTAAAGTTGATGCTCATCTTACAGACAAGAATCACTGCTGCTTTCCCTTGGTACAGTTTGTTTTGGATAGAGTAATTCCTTATTTCATTATTATTAGAATAATTTTTCCCCCTTACCCTTTTAAGACACTTAGATGGGAGACATTAAGATGACTTGTTTGGAACAGATTAATGTAAAACAAGAAGAACAACAAATAGGACTAGGGAAAAAAGACAAGAAACAAACAAACAAAAGCAATATAAATGATCAATGCTAAACTGCTAAAATGTCTAAGAATATAATTCAGTTTATTTGACAAGTAAGATATACAAAACCTATGAGAAAAGTGTAATCTTTTTTCACAAAATCAAACTGACAAGTTGAAAACTGATTAATTCTAAAGCTGGATCAAGATTTCACAATTACATTATCTCAAATAATTTCCTATTGATCTGTCACAATTCATTATTTGGTTGCCAAACTTGACCAGAGAATTTTTCAAGAGCTTCACTAAATTTGAAGTTTATTTTTCATATGAAGACTAATTTTAAAGCCTAATTTTTCTTCATTTGAAAAAAGTCTGCTTGACTTTAATTGGCAAATAAATTGTCTTATCTATTTATGGAATTGTTCTGAAAAACCTGAAGTAAATAATTCAAAAATCACAGATGAAAACAAGTTTTTAAAAGATCCTTACTTTCAAGTATTTTCAAATAGTCTTCTAGCTCCGTGTTTGAAGTAATGTCTTTTAAAAAATGTCTTAGTATTTAAATGAAAAGACCTGTCTTAAAAAGTTTTACTAGACATTATATCCAAACATCCGTTATTTTCATTATTATTTTGTTAGGTGTCACATGCAAGTTTTGTGGCGTTATCACTCAAACATCAAAGTACATGTGACTATACTCTAGAAATGTAAAAATACCTGCAGACATCAGCTTAGTGCACATAATTTATTAATAAATCATTTTCTGCCTGGTGAAAGGCACGTGGCTAAACTGCAGATTCCCAGATGGAGACTGCATTGCCAAGAAATCCCTTATGGGTACCAAGTTTGGAAAGAAGTGATGGGAGGAAGGTCTTTCAGTTGAGAAAGTGAATGGATAGAAGCCACACCTGGACGAGGGAGGCTGTGTGGAAAAGAATGGAACAAACAGCTCTAATTTCTCCTTGGCTCTAAATGGATACCTGCTACTTTGGTAACTACATCCATCAGACCTTGTCAAAAAGATTACATTTCCACTGTATCATCAAACATGCTGGTTACCCCAGGGCCAAGGAAAGTGCACAACATCAGTTCTGCTCACACCTCTGGGGATGCCCTTTTTCTCAGAGGGGGAAACTTCCTACGCATAAAGACAATGCATTAGTACTAAAAAATAAAAGTCCAATTTAGTCATTATTAAAAATTACAGCAGAATCCCAGGAATGTAACCTGTAACATGAACTAAACTACGTGGTCAGTGGAGACTGAAAATTATAGGAATAAAGGAACTTAAAATGTTATAACCATTTTCAATCGTATGGAAAGAAAAAGAATGGAAATTTGGGTAGCTATTGGTATTTGTAGGAAAATAACTGAGTTGGAATTTATTTTTTGCAAAACTCTTCTTCAGTTAAACTTTCAAAAGTTTTTGAAGTTGTCGCTAAAACTGCAATATAATCCTCAACAGGAAATGTGGTATCTGAAGGGTTAAAATGTAGTAACAGTTGGAGAAAAAATATATTTTAACAGCAAGCATCAGAAATGCACTTCATTGAACCCCAGACAAATGTCTTATATAGCGCTGAAAAAATTATTTTAGAGCTGTTCATATATAAATGTTCTCTAATAATCTGGAGTGTGAAAAACACTTTTCAAATTGACACTAGGTTGGGATGTTGTTCTAGGAACATCTGAATAAGGACATAAAAAGGAACTGCCACACTTAAAAAGCATGGGCAAGTAAAATATCAATCTTTTGCCTTTAAAACATAATCTGCTACAGTTGAAAAATAGCAATAATAAAGCTACTTCCTAAAGGAGAGATATTTGGATAGTAACAGTGGAGAAAGATGACAGAGTAAATATGAAAAACAAGTTACACAAATCTTCAATGTGAGATATCAAGAAAAAATGCCAAAGACCTGGGTGTCATCACAGGCAGGATAGTGTTTCTCAGCATCACGGTGCTGTAATGTGGTTACAGCACAGGACTGGAAGATCTCCAGTCAACGTCCCCAGGGCTAATGACTTTTTTTATGATTATGGGAAGTTGCTTTTAGAACAACTTGAAAATATCTCATTTATTTCTCACAAAATCAAAGATGACAGCCCTAAAGCAAACACATGGAATATTTCACACGTCAGACACGCAAATTTTAAACTTAACAGTATGGACAACAGCAATGCTGACTTGCTACTCTCTTAGCATTTGTTAGCTATTAGCAGTTAATTTGTAACAAGTGTGAAGTTCTGATACAAGCCTAGGAAAGGAATATGCCTCTACAATTTAATTAGCATTTTACAGTTTTGTTTTTCTGAGTGGGCAAATTAACTGAACATATAAAACAAATATGCCTTTTTTATTTTCAAAGCAAACAATGAATAGATGGTCTGATGGAGCAAATGAAATAAGATGTAGAATAAAAAGTATCAAACAAAATCAGCAAATAATATATTTAGCCAAATATATAGTTAAAGGCAATAAAAATTAAAAAAAAATTACAGATGTCTTAATTTGCTTTAATCCAAGGGAAAATTTTTATTCAGCCTCTTTTCTGGAAAGAAAAAAATTTGGTGAGAAGAAATAAAACAGTACAATCACCAGGATCAGCAAAACATTCAGCTAATCTTTTTTTTCCTCCTATTGCCTTTCATAGTAACTATCTGCAGTAACCTTCTTAAAGTGGACAATCCAATTCTTGTTCTTAAGTCACTAAAGCAAATTGCAAGTAAAACCAGTACAGATTAGTCACTGTGCTCTGAAATTAAAACTGTTCAATAATAACATCAAGGCTACCTTGGAAGAGTATATGACTACCTAGACACACTGAATGAAGAACACTACTTTGTCTGCTTTTGAAACTGAAGCATATGAGGCTGCTTAGACTTCAAGACTCCCTTGCCATGTAAGCAAAAAGTTCTTTTTATGACCAAATGCAGGTTGGTTGAGAGGCTGTAGAAAGGGTGGAAAATCCTAGAACAAGGAGGTTACAAGCAATGCTGGCAGTCTCTTTTTGTACAGCCTAAAGAATAGAGGAGAAAAGGAGGCTCAGGGAACACCTTTATCACTCTCTACAACTCCCTGAATGGAGGATGTAGCCAGGGGGTCAGCGTCTTCCCCCAGCCAACAGCAACAGGACAAGATGATGCAGTCTTAAGATGCACCAGGAAGGGTTTAGACTGGACATTAGAAAGAGTGATGGGGGATTGGAATGGGCTGCCCAGGGAGGTGGTAAAATCACTGTCCCTGGAGATGTTGAAGAAAAGACTGGATATGGCACTTAGTGCCATGGTCTAGTTGGCAGTGTGGTGATGGATCATAGGTTGGACTCTACGATCTCAGTGGTCTTTTCCAACCTAGCTAATCCTGTGATTCTGTAGCACAAACACTTGGGAAGAACCAAATACCTGTTTAACCTTTTCTCATTCTTAATCTCTGAGATTTGATAGCTTTATCACTTTGCTTATGACGTACAGAAAAAAGGACAAACAAAAGCCCAAGTTCAAATCTTGGCTAGTAAAATAGTATGGGGAACAACTAGATTACACATCTTAATGAGGGAAAAAGGACAAAATCAGGAATGTGTTTTTATACAAGAAAAAAAATGGAAGTACTTTTTAAAAATAGTTTATTTAGCTAATTCTTTACACTGGTTCAGCACAATAATTAAATTCTCTGTTCCTGTCTGCAACAGTCTCAGTGATTAGAACACAATCCTGGAACTGAAGATTTTGCAGTATCCTAATAAATTACTCGCTTAACTTTGAGTAACAGCAGGGTAACAACATACTCTTGCCCGATAAAGGTATCCTCGAAACTTCCCAAGCCAAATATTAAAAATAACAAAGAGAATAAGTTTGTACATCCTAGTACATCTCCTCCTTGTTTGGGATACTGGCCCTCTCTCATATATTAATACTGCCAGAAGATGACAGCAGTAAAGTAACCTACATTGGGTCATTTAGGACTTCAGGTTTCTCTGGCTGAAATCCACAGTATTCCCACAAAATAGAAACACCTTGCTTCTTTGGGGAGAAGGAATAAAGGTGGGTATACGGCTGCCTCTATATAGTTTTCTTGTATGGCTTGACACAAACTCTCATTTAAGTGGAAAGATACAAGAGTAAGTGTATTTAAATGAGCAAAAATCTTTGCAGACAGCTTCTTATATTATTTTAACAATATTTTACTTCACTTTACCCTTCGTCATCTCAAAAATGGAATATTTCCACCTATCTTCACATAAATATATTCAGGATGAGATCTGGAAAATGATGCTTCACAGTAATTCTTTGCACAAAAAATATGGATAATGAGCATAGTTTAAGGTTTTGTTAATGTCTTTTGAGTCTAAAATTAATCCTAATTTGGAAGACCTCAGATTACAAACCAAATTAGCATCACTCCCAATGTTACCTTACACAAATCAGAAACCCTTGGTATGCTTTATGAATGGTTCCTATTAATGTTATCTTCTGGTTTATTTCTTCTGTCGCTAATGAACTGCTATCAGTTTCTGAAAAGATGGCTATCCAAAGTCAATGATCTATTACAATTTTCAATAGTCTTTGAAAGCTTTAGAGTATGAACTGGAACATGACACAAATTATTATTTTCGCTATGTCATGTATTTGCTATTCCAAGGAAAGTCCACCCATATTTATGCAAGATATCCTTAGAAAACACAGTCTAGGACACAATGAATAAAGCTTGTTAGAAAGTTGCTGCTGAAAATTCCCAATGTTCACCTGTAGTGAACACTCTTGTACTTGGGAAAGGTTACTATATAATGGCTGCACTATGTTATCTGCACACTAAGAAGATCTTTGGTTGAGATGGACACAGGTGAAGCAGTTTGCCATCTGTTTTTTGAAAAAGTGATTAACTAAACCAGGCAAATTTGATGCATTTCATGCATGCATTTCATCACTCTTACTACAACATCTAAAGCCTTAAAAAAGTAATACTTTTTGGATGTAAGAAGGCACTTCTATTCTCATTCTACTGAAGAGGTACCAAGAGTTCGAACTGCAAATCTGAGACTAAAAGAAAAACCTCTACTTAAATAGCCACATCTTAATACTAACTTTCAGTAAAAAAATAAGTTCTACAACTTTCTTTGTTCTGTAAGCAAATCACCATATAACATCTGTAAATAAACCCAGGAGTAAAACTTTGCACTGCTGTTTCTTAGCAATCCTGCACAAGCTAGCTAACTACATTTAAGCCAGTGAGAGGCAGGAATATTTTGATGGGAAGCAAGAATGTTTTCTTCCACATTACTGCTTGCCTATGGTAGAGGTTTGCCTTATGAATTAGAAGACTTGATACTGCAACCTAATTGAGCATGAAGAAACCAAGTGATGTAATTTACTTGGTTTAAGATTTTCATCTATTTGTTCTTATAGCTGACAAGTTGATTTCTAAGGTTTTCAGGGGTCCTTGACCTACTTTGGAGATAGTTTCCTATGTATTCTAAGTGTTCTATATATGTGTAGATACCACAAATTCCTCTAACAAATGTATCTGCTGTTGTTACATGTAATACCCAAAATTATATGAGTTAAAGGAACCAAAGGAGTAAAGTTAGTTTCCTATTTTTCTTCATTTTTTCCAACCTCCATTGCCCTCCCAGTTATGTGATGTTTTACAAAGACAAATAGACCAGCACAGCAACTGTGGGATCAGCAACTACACAAAAGCTCCATGTTTGAATACTCTACTGTTAAAGACTGAGCCAAAGAAGGCATTAAGTATCTCAACCTCTTCCTCATCGTTGGTGATATTCCCTGTGAGGTCCAT
>VXBB01003589.1:9058-33673 GCA_013399915.1 Illadopsis cleaveri | reverse complement strand
GGCCAATTTTCTTCCCTGACAGCTCGCCTTTTGGCAAAAAGGGAAGGTCTGCTCCTCTCTGCTCCTCTATCTTTAAGATTTCCATCTATGTTCAGCCTTCCTGGACCCCTTTATTTTTAAGAACTGATCACCTTAAATTCATGGCCATAAGCCTGCTCTGTTACAGACACATTCTGTACATAGATATCTTATCTTCCATTCTACATTTCTTTTTCACAAGATTTGTATGATAGTATATTATCAGTCACTGTATATTCTGATTCATGTTTTTCATCCACACTGACACCAATCTGTATCATCGGAAGACGTCTCAGGTGCTTGAGCCACCTCCTTTTACTTAAAATCTCCACACTTTTGTGTAATGAAAGCCCCAATGAAACAGAAACCAAAAACTTCTCAAAAATATTTTGCATCAGTTCTATTGAAATCACACCTAGAGCAGAAATGAAAAGTATCTTACAAATACAAGAATGCAAATCTGGAGTTTCACACTTAGATCTTCTTGGCAGGAAAAGAAGTCCTAGAAGCCTTTGGAGATCCCAGTAACAGTTTAGGGAACCCTCTTACCAAAATTTTTCTTTCATGGAAGGAAGATACTGACAGATGCAAGGATCCTAAAGTCACAACACAAAAATTAGGAACAATACAGTGATGTGCACACAGGTCATGGATGGATCTTCACCTAGTCTGCATACTCCATTTTTCATAGTGGATGACTGCTGTGACAACATTTTAAAAAAATTAAGATTATGTAACTCTGTATCTGCACCATATTCCAGCTCAGAGACACACTTCCTACCCATTTTCAATTCTGTGTGGAATTTCAACTGCACTGTGCAAGATTTGTACTGTGCTTAATCCTAAATTTCATTTGATGCTGTTCTGCATTAAACAGACCTTCTATTTCTCCTTAAAGATGCATTCCAAAGACAAAGAGGAAATTGTTGAAATAAGTTCAAGTACTTTTATCTGTGTTCATAATTGCTTTTTAATGAAACTTATGCCGTTGATTTAGCAGGAGCAAAATTTCTTTTTACTTGGAAAAAGGCTTTCAGCATAAGAAGTGTAATTCTCACATGCTCACTTCAGTGCAGAACAAGTTAGCAGCTGTTTACCTGATGTGCCTGTAGTCATAACGACAGAAGTGCAGGGACATAGGTTTGGGCTGAAAGGAGAAGTAAAACATATCTTTGCCATTCCTTGACAAACCCAGCCAACAGCCTCACCATTACACATTTTGGCCAAGTAAACAAGCCATAGTCTCCTCCTCAGTTTTCTAACACCACAGATTCGATGATTGCTTTGAGTCTGTATAGCAGTATAAGTAATTTTTAAACCAGGTTAAACATATTAGTTAAACATAATCTACATCTGTGATATCCATTCCTTTACTTCGACATCTGAATTTCTCTATCTTGATTATTTTCCTTCAGGAAAAGGAAAAATGGTAATTCGTCTTCAAGAGAGAAATTTGACTTTGATAAAGTGTCTAAGGTAATAATCTGACAGTATCTTTAAGACAAATTACAGAATCACAGAAATATAAATCAAGGCTATAAAAATAAATGTGCCAACAGCAGTAACCTTATAAATGCACATATTTCCATTCATAAAAAAAGCAACATCTGAAAATTTCTTATAAAAACCTCCTAGTAATGCCGTTAAGATATTAGTTTCTATCATAAATTTGCAAATATCAACCATTAATAGTAAGGTATTCATAAAAATGCCTCAATTTAAAAGCTTTTGACACTGGATTCGCAATTGCTTTATCAAACCTATAATTAGAGGTCTGCCTTGATGCCACAAACATTAGAAGGGTAATCAATGATATACTTGTGCTGGCTGAAAAGTCTCAATGAACCACATTTTGCACTACCTTTGACTGTGCTAACTGTGAAAGCATCTTCCAAAATCAGTTACCACACATGCAACACGGATCCACTCTAACTTTCACCAATACCTACAATGTCTGAAAAGTGGAAAGCACAGAAAAAATGTATTTGTGCTCTCAAATTCTATTCAGCTGTCTAAGTATACGTGCATGCAACTTGAAACTGATTTACCATTTTACAACATCAAAACTAGCCTATTGTAGCTGCAAATTCTCCCCTGCTAAGTTCAAAACTACAAAATACAGACACACACTTAGAAAAAATACCCTCTCTGGGTAAAAGAACATCTGAAAAAACTTTTCATATCTAATTCTCCATAGAAAAGAATTCAGAAAAGTCTGTGTCCCTCCTATTGTTGACTTTGAATTGTAAGGGAATATCTGACTCATTGTGATCAGTAATTTACATAAAAACACTAGAAGCAGTTGCATAATGCTTCAGAACTTAATTTTATTTGTGAGCTCATTGTCTGGTCCTTCAGTAATTAGAAACAGAAAGAAGGCTTTCCTTAAGTGTTGTGGTTAAATGTTTTGAGACCATGAAAGTCTTATCCATCATAAAAAAGAAGAGCACTGTTCCTCAAACACTAGTTAAGCAATAAACAATACTGTTCAGTGACTGATACCAGGGTATAGAAAAAAAGACTATTTTTTTCATCTTTCAACTGTAATTCTAGCTGAATTTGGGTTTTGTTTATTCCTCTGCTTCACTTCTCTCACTTTCAACAACTACTGAAAGAATTGTCTTTCCTATGGCTCTCAAAAATTATAAATTATACCACTTATGGTTGGCACACAGGATTATGTAACAGTGTGATAACATAATGAGCAGATTAGAACAGTTTAACAAAAAGACAATTTTTGGCAGTCTGACAAAACTTTCATTACGAGATTTTCCACTATTGAAGCTGGAACTGGATCAAAAGGCTATTTAATCAAGGCTTGTAGTACAATGGATTTTTAATGTCTTGTCAATATGAAATGCTGTCATCAAGAACTGATCATAAACACCAGTGATATGGGGTACCTATCATGGGCAGGTGAATTGACTTAACAGAGACTGCCCGTCCTCTAGCCTGGCTAATTGTCCTCAGCTTCCAGCAATTCTAAGATCCCACTTACTTTCAGAAAACTTCAAATGAACAGACATTTTATTCTGAAACAGCAAAGCATGAGACTTCAGAACATCAACTGTTAGTTTGTTGTCTGCTCTGTTTTAATGCACACCTCATCTCTTCCCATAGGTTAAACACCTGTTTTGCATTAGAAGAAAAACATTATCAAATGCAGTATATAGTAAGGATTTGTGGCCCATGTTTCTACAACAATTTCCTTTCAAGACAAGAAAGTTTTCCACTAAAATATTCTACACACATGTTTTCAGTTCTACCCTGAGAGAGAAGAAATGAAGCATGTATGATGATTGCCCCTGAGGTATGGCAATCTGAAGGATAAGCATGTTGTACAACAGCACCAAAGACTCTAAGTAACAGTTAAAATGGAAAGTGAAGAAAAAATTACTCCAAACAAATCTGTAAATTTATTGTACTTCATCACAGTACAATTCTGCAAGCTGCAAAGTTTATCTTCCTTATTTTTACAATTTTACACTGGAACCTTTACGGCCCATGGCACTCGGTTGGGCCATGACTTTGTTCTGGCCAGGAGAGGGTTAACTTTTACAGCCAGCAGAGGATGTGGGTTATTTGATACCACCTCGAGGCATGAAGGGGAGAGGAGTGCTGTTCAGAGGGGTGTTGTTTGTGGGACTGCTGATTTATAAGACTGTGAGGTCAGGTGCTGGGTTCTGTGGTGAGCAATTGCGTGTGGATTGTTCACCTATCTTGCACACTGTTATTACTCTTGGTCTCCTTATTTCATTGCTGTTCCCAGTAAACTGTTCTTGTCTCAGCCAACGATCTTCACCTTCTGTGTCTCCAATTCTCCTCTCCAGCCCCGCTGTAAGAGAGCAGGAAGAAGCGAAAGGAGAGACACAGGGTCTTCAGTATTTAGTGGGAACAGTAAACTGGGCAATACCTTTTCTAAACCATGACAGGTCATTAGATTGCAACTTGGAGATTAGCTGATGAATCACTAACAATGCTCCTTGTAAAATGTGACATCACAGTCTGTAAGCTCAAACAGACTGAACTTACTTCATGACTAACATCTGCTAAAATTGCAGCACAGTAGGATGTTGGCATAACAGCAATAAAACAGAATAAATCAGGATTGCAGTCACTGACTGCAGCTTCTATACCAATGACCTGTGACTACTTGGTTCAGATCCTGGTTTTTACAAATGAACATGTCATCAGTTAGAGAAAACAATCCAAAATCTGCAGTTTCCTACGAATTATAACTGACGTCCATGAAATTTGCAATGATACAGAGATACACTAGACACCTGACATTTAATCATTGGTACCTGGAATCAACAATATCACACTTGGTGTAAGTATTTAATTCTATTGATCTGAAACACATATACATATTAAGTGAATTCTCTAGCCTAAATTACCTCCCCCTTAAAGAGTATTTCTGTGCTATCAGAGGTGCTTTTTTGGCATCAAACAGACCCTCTGCCAGTTGACAATATCACTTCATGCTTTGCTTTTTAAGCCTCCAGAAATGGAGAATGTCATGTTGAAAAGTTGGAGCATAGAAGAAGAGCAAACAAAATCAAGGTTTCTTCTGAAAAAAAGCCTTTACCTAAGAGCTGATACCTTACTTCAACTGAAAGCACAAGATGGTGCAGCAGTGCTTCTCTGTATTGTTTATTTTCCCTCCTGTTTTGTCTGCAGCACGCAATACAGCAAATTTAAAATCAATAGCAACAAGTGCATACCAGCATTCAAACTGCATAGAAGGATACTCCCAGTTGTTACCATTCCTTTCTGTCACACTGCTGCTGTGGGAACATTTTGAGATGATCTTTCAAGCCACCAGTGAGAGACTTCAGGCACTCTATGTTTGCTGTGCTCATTCTTCAGGTATCTGCACTGAACAGTGCCACAGCAGGCAATAAAGCTTTTCAATTTTCTTCTATTGACTACCCAGGAGGAAACAGGAGCTCATCTGCCTGTCCAGTATTTTGTATCCAATATGATTAAATGACTCTGGATGTACTACAGGCCTTCACCATACGCAAAGAGTATCAACTAGCAGTTGGTCACTCTGTGAAGAAAATTAAGACTGGTGTTTTATTGGGCATCTACATTAATGTGACTGGCAAAGGAAAGCAATAATGAATCATAAATGGATGCCATGGCAAAACAATGCCAATGTGTTGGATCAAACAGGACTGAAACTCACCAACTCACTAATTTTTTGTTTGTGAGAAATGGTGTAAAGTTCTCCTCATATTACTAAGTTTAGACATAAGAGATTCTGTTTCTAATAACTTCTGAACATCAAGAATTGTTGTCTCTCAAAAATCTTACACTCATTAAAAAGCAATTTAGGAGGTTATTGAAATAAATTATTTATATAGTGGAATGCATCACTGAAAAATGTTGAAGATGCATCCAAAGAGTGACTCAGTATCTCCACAACAGAAATAACAGATCACTTTTACTTTTTCTTATGTAAGTTTAATAAGAACTGCATTAAAGTCAACTGGTATTATTTAAAGGAGTTTTTTTAGAAGTCCCTCTGTTTTATAAAAGCACCCGTCATCATAGTAAAACCTAAGGTTTGAAATACTGTCCCTAAGAAATTTCTTATGAAACAGAAGAAGTAATTTTTGTTTTAGGCAAAATCAAAAAACACAATGAACATTTCTGTTTTATTCCTGAGGCTGTACAATAAGCATAGTACCATTTCAGTGATCCCATGTGCATTCTGTTATGGTCCTGTGACTGATAATGCCTAGTTTTATCAACATAGATGTTAACAAATAGCAGTGGAATAACAGAAAAAGAATAAAGCAGTAAACCAAAACAAGATGCCTTGCATAGCAGAAATGACTTCATCCACAGCTGACTGCCTCTGAGCAAAAGGAAACTGTAGTATAAGTCTGTACCATTTAGAAGCTTAGCAATTTGCTGGCAATTTATAGAAACCAAAGCAAAGTTTTGGCAGTATGCCTACATACCATAGTAGTTAAAGAAACTATCATCCCACCCATTTTGACTACAAGCCTTGAAAGATTAGTCAAATATTTCTTCCCACCCTCCTGTTCTCCTTAGCTAATAGAAGATTTAACGTAAAACTTACAAAATACAATTTTGAAAAGTGCCGCACTGGTGGCACTCTGGAGCACTTTAGTGCTCACACTAAAGTAATCTACAGTTAATTTTTTCTTGCTCCTTTCTGCTCACCAATAAGCCTCAGCAACACAGTCTTCGCTCTAATTAAAAGTGAAAAGCTAGCACACAGATCCAATACTCTGATGTTTCACAGCTGCATGCAGAGCTGCCCAGACACCTGTTTATTTTAATAGCAATTCCTTTTGCTCTTTATCATTTCATCCCTTAAGGTTGGATTGTAAAATGAAGCAGAATAAACTAGATCATCGTGAAAATAACAGCACATTTGTACATCCCACCTTCATTGTATACACAAATCACTATTATGCAATTTTGTCTGTCCAGTTGCTACTGCAGGAAGCAGGAATCAACCAAACTGATGTACACATTATGAAGTTTTTGTAATGAATGGCTTTCAGAATGTGCAGCTCAACTTCCTGACACAACTTGAGTATCTAGCGTCAAATGGCCATGTATGCTGGACAAGCTGAATTCCTGCCCCAATTTCTGAAGGTATTTTAGATACAAAAAATATGGACAGGCTAACAGTAGTGATTTTCAATACCTGTGGTTTAATTCTCGTTTAGTCTAGGGGCAACTAGTAAAAAAGGGCAAGAGCTGCAAAAACTGAAGTGGTAAGCTGCTGATTATCATGCTTGGTGTATCTGCTAATTGGAAACATTGAGCCTCTAAATGCTAAGTAGAGGTTGGGCTGCCAAGTAATCTTATGCTGAAAACATGCTTCATGTATCCTTCGTGCCCAAAAGCTGACTCTACACTGACACTGCACCTCCCAGTAACACTGACAAAGCTCAGTACAGCACAGCTTCTGCCCTCCTGTCACCACATTTCACTGAAGAATTTTGGAGGCTGGGCAGTGAAAGTACCTAAGGGGGAGGCAGGGTATGAAAATTAAAATTCCCTAGGCTCTAGGAGATAAAAGAAGCAGTCCAAATTTATATCCTTTATAAAACTTTAACTACTAATAAAACAGAAAGCAGATTCCCTTTTCTGGACATGCTTTGTAAGAAAGTGACTTCAGTACTCAGCCAAAGAAAAAGATCAACTTCACAGGTGAAGGTATGCTGCACCTAGAAGTCCTTGAAAGTGCACTGAAATTTGGAAGTCTCCAAGTGTACCCTTGTTATGCCCCAAGTCCAAGAAGTCCAAGAAGAAGAACCTCTTCACACAGGTGAGCCAGGATGTGTCCCTGAAGTGTGTGTAGGGATGGTTGTGTAGTGGACAGCAGAAGAGAGAGATGTGCTGTGATGCAAACCCACAGCTCAGCTGCAGAGTATTTGCAGAGGGCAAGCAATGAGGCCATGTTCTTCAACCTGTCCTGTTACATTATAACAGCCTTCCCTGCCTTTATGAAGAAGGTTTTGACCAGGAGAGGGTTCTCCCATCAAAGTGTAATTCAAGGTTGCTATAGCTCGTTTCTGCAGTTAAATCAATGTTAAGTTTTGCAGCTGACTCCCAGCTTTCACCAGCTGCATTCTTCTGGACAAAAT
The DNA here is from genome assembly GCA_013399915.1 of Illadopsis cleaveri. Classification (NCBI taxonomy): domain Eukaryota; kingdom Metazoa; phylum Chordata; class Aves; order Passeriformes; family Timaliidae; genus Illadopsis; species Illadopsis cleaveri. Next base: position 26,018 of record VXBB01003589.1, on the reverse strand, counting down.
TGTTTGTAGGAAAGAAACAACACCACCCCCAAAGCATTTTAGTTGTATAAAGGACCAGGTCTCAACTTTTATGTTGGCAGAAACTATTAAATGCTTTTCACAATTAAAAAGAACAAAAACAAACCCAAACCTCAAGAAAACAAAATGCATAGTTAATATATTGACAACAAGTAGGATTCTCCTTCCTTCAAATGATGCAATTCCACAGAAAGGTGCTTCTTTCTGGCAAGTACCTAGCTAAGAAAATGTTACTAATAACTGGCCTGAGCAGAAAGGTGGCCCACTTCCTGAGGTGAGGTGTCCTCCCTGATTTTCCCCAAGCCTTAACCAAAGAGCACATCCAAAGAGCACATCCAAAGAGCAGAGTTGGAATGAGAAATATCAGAAAGTAGAACTCTGAAGGGGAAATATGTCATTCATTGAGATATCTCCAACTAGTCATGGAACACAGATACAACCTGCTGGAATTCCCACTTCTGTGTTTCAATCAAACTCCCAATGAAAAATTTCCATCAGTTTGAAAGACATCGTTGGAGGGGGGAAAAAGCAACAACCTCCATTTACTTGCCTACTTCAGTTAAAAAAATTTACAAAGTTCAAGGGAGTCAGAACCTAGGACTATTGTAACACATAATAACTCCCTAATAATTCAATGAAATTATATTTAAGAAAAGCAAGTCATCCCATATATTCTGCCTGCCAAAGTGATTGAAATTGGTTCATTTCACATGCCCAGAACTCTCAGACTGATTTTTATGTGTTTTCAGATAGTTTCAAATGCTTTCAAAGAGTCATATGTGTGCATGGAAAAGACAAAAACACACACAAAGATTTTAATGCAGATCACTCTGTTTTATGAGGAAACAAGTTTTGTAGAGTTTCACAGATGAATTGGTACTTTCTACCTGGTGGCTCAGACTGAAAATGTCAAGGGTTTCATAGTGTCTTACTTGTTCTCGTTGCTGGCATCATATCGAGGCATAGGGTCAAAATCATTTCCATTTACATCAAAACTGGCCTGCGAATCCTGTATCCAACAAAAAAAAGAAAACCAGTTGCTAATTAATTAGCCATCAACTCATGTGGCTTAGACATCTGTTAGCAGGTTCCTACAAGCAAGTAATTAGGCAAACTAATTCCTGTGGTTTTATGGTGACTGTCTTTTAGGAAAGAATTATATATGGGAATTATATATTTTATTTTAATTTTGGAAAACAGAAAAGAATAAAAAATGCTCTGAAAAAGTATAGGTCCAGCATTAGGGGGGAAACAGAAAATGGAATTTCATTTAACCATAAGAACCTTTCAGAAGTTAGGTGAGTTCGTTCTCAAAACAGGGCTTTGCTGAATGCTTTAAGATTCAAAAAATTATCTGCATGACTACAACTGAAATTTCAGAAATAAGAATATATTTTTCTTAAGAATATTGTTATAAAATTACATCTTGGAAAGCAACACAAACTGCTTTCCCATTTCCTTGGGAGTAGAACTGTTTCAAATATCTGCAAGATATCTGTCTTTTTGTTCCATATTTATCATAGTTCTTACAGCTGAAAATAGTTCATAGAGTGAACAGCTGCTGGTTTGTATGGGTCTCATTAATTGATGCAGTAGCATGTGGTGTGTTGACATGGCAAGCACAAAACTCTTGTTAGTTCAAAACTAGTTACACATCTACCTCAAATATTCCTATTTGCAACCCCTTCACCTATAATCTGAGATAAAGAAGGCATTTGTGATCAAACATATTGCTTGTGAATTTGGGGAATTCCTTGTTGGCGTGAGGAAAGGGAGAGAGGAGTGATAAGGATATAAATAGTTGCTTTAAATTCAGTGGTAGGACAGTACTGGAATGAGGTGACATGATTTAATCTGGGTCATTCACTGATGAGGTAAAATTATATCTGCTTTATTTAAATAACTTAAGATGTTAAAATGAAAGATGTGTCGTGCTAGGATCAAACATACATTGACAAATTGGGCGACTGATTGCCCCTCGACTTGTGTCTTCACATCCTCCACACTGAGTTCCACATGCAGCACAGGGAAGGATACATATGTAAATATGGCTAATTTAAGTGGCTTTAAACTGTGGACACCACTGTAGTTTTTAATGTATTGTTAAAGATGTTTTTGCCGCAATCTCTTAATGCCCTATCAAGAAGATAAGCTTGCCGGAAAAAAGCCTGTGTTTACGACTCTTTAACAAGATCCACATCTGTAATGGCAAAGAAGGTATGTGCATGCCTTGCACTGGTCATCTTCACCAGTCTAGCTCAATCCAAATGTATTTGCTTCTTTTATTACTCTGTGTAGAAGTACACCTTGCATACTTTATTTCAGACAAATCATAGGGTCCTCACATTAACATGCTTTCATTTAATGCCTACTTCCAAAAGATAGGGCAAATCACTCCAGCAAAATGGTCCTGATGCTCTGAACAGCTTCAAACTCTGACACCAACACAGGAAGCAACCCAGTAGAGAAGAAGATTCCTCTTATGTTATCATCCTTCAAGACAGATTAAATCAGTCATCTAAATGTGGTGAACCACAAGCAAACAGAAACCTCCTGAGACAACGTAAGACATAGAACACAGAAAACAATGGATTCAGCTCCATCACAAGTAGTGAGGGGACTCAGTAGAGCTGAAAGAGATTTATGAGAAAGAACATTTTACAACAGAATATTCTACATTTGTTTTTAGCTGAGTAAAACTTGAAAGGTCATATACTTTTCCTCTCATATTATTTCTAACAGTATGATAAATAGCTTTAAAAATTAATGCATGGAAGGATTACTGTAAAATTACCATCTTTGAGAAAAGCTACTGTCTCACTGACTAAATGTATTGGCCAAATATGGAATTCAGCTGCATGTGTTAAATGAAAAGCAGTGTATTCCATTTCTGAGTTCTGACAGTGTGAAGATATTAAGTAAAAAAATTGCAGAAGAGACAAAAAATATCCAGTAATTGGTTCCAGTCCTTCAGAAATTCAGGACTCAGCTACATGAGGCATCCAGATACAAAATATGTTCAGATGAAACACCATCTTAAATAACTAAAACACATATTATCAAAAAACTAAAACCTAAAAATTAAATATGTATTTTCAAAAACTGTTTTCCTTCCTCCCATAGTGTTAACATTCGAGAAAACACTTGTATGATTCTTCCTCCTTCCCTGCTCTCTTTCTCCATCTTTCTAGAAGCACCAATTATTTTTGAGTAATAACAAAGCAGGAAATCTGGATTCGCGTGGACACTCACATAATTCTGCATCAAGTCTGGGTGGTTTCTTTCAATGCCGTCATCCAGGATGGTGACCACAACATTCTTTCCAGTGTAACCTCTCTTCCAAGCACCTACTATATTCATATCTGATTGGCAATGGTGGGTGTTGTCACTGCAGTGCTGGGGAGAGAAGAGGAGATAAAGATGTTGTATATTGGAGATTACTGAACAGTGAGGGATTGAGATACTATCCTACTTATATTAACACTACTATTCAAAATCTCACATGAACATATTGATTTGAATAGGAACTACACAACATCAACACCTTTATTTAGACAGAAAACAATTTTAAAAGAAATGCAAATTGTATAAAAACTGCTAGTCCTGCTTATTTCTTTCTGATTACTCTTCATGTTAAGCAATACAAAAGGAAAGCATTCAGCTGTACTGAATTTGAAATATTTGATTTTTTTTTTTTTTTTTTTTTTTTTTTTTTTTTTTTTCAAAAAACTAAAACATATGTAGGTAAAAGCAGACAAATGCCTGCACTGAAATGGTCCTGGAAAAAAAAACCACCTTGCTTTTTAGAGCTTACATGCTGTGTACAAATTCTTGACAGAATGTTTGGAAACTAATCAAGATTCATTTCTATCTACAAAAGAAGGCTTTTGGCAGATTTTGTGCACTATCAGCAGGAGATGAGCTGCAGTTAAAAACCTGTAATGAAAACACCATCCTGAAAAACTTGCATCTTAGGGGGTTGGATGAATTGTAGATAGTGTTGATTGACAGCAGCCTGGGGTACAGCTTTCAGAGCAACCAAGTCCAGCATGATGGAGAAAGAAAGTTTAGTGTACATTAAAGCTCAAAGCCTCTTACTAGACACAAGTGCACCCAGTTCATGTGAAGAAATCCGACTCGCCATGGCAATGAGACATGACCCTCAGGTATTTGTAATGCCCCATTATCCACTCTCTGATCCACATGCACAGCCCTCCCCTGTGAAATTAGTTCAATGAACCTCTCTCATCAGTACGGATTCCCTGCAGCTCTGCCAGGCTCAGACAGAGCTACAGGCAAAAACAGAAAAAAGAGAGGGTACAGGAAAGGGTAAAAGCAAAGGGTGGGAGGAAGAAAAAAGAAATTAAAAAATTTGTATCATAACAACAGTGGCTGTAGAGTATGCTCCATCTCAATCCCTGCCCCACCACCTCATAACCCCACTTCAGCCTCATGCCTTGTCACTCTACAATTCGTAAGGAGTAAATAGATTTGGAATGCTGTACTCCACCTTGACTTAGCCTCCTCCAGTCAGCACACTGAAGAACCATTGGCAATCCCATGTGCAAACTGACTTCTATTAAATCATAATTTTTCTCCTCCTCCTTTTTCTCCATCCAAATCAGAGGATTTAAGAGTGTTCATTTGTTATTACTACAGCAAGGTTATATTACTATACATAATATAAAGTCTGTCTCAGGGTCCTTCCATTATGCCCATAAATATCTGTCTCTCTCTGTCTATCCATCCCCACACAAAGGACTTCAGGGACCAGTTCCAAGGAATGTGTAGCTTTTGTTCTCTGTATTGCTTAGAAATGCTCATGCTGCTGGCTTTATGAAATTAATTACAGTGTAAACTTGCTGTCTGAATGTAATGGTTGTACACACGAGAATTTCTAAAGTACAAACAAGATGGTTAAACAAATTTAATATTTCCAGGAACATTCGTACTTTTCAAAATGTTACAAAATTAAGTATTAGAAAATACCTGCAAAAGTTTTTAATATCATCCTCTACATTCTCTGATGTGAAGACAAAGAGACAGGAAGGTGGAACCACCAGCCTTTAGCCACAGGGTAAACCCAAGAGTGAGCTACAACAAGCAATCAGGATTCCTGGCTCTGGCCTCAGTCAGATTTACTGGACCATTACACTGTGCCTTTATCCCCATTTCTGAAATGCCAAATGACCTTCGGCTGCTTCGCTTAATGTCTTGTCCTCTCTTCCTAAGGGATGAGCTTGTTATTCTGCTTTCATGCCAGCCAAACCATGCAGGCTGAGCAAGCCTATGGGTATTTTAATCCCCATTCCTTTGCAAACTCTTTGGATCTTTGCCAGAAGGTCACCAGTACTTCAGTTAATGAGTCCACTGCCCTCGCTTGCCTTGCTTGAATATTTGCTTTTGTGGTGGTAACTGTAGGGGCCTTTGCCACATGTGTGGAGACAACCATGAAAGACATCTCTTGCCTTCCTGTGTGCCTGACGATTCTCTCAAGAGACTCATTAGGTCAAATTGATTAAGAAAGGGTAAATCAGTTGTAACTGTGGGCCCACTCGTACCTTTAGTACACAGCATATGTTAACATACGGATACAAAACCTAAAAGCAGCAAAGACACATCCAAATGGGAGTAGTTCAACAGCAGATGAAGGGTTCAGTTACTATCATTACAATAAAAAACAACTTCTCATGTCCTATTTAGAAGTGCATCTGGTTCTTTTTCACCTCTACTCCCTACTCTTTTTTCTTCTATTCATTCATGCACTTTTTAATCTCTGCCCTGTTCCTAGCCTTATTTTTCTGTTCCAGTACTATCTTTTACCACTGAAACCCCAATTTTGTTTAATTCAATATCTGATCTAAGATTCCTGTATTTTAATCACAAATTAGACTTTCCCTCATATTTGTGTCTGATTTTTTCCACATAAATCAGAATGGGCATTTTCCTCTTGAAGCAGCCTGATTTGTCTTTAATCAAAAACACTTTAAATATTAGAGTACAATTACTCTTCAAGTACTATCTTTTATGGTATATGGTATAGATATGCCACTCCACATACAACATCTAATATGCCAGCAATTACTTAGCTTCACTTGCACTCTTTCCTTCCCCTTGGACTGGTTTGGGCTGGGACAGAGTTAATTCTTTTCACAGGGGCTGTTCAGGATTTGTGATGAACATAGTTTGGATAAAACAAGGATGTTTTTGTTATTGCTTAGACATGCTTACCAGAGCCAAAGCCTTTTTTTCTCTTCATATCACTCCCTCAGGGAGAAGGCTGGGGGTGAACAAGAAGTTGGTAGGAGACACAGCTGGGACACAGGTGACCTCAACTGACCAGATCAGAGGATGCCATGCTCAGTACTTAGAGCTGGGGAGGGGGAGAAGGAAGGAGAAAATGTTCCAAGTGATGCCATTTGTCTTCCCAAGTAATTTTTACCCAATGGAGCCTTGCTCCCAGGAGATGGTTGAAGACCTGGGAAATGGTGAATGAATTCCTGTTTTGTTTGGTTAGTGTGTGTGCAGCTTTAGCTTTCTCTACTAAATTGTTTTTATCTCAATGATGCATACATTTTCTTGGTTTTACCCTTCTGATTCTCTCCCTGATCCCACTGCTGGGGGAGCAAGTAAGCAGCTATGTGGTGCTTAGGTGCTGGATTGGGTTAAAATTCCTCTTTCCTTCAGAAAACATTTCCTGCAAGGAAATTTCCTTAGTTCCATTCTATAATGGAATTTTTCTTTAACTACCTGCTCCTTTTCTACCACCAATCCAAATTATATTGTCACGTTTTTAGCAGAGGGCTGGTGCTAATTAATTTGGACGAACTTTTTCAATTTACAGTGTTACCCAAATAAAAAAAACTATTAAACACCTGTCATGATAATAAAAGTTAGGTGATCCAGAGTGACTGAATTTTTTTATCAATGAGCAAATACTGATTTTATGGTTTATTTTCAATCTACTTTCCATATTCTTTCTTGTTTCAAGTTTTATTTGAATTCGAATTTTATTTGTTAGAATAAAAACAACTTTTGTCACGATATGTACAAACACAGTGATTAGAAGCTTTTATTAGATCTGTCAATCTTTGAACTGTTGTTTTCTGAATTTTAAAGGAAACAGTATAAAATTGACTATTCTACTGTATTTTCTGCCTCTCAAAACACATAAGGTAATTCAGAAATTTCCTGCATTGGTACTACGACTAGACAACTGCATTAAATCAGCAATACTTCAACATACATTGCTTTCATCCACAGCCTGGAGAATACCATCAAAAGGAATAAACAAACTCTTGCTCAGTTATTTAGACTAATTTTACTGAGATTTTAAAAGGGCATTCAAAGCATGATGTTTTTCTTTGGACTGTTTAATTTGAAAATGTTAACAATACAACCAATGGTATTTAATATAAACCATGTACAAGGTGGAAAAACTTCTGAACTACACATAGAAGAAGGCGGGCTATTGTATGCAAAATTTCAAATATTGAACTTTTCCCATACTTGAAATTCAACACTTATGAGCATAAAAAGACAAAATATATCTTATTCTAGATATATCTTTGATACCTTTGGACAGACATTTTGGAAGCCTGCCTTTTCACAATTAAAAAACAGACATAACTTTAGAAAGATTTTGTGCAGTTTCTGTGTTGCAGTCAGTATCAGACATGGGCATGGATTCTTATGGTTATTTTGTGAAATGTCTCTAAAAACTACCTTATGGTCATTACCATTATCTTAATGTGCCTGCTGCACTAATTTTTGTAGTTGGAGTCTAGGTGTATCCAGTTAGGGATCAGGAACAAAACTGAACAGTTAAACTGAAAAATCAAGAACATATCAATGATCAAAGTATGTTGGAACTAGAGAGATTAAAATCAAATTATAAGAACAATAACTTCAAAATTCTGTTCTGTCTTGCTTAGCAACGCATACTAGTCTACAAAAACAGAGTAGAAACAAAAGTTTCCAATTCTGTGACATGCAGTTTCTCAGAAATGGCATATTGTGCCCTCTGTAAGTCTTCATGACTTCACTGCACTGGTTTCTTGTAGTTTTTGAGTTACAAGGAGTTCTTTGGCAGATCTAGTCCTTATCTATAGTGATATAGAGAAACATAACATGATAATCAGAATGACACAATTTTGAATATCAGTTGTGAGTTTGATAAGTCCTGGATCTCATTTAGTGTTAGAGTACCTATACTTCCGATCACGGGAAAGCTCTGAAATGCTAGACCCCAGTCAGGGATTAGAAAATATAGACTCTGGGTATTGAGAAGAATAACAGTAGCAACAACAACAAAGTCTGGTTTCTGTAGAGTAGTAGTGAAATGGTCTTTGGCACAAGCAGAAACAGAAGCACTACAGTCATGTTCTCTGCATCAGAGGGTTTTGTCAGCTACTAACCTGCAAGCATGGAGAGGAGAGAATTTGCACAAGATCACTCGTAGAGGAAGGACAGTCAAGGACCTATGGCTTGACCTTGATCAACACAAGCAGAGAGAAAGGGGACACACAGAGCTGGTTCTGACATTCTGTGGAGTTAAAGAAGTGACTGTGTCCCTCTTCTGTGAAAGGAATGTAATGTGGGGCATTTGGCACATCTAGTTTGGTCCAGGCAAATGCACAGGCAAACAAAGGTCATAAATTTTTTAACAGAGGAGACGTCCTAATGCTACATTCAGCTTTTTGAGGTACATGTTTGTGCAGTGTTTTAAGTTAAAACTTGCCAATTATTCTCTTTTCCTGAGAAAAAAGGAGAAATAATGTATTTTTTGTTATGCTTTTCTGGTGATCTAATTTTAAAGGGGAATGAAAGAAGCAAACAAGGTAGTAACCAAGAGAGCTGAAAAGCTAGGATCCTTATTAAAATGGGCATAAGACAACGTGATCTACTGAAATGATTTTTTGGCTTCTCCAGAGTAAGCACTTGAAAACTATATTTTCTAAACAGACTATTAAAATAATGTTTCTTTTAAAAAGTATGTCTCACTTTTTTATTATTTTATCACAAAAAAAAAAACAACCATGATCAATGAAGAATTTTTAGGAGGAATACTTGCAGATCTTTTTTTTTATTCCTCAGGCATAATCTGATACTTAGTGCATGATAAACAGCACTTGCTAACTGTATACAAAAAGTACTTCCTTCTGAGATGCATCTTTAAATAATTTCTGATTGTTACAACACACTGTATTCTTAAGATCTAGGAGGAGCAGGCAGATAATATAGAGGCTGATTAATCTCAAATACAAGATTATTTTGCATGAAGTATTATCCAGCTTCTGGAGTCATGCTTTGCTGAATTGCTACTTATTTTTAATCTGTACCTGTATCAAGAGAAATATTTCAAGACTCCATCAGATTAAATATTTAATTCCGATTTATTGCTTGTGCAGCTTCAGAGGGTTTAGTTAATTTACTTTAGAGATGAATTTGGTTCTTAAGCTTCACTGATTCATTAACAAAGAATACACTCAGAGGCCAATAAAACAATCACAAACATCCATTATTTTTGCCTCTTTAAGCAATGAAGAAGAACAGAAAATCAATATGAATGGGCTTCTTATGTTCATAAGAGAGAATCTGATTACTACAGAGAGAAAAGAATAACTTACAAATGTACATACATGGGTTTTCAAAGTGAAAAATAAGGAGTTCATATTTTTTTTTTTTTTTGCTGTGATCAAACTGCTATTCCTAACAATAACAGAATAATTCATAATGTGTTAAATTTCTGTTCGAGACAAGTCCATCACTTTTTCATCATTTGCACTTTTTTAAAATCAATACTTTGTTTTTTCTGTAAACTATGTGATGGCTTAAAGAGGAATTAATTTAGGGAAGCCCTTTCTGTTCATTTCACACAGGCTGATGATAGTGTACCCTTTTTAGGAGTGGGAAGCTCCCATGATTCCAAATCTTCAGACAGCAAAGTTTCTCTCCCAGCTGCAACTGCCTCTAACATCACCTCCTTCTACATGTGTGGGAGAATAGATTGTGGGAAGATTCCTTCAAGGCCAAGAAAGAAAAGTAGCTAAAACCTCCTTACAGTTATTGTACATGTTCTGCCACCTCCACTAAGAGACAAATATGAAAAGTTTCATTTATAAACTTTCTAAAACCACTGTCAAAGGTTCACTACAATATTATAATAATATTAATTAATAATAACAACTACATCAACATCAACAATGACAATAAATGGCATATTAGACCTGATGAATCTTGTATATCCTTGCATCAGTGCTCATGTGTCGAGAGACATACTGAAAAGGAAGCACTGGGAGAAATATAAGAACAGTATGCAGAACATTTTGGGCAGAGAGACAGAAAAAAACCCCAATTTCCTGTGGTTACTGCCAAAAAATGCCAGAAGGAAAGAAGTATGCATTGAAATGTATGTTTGTATGTGGCCATATTCTCTCAAGATCACCATACAATGACTTACTGCTGATGCTACTATTGATACCATCAATACCATATAAATAGCCTACTTAGCATGAAAAGGCCAGGAAAAAGATCAAAAGTTAGTGCATTTTTCCTTGACCAAAGACCTGTGTACGAAAAAACCAGTATGGGACTTCTTTTACTAATTAGACAGAATATGTGAGACGAACAGCCTCAGCAGTGCAGCGGTTCAGGGATTCAGTATTCACAAAGGACAAATGACTCCTCAGAGAGACAGTGGTTTCCATTTTACCATTTTATATGGCCTTTGACTCATTTTTTTATTTGACCTCCTCTAAATCACAAAAAAGAAAAATACGGCAAGAAGTCCAAAGATGGAGGTTTTTTATGCATCAGTTTATGCAGTTGCAGTTCTCTAGTAAGATCAAATTTCCCCCTCTCTCTCTCAAGCTAGACCTGATATTTTCATTATTTCTAAGAAAACAATTAAAGAGAGAGATGGTAAACATTGCTTTAAAATGGTTTTCATAAGTTTGTAAAGAGTCTTGCCACACTACTAAAGATAGACTCTTCACAATTTACTTTTTAAGCTGTTTGCAAGTCAGACCGTTACTTCTACATCCATTTGTTAAGGAGCATGGAAGAGAAAGGTGGTTTTATTTAGATTTTGAGTAAACATATGTTACAGAATTGAAATAACTGCATGGAAAAAAGGCTCTGAGCAGATGGCTTCAATTAAGCACTAACCATCCAAGAGGCTGACTGATGAGTGGGAGGAGCCTGGGGCTTACACAAATCCACTTCCTTCTCTTTCCCCTCTTTTTTCATTTTACAGTGAAAAGGGAAGAGTGGTACTTAAGAAGAATATAGTATTTGGGGGTGCTGGGGATGGGCAGGGAACTGATATAGAATGGACCAGGAAACTTTTTTTTTAAAGAGTGTTATGAACTTGCAGGAATAAGAGGACTTGCAAGGAAAAAGATGAAGAGATGTTGACCCTGAATGCTTGTATGCAACTTTTAAGGACTCTTGCACTGCTGGAGTCCTTTTTTCTCTATTTTATATTGCCTCTAACCCATGAGGCAATACCCTGCTGACCACTGGTATTAATGGCTGGATGTCCTGGAGGGAGACGAAAGAGGGACAGAGGGACAATGAGAGGGAGGGATGTGAGAAAACAGGGCATGTCCAGGAGGCTGAGGGAAAGATACATGTCCTACTCTTTCTCAAGTAAAAAAGCAGGCAGGAAATACAGGGCACTTTTAGGCCAGAATATGAAGAGAAGCCCATATTCCATTACTAGTAATGGAGAATGCCTGTGATGTTTTGTAACAGTACGTCTTTTTTGGAGTGCAGCTACAGCCTAATAGATCCCAGTCAGCGTCTCCAGTGGAGGAACTGCTTGACAAGAATTCAGGCAGCAATCAAGCTCATACATCCACACACGTTATAAGGCTAGCTCAGCAGAGAGGCAGAAGGCTCCCAGCCCCAGATCAATTCCAGTGCAGAAGGTGGACTCAGGAGGCCAAGAGAAGGACCATGTGGTTTTTCCCTGTTATATAGGGTCTCAGGTTCGTGGGTGGTACAGAGGGCAGGGCAGGGGGCAAGTGGCCATAAGGAAGACAGCAAACTGAACACCAGGCCCCATAGCCAATGGGGAAACAGGGAAAGGGGATACCATAGGAGGGATGGACTTGAGAAATCCAGAGAGAAGATTGCATAATGTTTGCAAGGATCCACGGGGGAGAAGCCTTTCGTTACACCTGGAAGGGGTAATCTTCACTTTTCCAGGGCAAGGCAGTTGGAAATTCCTTTAAGGGCACAAGGGACTACACAGTGTTTCTCAGGCTGAAACTGTCTCACGGTGCATTCAGTCCAGGAGTAAACATCTATGCTACTTGATACATAGCAGCCTTTTCCCTAAGAACCATAAAAGCCATCAGGTTATTGTAGCCATGGTCCATTATTTGTGTATCAGAGGAGATTATAACTTGCCAGAAGATCTGGCAAACTTTAGTATCATGAAACTGCAGAGGATCCGGCAAATTACAGGATCATGAAACTACTCTCAAGACACAAGTACAGAAATCACTTCATACCCTCCTTACACAGCCATATAAAAGTGTTTCATCTGACACTGGAAATGCATGCTGTGAAAATTCATTAATAGTAGTGATGAAGACTAAGATGAATAGCTGCTATTTTAGCTTGCCTGCAGGGAAGTAAGTGCTGCAGGCATCAATAGGCTTTTCACCATTTGAGTGTGCTAGGGTTGATGAATGCAAGGCCCACTGTGTAGTATAAGTGAAACCTGGGAAGAAAAGGCCGAACCACTAGAGAGGGTGGATAGTTATATTTTGCAGTTGAGATCATCTGGCATAAATGAGAGAACTAGCCCAGAGAAGCTAGGGAGACCTGGGAAGGAAAAGGAAAGATTACTCGAGAACATCAACAAAAAACCAACAAAGAAACACCAAAAAGTTTTGCATAAGATCAAGAAGTATCACACAATTACTCTTGTTATTGTATCAGGAAATTCAACTCAGACAAGCGAATTTTGAAGTTCCTCTGCAATGCTGAAGAAGGTTAGTCCAGAGATCTATGACACAGCTGTGCAAGAAAGATTGTGCAAAATAGACAATGAATGTAAAAATGTCAAAATTGCAAAGGGTCTTACAGGAAATCTCAGCAGAGTATCAGGATTCAAGCTATCCCAGAAAATACAGGTATTGGAGAAAGGTTCTGGAGAAGTCCAGAGTATTTGAAAGCACTGTTTTTATGAAGAACTGGACACAGACTGATGATTATTGAGCTTTAAGGGTCTTGGGAAGCTGCTGCTAAATCAAATCCTGACTTCAGCATTAAAGACACATAGATTCCATTCATTTCAGTAGTGCTATGAAGGAACTTCTCCCAGCTGCAAATAAAGTAATTAAATATACAGAGCTAATCTGAGAACACAGTTTTGAATTAATACTATAGGAATGTATTTCTCCAGACAGAATATACAATCTCAGTGTATGCACCTTTTATGCACATCAAGTGTAATTTGTCTAACAACAAATGGAAGAAAATCATATACAAGACTACTGGCTTATACTGTGCATAAGGCAGTCTTTGCAATGAAATGGTATCAATTAATGATAACTGTTTCAGAATTTGCAGATATCTTTATAAATCCAGGGAGTCTGCAAAGCAAACACTCAAAGAAAGAACCAAAGAAATCTATGATCAGAGCATTGTCAGAAGGAAAAAATATATACAATCAGAAGTAAACTAAAGGTACGCATTTAATTTTATGATTGTTGACAATTCCCATGTGTACCACTTCTTCTGGTATTACAGCTACAAAATACTCTTTGTACTTGTTATAACACTCTCTGCATCCTCCCTTGTGATTCCTACCATCATTATCTTCTATGATTCCTGTCAGTTAGCTTTCTTATCTCAGCTTACTCTATTTTCAAATCTGAGCTGTAAATAGATCATCTTTTCCCTCTTTATTTTGTTTCTCCTACAAAGAGTCTGCTGTTTAACTGCAAATATGATTTTAAAATCAATGTGCAAAAATATGTTACAAAGTTAGAAAGGTTCTTCCAAGTAAAAGGGGGGATTATCAGCCAAATATAATGTACCTCCAGTAAATTACATTTTTCCATGTAGTTCTACCATGAAAACAACCATGCTACAAACATGTTTTTGCTTCCTTAAAAACTGTAGTGAAATCTTTGGGTCCATTAGAGACATGGTATGGATCTGTAAGTATGGATAATAACATATCCACTCACAAGGAAGCTAGCAGAAGATTGGGCATATCAGTTTGTGCTTTGAATCCATTATGATTCCTTAACATAAAGTTTGTTTAAGGAAACATTACTTAGCATGTGCAATTATTAAGTCTCAAATCCTAAGGGGCTCCACTGCTTACTTGCAGTTCAGGAAATTTGAAACTATGTTCTTATATCTTATATCTTATATCTTATATCACTCTCAAATCTGATGACAGAAAAGTTAGTGAAGTGGAAAGTACAGACAGCAGAGACAGTGATCTGGATCACTTATAAAGGTGAATCTATTTAAGCAGTGTGTTTGTAATGTAGTTTTATATAAAATCATACAAAAAAAATATGCCTATAGAATTAAGAGTGCAAGGCTTAAAACGTGAGTCTACAGAAACCCAGTAATAGTTAAAAGGATTTATGATCTAAGGTAGGCTGTCACCTGCAGCTTCAAAAAGATACTCTATGAAGCTACATATTATTCTTTGTAAGCAGTGGGGTAGCAAAAAGTGGGTTAAGACACTTTTCTTAATGACAGCAATGACGCTATTTCTGGAATGATACATGCATGTGCCTAGTATTGAAGTTTTACAGAGTACGTTACTGGAGAACGAACACTGAGTTGTTGCTTGTTTTCTTGCTGCTTCTTGTCTGAAACAAGTGGTGTAAACACAATTTACAGTGATTCTTAACAAGCTTAAAGAACCTATTTTATCTGATAGGGTAAAGATGTGACTTGACTGCAGTATGAAAACAACTCAATATGATTATATTTTTGAAGGGGGAATATTTATTTAATCTAGTGAGGAATGGCCTAACAAGATAAGTACACACCAAGATAAACATGCAACTAAAAGATGTAAGATTTTTAATCATCAAGACAATGCTCAACCAAACCAAAGGAGAATTAACCGAAAGAGTTCAGAGCCTGATGCTAACTTCTGTGAGACTAATGTAGCTCTATGTAAAGAACTCCACTGAAGCCTCAGTAAGTAGTATGATATGGGACAACTAAGCTGTTTTCCTGCTATTTAACTCCCTTCAAATAATTAAAGAGGAAGCTTCAGTTTACGCAGTTGGGTGCTGGCTTAAATAAAAGCACATTATGAATAACTCCAGTCAAAATACACACAGAAAGATCAATTACTATGACTTAATCTCAATTAAATATACTAAGCAAAAATGTCAAAAGTCAACTAGATTATTTTAAAGGTTATCTAGTCAAACTTCTGCAATGAGCAGTAATTTATTCACCATGTCTTTGGAGAGGCAGCAGGCCACTCAAACCTGTTGGTTCACAGATGAGCAGCTGGAGATCTAAGCACAGAATTGACATGAGACATTCAAATGAGTGGACATTTTATATTTTTCCCCTTTTGACATCTTGCAGGAGAGCTGTAGCTATGAGATACGCCATGAGATGCGTGGCTAAGGTCACGATGGCCTGCAGATGGAGTGATGGGTTACTAGGTGGAGAATGACCCCTAATGCTGCTATCAGCCATGTGGAAGAGGGACTTATGCCACATCATCACCTCCACCTTTCTACTCCCCCTTTGCACAAGATCCATAGTCTGTAATCTCTGAGCTACTCTCAGTATCTCATTTACATATAAAGCGGCTGCCCATCACCACCATTTATGATGTAAATTACAGAATATTTCACTAGTCTCACCTTCACTACTCCCAAAAGTATAAATTGCCATCTGAAGTCCTCTAGGGCAGAGGATGAAAATATAACCAACTTTGCAGACAAATAAAAGGGCTTGCTCATCTCCCAAAAGCACAGGCACCTCTTCGGCTGAGTTTTGCACCTCCAACTGAGTTGGAATATACTCAGGAATACTCATACATAGTAATGTATACATAGTACATGTACAAAGTACACTTACATTTTGCAGGTCTAGTGAATTCATCACCAGCAATCTAAAAGAATTGATAATTTGTTGCTCCAATAAACTGCACTATTGGTCACCCTATGTTTGTGTAAATTCCTGTTGAAGTCCAGCAGACTTACAGCACTGCAATGACTAATTTCACTATTTGTGAATCTTATTGAATTCATAATTCTGTGAACCAGAATTAAGCTGCTGAATTTTTTTAATCAGAAATGAGGCCCACCCACACCCAGCCCCAATGATTTCTGAAAACTAGTTGGAAAGTAATGGTGTTTATTTCATGCCAAAGTTAATGCAACACATCTACATTTAGGAATGGGTNATAAATAAAAAATTAAAATAATAACAAATATTATTACTTTATATTAATTCAACTGAAGATCCATTTCAGTCTTGTAACAGACACTCTCATCAATTCCTCTGGAGATGGAGGATTTGTAATAAAATAATCCACAAAACCAACTAATGTAATGACAAGCTTATTAAAACACAAAATTTGGGCCAATTACCAGCCAATTAATGTTGGCTTGGAGGACACTGAGAAAAATCAACAGCACTTTGAAGTATATGTTAAATTTAGGAATATATTTAAATCTGTCCTTGATCTGCAATGCATTCAGGTGAATGTCTATTTCCAGGAAGGTGCATGAGTGAGGTGTCATCTCATGCCTGTATACTTTGTCACACGTAATCTCACCAACAACATCATTACAGGTAGCACTTTATTATTAAAGATCTCTCATTTTATTCTTAGCAACAGTCAAAACAGCTGTTCTTTTCCCCCTATTTAGGCACTTTTCCCATTTAGCCACTTTAACCCATCATCCTTTGACTTATGGATGCC
>VXBB01003588.1:408323-540235 GCA_013399915.1 Illadopsis cleaveri | reverse complement strand
GATATAAGGAAGAAGTTTTTTTCAGTGAGAGTGGTAAAACACTGAAGCATATTTCCCACAGATATGGTAGATGCCCCATCCCTGGAAACACTGAAGATCAGTTTGGATGGGGATCTGAGCAACCTGATCAAGTTGAAGATGTCCCTGCTCATTGCCAGGGGATGGGATTCGATGAGCTTTCAAGGTTCTTTCAAGCTCAAACTCTTCTATGATTCTATGATTCTACTAGTAGAAACAGGTTTCTGACACTTTTGGGAGAAAAAAATCTGTGAGATTATATGCTTGAAAATCTTTAAAAACAATGTTCATGTTTATTTAACTGAGCTTCTCAGTCCTGAAGCTTCTTATCTTTTCTCAGGTATCTTAAATATGTGCCCACATCTGATGTTGGTTTCTTGACTTTTGCAGCAATTTTGAATCTCTGGCATCCACAAAATTATGTGAATCCTAGCTAATTAATGCTGTCTCTGATGAGAGTCAATAAAAATGTCTCTAGCTGTTGTATTCAGTTTGATTTGACCATGTACTTATCTCCTTCTCTGTCACTGTATACCCAGTGGAGTCTGGAAGGGATTCAGCAGACCAATTAATAGGCATTTATTTCATGATGAGAAAAATCCCTCCACATGTTCTATCACTGTATTGACCAGCTCTCCACTGAGTAGGGAGGCTCCCAGAACCCAAACCTTCAAACTCAAGCTCTGAGAAAGTGAAGGATGTGTCAGAATGTGGCTTAGGCTGGCCACATACATGTAGCACTGGCCTGTCCCAAGCCAAGCCCTCAGGCACCATACACATATTTTAAAAAAATTAAAAATAAATCAAGAAAAAAGAATACTGAAAGCAGAAAAATTCAGGAGAAAGGCATCATTAAACCCAAGAAAAGTTATTTTGTAATCAAGTTTGCTCCATTTAAAGTAAATCCTCTCCTGTCTGTTCTCTTTATGCAGAGCCACTGTGCACTAGGCAAGGCTCTAGCTGAAACCGTGTCCTTCAGAATGTGGACAGACAATTTTCCAGTGGTTATCAGAGAGCAAGAGAGTGTGTACAGCGATCTAGGGGAGTGTGGAGGGAACTGTGTGCAGAAAGAGGGCTGGCAAGCTCAGGCCATGCTTGCAGAACAAGCTTATTTCCAGGCAGAGCCCAAAGGCCTTATTCACACATGCGGATTCATCATTGTAGTCAAGCTGGTTGAAAATAAACCATTGTTGCATACCATGTCCACCCCACTAGTTTGGTAATCAGAAAGAAAGCAGATGTGATTTTCAATTACATCTCCCTCTCTGCAATCCATGTTGCAGTGCAGGGCCTGAGAACTCTGGGAGTGTTATGGATGAAAACAGCTAGAGTAGGAAAAGTGCATCTAAAGACTTGTTTAGGCTAGCAAGTCTTGCAGCTTTAGCTGCACTAGTAAAGAAGCCATTCTTACTTCCCTGAGATGTAATCATACCAGTTAAAGGTGCTTCCAGTGGCAGAGCTTATTCTTCTTCCAGCTGCAAAATGAGTTTCTCTAGTACAAATGGTACTTTCAAACTGATATAACTACACACGAACTGCAGCTTCCAGAAACTGATGTAAAACACACACAAAAAAGGGCCTGTGTCATTTTGTGTTAGTGAAAATAGCAGGATAAAGCCTCTCTAACATGGGCCAGCCCTAAATGGCAGGCGAAAACGTGGTATTCTGAGTGGTATTCTCTCTGACCCAGAGAGATTTGTGTAAACTGCAAGCTCTAGTCAACGTGTACAAAATATCTCTGCCCCACATTCCTTCTATATTTAGCCATGCAAAATCTCCATCCCTATCATGTGCATCAGCAGGAGGAGGAACTGACTGGGTAATTTATGCTGAAACTCATTCACTGCATTCATTGAGAAAGCTGTGTTAAACCTCTCTGTAGATTTTTCATAACACATAATGCAGTGCTATTGATTTATTCCCCCTGGATTCTTTCTGTCTACCTCAGTACTGCTGCCGAGCATCCAAGCCTTTGAGTCCTGTGCAGCACAAACTACCCACTTCTTCATTCCACATACATAAAAAATGCCCTACAGTGGTACTCAAGGGTTTTTGTTGTTATGAGTTTGAGTGTTTCCTTGCATGGGGCTTCCCAGGGCTCCTCAGAACCTGCTGTTCACTTAACCTGTTCACCAGGGAAGAACTGACACTACCAACCACAACTGGAGCTGTTAGAGCTGCCCCTGTGCAGGGCAGTCTTCCAGCTGCCTTCCTCTTCCCTAAGCTGCAGCAAAAATGGACCAATAATAACATGGCACACCAGGACCTGAGGCAAGCAAAGACAAATATAGATAATTTCCCTGCTTCTACTATGCACAGTGTAGGCTGTTTTAGCATAGGACTCCATGAATCCAGCCTTAAGGAGTGTGGCCTGTCTTGTTTATATGATGCAGGTAACTCTTCAGTATCTAGAATTTGTTTCACTCTAAGCCTTAAACCCCTCTTGACTCCTTCTGCCCTCCAAAGTGGTGTGGATTGTACATATGGCAGTGACAGACTGGGGGTTCAGATAATGCAAGACAAGGTGCTAACACTGTCACCTCTGAGTATGTCCAAGTCTTATAGGCAGCAGACAAGCAAGTTTGCTTACTTTTTAATATATTATTGAGCTAAAAAACTGTTTATACTAAAGAATCCTTTTCTTCCACTCCCCAAAACAGGCTTGGAAAACACATGCTGGGTCTGGGGGTTCATGGCTTACCCTAATGACAGAATATTAGGAGGAAAGACATGGAGATAGGGCCACAAACCCTGGGACAGAGATACTTGAGGGTATGACAACTGCAGTACAGAAATCTCTCTGACACAGTAGGTCAAAGTGAACAAGCATAAGATTTACATTGATTTGCACATGGAGTCTCTGCAGTCACTAAAGTTGTGTCTACTCTTGTCCAAAAGGCCTGATCCTGGCCTCCCAGAGGAAGTCAGGCCTTTCAGCATAGCCTGTAGAGATGTTTCATGGCAACCAGGAAGGTCTTTCTAGTTCTAAATATATGTCCTTCAACAGGTCTATACTATAGCTGAAGCCTACACTTAAGGCAGATCAAAGTTTCACTGTGTGGCATAGTAGCTGCCATCTGATTTTAAAAGCACAAGCATACTCTTTAAAAAAGCAATGAAGTGAAACCAACTGACACTATAATTTAAATAGAAATGGTGTTTAGTTGCCTTTTCCTGTATCACTTCTAAAATAGTTGCTGCATACACTCTCAGTATTTTCATACATATATGCATACATATAGTGGCTGTCAATCACTTGATAAAAAGTGCACAGTTTGAAATGGAAGTGTTTACAACTAAGGAAATGAAGAAATAATATAACTCAAGCAATCTGAAGGTGAGTCTGTCTCAAAGATCATATGACCCTCAACTTTATAAGCAGGGATTTCATTTCCCTCACAGAATATCTGCCCCTTTCAGGACACTGAGCAGCTGTGGGTGGTGATGATCAGGACTGTGCAGTGGGAGAATCAGTTGGCTGTAGGACACGTCTCATACATCAACTTCAATCCCAAATGAAAAATTGTAGCTCAGATAGTTGTGATTTCTGCTATCTAATGACCAAATAGCCTTAAGTCTAAAAATGGAGAGTATTAAGAATTCTTTTTGTAAGGCATGGAGCTGCTGATCTTTCTGATAAAAAAATCAAGCCTATTCTTTCAGGATTTGTTGTTCTTACACTGCCCTCCCCTGCTGGGCAGGCCTGAGTAGATGTTAACTGTGTTGTTCAGCTCTTCTTTCTGTTCTGCCACAGGTCTCATTTCAGACTTCTTGAGGTCTTTCAAGTCAAGTCACCTTACAATCAGAACTAATGCTCACAGACAGAAGCCATGACAAAGAGCAGTTAAGGATTCTAACATCTAATAACAAAAAGAGGAAAAGAAAATACATTTGAGAACCATTCAAGATGCTTTACCATTCTTCCTTAGGGCTCTTGCCCTGCCACATCTGTTGCTTAATTTTTCCCACAAGAAATAAACTGGAGTACAACCAGTAAATTTTAAAGGAAGACATTTATAGCTCTGTCATATCTCCAATAGTCATTTTGAAGTCTGACATAACAAGACCAGCTGCAAAGGATATGTTTACAAACATGAATTTTTTGAATGATTGACGACCACATGCCAAACCATAAATGCAGAGTAATTAATTATCCAGAGTGCCTTGTGAATCATAAAGGCAATTCATCTTTATGTTTAGTTAAGCCCTCTTGCAGGACATTATCAAAGTTGTATAAATCAAGTAAGCAAGAAAAAAAAGTTCCAAAGCAATCTTAAGAAATAAGACCACTGAATCCCCCTCCACCCAACAACGAAGCAAATGCTTATAACTATGTAATCAAACTCCAAGCTATTCTTTCATGTATTAATCCATTCCTAAATTACATATCTGTTATCATATCTAGGCATGCATGTGATTTACTGCTTCTGACACCCTTCAGCACATGTAATTCCTCTTGCAATCAGTCAGATTTTGTCATACAGGTGTAGGAAAGCTTTCCTCCTTATTACCTAGAAATAACAGGAGGTCTGTGTGCATAGGATCTAAGCCCTGAAATGAGGAAAATTGGATTTCCAGCTCAAGGCTTCTCATTTAACATTTCGTGCAAAGATCTCCATGTTAACAGCTACCTTTACATCAAAGCTGCTATTAAAACTTTCCTATGTCCCACATCCCTTGTGAGGATAAAGTCACTAGTAATAGCTAAGTTACAAGTCTAAGGGTAGTGAGGGTAATCTAAACATACACTATATTTCGTACACACAAACAGGTCAAAGCCTCTGTCTTGGACATTTCAATGGGGATGAAATTGCCTTTACAAAAATCAGGCTAATTTCAGTGGAAGATTTCACCAATATAATTGGCAGCAGCTTTCTAGGGAGAGGAACTGCTGGAGGGATTGGGTACTGGGGGCAAAGGGACATTAAACACACCCTGTCAGCTGCAGACTGCAAACTGTGCAGTAGCACTCCCACTGAGAGCTAATGGATGATGAAGAGACACAGCCAAAATGTCTCTGCAATGCTCATGAGCCCCAGCTGTGCTCAGGGAGAGATTTCTTCCTGGAAATCCAAAATCCTGAACCCTTCTCCCTTGGAGCAGAGCAAGAAGGAAGAGCAGCAGAGGAAACTGCTTTGAATGAAAACCACATGCACAGTGTGTGCGGGGGGACATGACCAAGGGCCATGTTTTATACTTTATGGAAGTGGCCCCTGGAAAGCTTCTCTTTGGATGGTTTATGAATGTAATATGTGTTCCACCATGTGGTCAGCCATTTTATCTCTAAGGTCTCTCTGCTGCAAAATATAGCCTTGAACAAAGTGGTGTGCTCTTGCAAGGCTTCACTGACTCAATGGGATTCTCACCAGTGCACAGGCTGTGTTCACCCTAAAATAAAACTCCAAAGGAGTTAGTGACTTGTGCATGCAAGACTTTGCATTCTGCGTGCTAAATCTATCTGTAGGTGGTGTTAATCTTAGAGTGTGGTCTGTCATTTGGAATGCCAGTGCACTAAATAGAGATTGTCAGGAAGATATTGTCTAGGAATATAAATGCCATGTGTTAAGTGCAGTTTTTATTTGAAAGCTAGGAGGAAAAAATCATTTGGTTATTGTGCTGGTTTTCGTTTGCTTGTGCTATTTCAAAAATGTGGCATTTCATGTACTGCACTCCAGCAAGTTTGGAGCAATTTGGTAGGAATCCTGGAAGCTCTCTTATCACAGTAGACCACTGCACATTCAGAAAATCTGTCTATCATTTGAGTGTTACTATAGCAACAACCTAGTTCCAGCTGGAAAATACTGGTCTACTTCTGCCTGCATACTCTGCTCTAGAGTATAGCTTTCTCCCATGGAGCAGCAGCAAAACATCCTTTAGCATTTGAGGCATAAAATAACACTTGGGAAAGGAAACTCCATGGAAAGGATACTGCCCTACTGTCCTGGCATGCATTAGTAAGCAACTTATCTACTTCCAGGTGAATAAAGTAGTGTATCTAAAACAGATTCCTGATAATTATTTCCAATTTTGTTGCTGAACCCACCTACATTAAGAAAAGCAGTTTCACAGCTTTTTAACCAATTAAACACTTTTCTTAGTATTGCTATAAATCAAGGCACCCTTTTCTTGGTGGTTATCATCAGTGCTTCTCCAACTATTGGAAGGAGTGTACACTAATCCACTAGATACAGTGATAACAAATGATCTCCAGATGGTGCCACGGCAGGCCAAACTGATGGTGAATCTAAATCCAAATGTTTATCTTCCCAGACACAAACAAGGAATTGTTTCAAAATGTATCTGAGGTTTTCCAGGAGGGAAGGGGTGGGATCCCCTGTTTGGATTCAGGAAGGAGCTCTCCTGTGCTGGTCCCAAAGTCAGGTCACCACTGGTGTTGGTGACACAGAGCGCTTCAGCAGCATGGGATGTTTCTTTAGGACAATATGTTTTGCATGCTCCAGCTGTCACAATTGTCCAGACATGAGGACAGTGTGCTGGTAACATGCCTGCTTTCTAGCACAAAGTAGAGGGGTTTAGCTTAGTCCATCATTCTTTTCCAGCAGCAAAATTTCTGCAGGCACATGATTCCCTGATGGACACACCACAGTTTGTAAGTTCTGTCAACACTGGCCCCAGGACAGCCCACTGTGTCCTTAGTGCAGTTGTTGAGGTTCATAATGAGGTTCATAAAGGATAATAATGAGACCTTTGTTCACCTTCTTCTTTCCCTGCCTTCCGATAAAACAGTTTCTAATTCCTTTCCTGCCAGTCAAGGCCACAGGAAGCAGCAAGGTTTTTGGCCACCTTGCTGAGGAGAAGGAAAAAAGAAAGTACTCTAAAGGCAACAGGTTGCTGTAAACACAGTTGATCAGCTCATTAATGTGTGATCTGGACTTCAATGTACAATTATGTGAATGCAAAAAGCACCAAGGAGGGGAAGAAAACCTCACAAGTCGATCAAGTCAGATGCTAAGCTGTTTGTGGGGCTTGGAGTTTCTTAGCCCATTTTGTTCTGATGTCCTCAAAGGATGATTTCAGTAGGATTCACTCCGAGTGAATTCCAAGAGGAATTACTCTAAGTGTTCCTTCAATACCTTTGGCTTCCTTCCTCGAATTCTCTGGCATACTTACCTCTATGAGTGGGAAGAATGTAAGGAAATGTCTTTAGTTTTGAAAATTAGGTAGGTAGAATCTTTCTGAGGATCATCTCTGAATATCTCATAGATCATTGGTATTATGCACATCAAGGCAGAGAAATTATGCTCAACTCTTCTGTTACATATCCTTTAATCTGGTACCCTGAACCCAACAGACACACTTGTCTTCTGTGATGTCTTTGTCTCTGCCAATTTCTTAAAATTTTCAATTTTTTTTTTTTCTCCCAGCAGTGAACAGCACAATTGCAAGTTTAACAGTGAAGTTTTTATTCTGCCTCCCTCAGTTCAGGCTGGTAGAGTGTTGAGGCTCTATTGAACTGCCTCATCCTGATAATGATGATAGTTGCTTAACAAATTTCATCTTCAAATGATGCACTAAGGAATAGAGGGAGTATTAATGCAATTGGTTTTGCAGTCTCCATTAGAATGGAGGAGGTTTCTCTTCTCCCTCCTTTGTGCCTTAATTCTCATTGGAGATATCTCTCCTGCACATAGCCCAGTGCAACTTTATTGGAGCAGGAGCATTGTGGGGGCAGCCAAAACAAGAGGCTACAATAGGATGATCTTGGATGCATGGAAGAGTTTGCCCAGGGAGGCTGAAACTGGTCAAAACACCTGGAACAAAAACTGTGTGTATGGAATCCTGTTTTCTTCACTTAAAGCTCCTAATATTTAGCATGGAAAAAACCTGAAGTCTATGTTTTTCTCAGAACATCATTCTGTGTTCACTGCAGGTGGTGCATCTATTTTATGCTTGGAATCCTTGAACTGTTATAGACAATTGCATCTTTTATCTTTCCTAGTTTCCTCATGCCCTTCACCCATAGCAAAATTATTAGGGTCATTTATGAAGTTAATACAATGTATAACAGGCTTAACTTCTTAGTAATTTTTCCTCTTTCCTATGTTATTTATCCACCTATGCATGTGGTCTTTAGAGATGGGTAAGCTTCCTTGATAGGGAAGGTTGGGAAATTCACCTTCCAGTAATGGCACAAGGTACTATTTCATTTGGTTTTTGATATGATTTTCAAGGCAGCATGGCCAAGAACTTATCTTTCTGGTTGAAAGAAACTTCCATTCTTTAACACCTGTTAGGAGCTTTTCTAAATCAATTTGAGCAATCACATTGTTATGAACATCTCCTATTGAAGGCTTGTTGTCTCACCGTGGCTATGGGGTTTATTCTTCCAACATGCAGTTTTGCCATCCACTCATCCCTTTCTGAGCCTGGCTGGTCTGAGAATCCAACCTGTCTCTTGCACGTTAAATTGTGAAGCTCTAACCATAGCCCAAGGGAACAGTGTCGAACAACATGATTTTTTAATGAGCACACTCAGTGTGGGTTACTCTTGTTTAACATAAAAGAAAAACATAATCCCTGCTCTAAGCCATTTGCTGTTTAAGGGCTGGGTTGTGGCTCTAAGCAACATCCAGCAGTGGGGGGAAGGTACAGAGGGAGCTACTCCTGAAGGCATTTTACCAAGTCTGTGGGAGCTCAAAGAGTAGCAACTGCTGCTACTCTCATGTATAAACATGGGGAACATGACTGACACAAATTGGTAGCTCAGCTCTCACTCAGGGGGAAGCATGAAACTTCTCTCTATATCTGAATGCCAGCAATAATGCAGAGAGAAGGGTCCTTGTCTCCACCCCATTTTTTCACTTGTGCAGAATTACAGCAGAAGTATAAGCAGGGATGTTATCGGAGGTTCCAGCAGAGCAGACACATTGTTCTCCACAGCTTTTTGCCCCAAACATTGATAAGGCTTCCAAAGCAATTATCTTCCTGGGCACACAGGTTGCAGTTGTCTAAACAGGAAGGGCAAATAGACTTGGGTTCAGTAAAAAAAACTGAAGGTAGGCCAAGAAAGGTACTTTTGAGCCATGTCTGGTTATGCAGATTGAGAGACAGCATCATGAACCATGTCATGTGTTTGCCCAGCATACGATTCAGAGATGGCTTCCTCTGCATCACCTGCTTTTGGAGAGCATAGCTCACAAAGGACCTGATCTGAAACATTTTACAGAAATGGACTTCTTGAATCAGTACTGTTCCAGTCCTTCAGAGGAAAAAGAATTTGCCCAGCCAAGGAAGGAAAGCTCTTATTGCTACACACAAAGAGCATCTGTTCCTAAACAACCAGCTGTCTCTTAACAATTTTTTTCTGCAGGATATAAAACCAGGAAAAAATAGTTTGGGTCCTCAGACTGGCATACAAACCTTCCAGGTAAGAACTGATACTATAGATTCAGAGATTTTATTTTCTTCTTGACATCAGAGGGGCATTTTGCCAAGAGAGAGGCAATCAGAAGTAGGATATTAAGAAATTAGTTGGGGAAGGCATCTCAAAACATGGAAATCTGCCAGGCATCAAATGAATAGCTATCTAAGGAATGAGAACAGGAAGAAAGAGAGAATGGAAAAAAGAGGAATCAGGATGATCTGGGACACTTCCTGCACTTCTACATCTGTATATAGTAAAGAGAAAATGGTAGAAAGAAGATTCATGTAGAGAACAGAATATGAAATGAAGCTGCCTAAAAAATGGAACATTTTTAGACCGAAGGAAGAAACCAGTGGAAAACAGATGCCAGCTAATGTCAGGTTAGCAGACTTGACCCTTTGCAAGGATGTATGACTTCAGAGCACTATTCTAGCAACAGAAATGTGCACTTGTCCTTAAAAAATGCAACACTCTGCTATGCTGGTTAGCAACCCACTACACCTGCACATCAGAGGGCCAGACACAAAACCTGAGCAGTGGCAACTCAGAAGTCTATAAAAGATGTTAGGAATGAATTATTTAGATAAGTCTGATATGAAGAGGTACAGTATCTCAGTATGAACAAAATTGCCAGTACCCCTTCCTTTGTAAATAGAATCTATACAAATATTAAGAACTTTTTAGCCTGACAGAATTGTGTACACAGAAAGAATTATACCAGTATAATTAGGTAGTAACCTAAAAAACGAAAATAAGTAACTTAACTAATTTAAGCTGATGAAAACCCTGTTTACAAATTAGGTTTTATCAGGACTGACAGAGAGCTCAATATCCCTAATTTTCCAGTGTACCCATACTTTGGGTAGGGAAAACTTTCCAGTGTTCCCTACTTTGGGAAGAGAATCAAAAAACCTGCAATGGCACCTAAACTAAGGCCTCATATGGCAGCCCTGAAACCATCCACAGCCCAGAAGTCCCTAGCCTGGGTTAAGCTTGAAAAAAGCCATCAAAATCTAGCAGATGCCTAAATACAAATGTCAGCGCATGTTTGGACAAAAGACTGGTGAGCTGGATATGTTGTCCCTACCCGAAGGCAGAGCCTTCTCTTTAAGACCTCTGGTCAGATATGGCCAGCAGTCATGTTATAGAATCATAGGATGGTTTGTGTTGGAAGGGTCCTTCAATATAATCTAGTACCTATGGGCAGGGACACCTTCCACTAGACCAAGGTGCTCAAAGCCCTATCCAAACTGGCCTTGTACACTTCCAGGCATGCACCATTTTCAGCATGTACCTAATGTCCAGGAACAGCAGCAGGTCCAGGCTCATTTCAAAACACCTTTGAGAAAGGCAAGGCCCTCTTCTATGGTACAGTGACTAAAGCCTACATGTGAGACAAGAGGAAGTTGCTTCCATCACCTCATCCATCACCAAAATGTGCAAACCCACATGTCTGTCTCCATAAGTGCTGCACAAAATAGACAGAGGATGAGTTTGAAAGGTGTGCTGTCCCACTCTCCTTTTGGAGGGAAAGTGTAACCAGTCACAGGCACATAAGCAGAATAGGGCAAGGGGTGCCTGATCTAGCCATGTGCTAGGGCAGAATTTCCTTTTCAGCTGGGTTTTTTCAGCATTAAATGCAACCACCCTGAAGCCTGTATGGATAGCACAAGGATAACCTTTTGATGACAAGCATATGCACCATGGATAACCTTATCAGACCTCAGCACAGGCACACACAGGTTGAAAAACATTTGGCATGACAACACAGATTTTTCTTGCAGCCTTGCCAAGCTTATCTGAGCCAATTCAATCAAACACTACAGTGTATTGTTAAGTAATGTGTTTCCTAAAAAGGGCCAAACTCTGTGTTATGCCTCATAGGAACAACTGTGTGAGTGGTCCTTTTGTGCACAAGGCTCTACAAGTATATGATTCAAAACCAGCATCTCTTTCATTTGGCTGTAGTTTCTTTCCAAAAGAAAGCTGGTTATGGTTTTGCAACAGTAAATGGGGAAATGTGCAGTCTTTTGAGCTTGGTTATTTTTAATTACTGGTGCAGACATACAGACACATGAAATATCTGATGAGAGGTGGGAACCACACTTCCATAAAACTGGTTCCAGTTCCCTGTTATTGAAGGCAGTCACATCTCATAAAATTTTAAAATTATGTTTGTCCAAACACAATTATGCCTATCTAAGAATTATGGTGGCATTACTCTGTATCAAAAAAAAAAAAAAAAAAAAAAGGAAAAAAAAAAAAAAAAAAAAAAAAAAATTTTCCACACCTTAANNNATAATTACATTTTGCAGCTGTTGGGCCGTGGCGTGGGCTGGGCTTTGGGGCGTTATTTTATCTGAAAAAAAAAAAAAAAAAAAAAAAAAAAAAAAAAAAAAAAAAAGGAAAAAAAAATCTTTGACCTACTTAAAAAAATGAGGCTCAGTCCAACATTCCCTCTGCAGAGTACTGAGGTTCTCCTTGTGAGTCTGGCAGGGACACCATCAGTGACTCTGCACACTGGGCCACATACAGGTGCCACATAGGGAACATTCTGCTATTTGGTTTCATGCATTGTCCTGCCAAGACAGCAAAATGTTTTCAGCACCTCAGAGCTGTCACTGGACACTTCCACATGACAAAGTTTAAGAGTCATTTCTTAGTCATTTAAGAAGTTTAAGAGTAATTTAAAAGTCATTGGAATTCTGCTATGGGACTTTGCTGTAGTTTAAACGGTAATTGGAAGTTTTGTTCTTGTTTCTGCTCTGCCTTTGATCACTATGGAGTTGACCTCAGAGACATCTCCTGCTGCCAGTCTTCCTGTCATTCTCAGCTGTTCTCTCCCTCAAGGACTAACACACCTTCCCTGTTTGTTCTGAGTGAGCAGTGAGTTCATGGTATAGTTATCACATAAATAAATTAGTAATTTCAAAACTCAGACATATGATGGCAGCTAGTATGTGAGGTTTAAATACGAACCATAGGCCAGATGACATCTACACAAATTGCCATTTTACACTGTCAGGGAAACCAGTCCTCTCATTCATTGTTTTATTTAGAAGTGGTTGCCATATTGTCTTTTGTCGCCCCATCTAGCAGGTTTTTTCCTCGCAGGAATATGGTCATTGGACAACAAAGAATGGAGAATGGATAGAAGTGATAGACAGAAACACTCCACAAGGTTTGCATAGTGGTTGCAACCAGCGTTGTCATGCACAGAGAGGTCAGGGATGTGCAAGAAGTTAGAGCCCACTAATGCTTATGAACAATCAAGGTCAGGTCAGGTAAGCAGCTCACAGAATCACAGAATCACAGCACAGGTCAGGTCGGACTGGAAAGGACCATGGTGGATCATCTGGTCTAACCTCCCTCCACAAACAGTGTTATCCTAGAGCACAGGGCACAGAATTGCATCCAGATGCTCCTTAAGTATCTCCAGGGACGGAGACTCTCTAGCCCCTCTGGGAAGTCTATTTCTTCCAGTGCACGGTTACCTGCATACCAAAATTCTTCATGTTCAGGTGGAACTTCCTGTGCATCAGTTTCTACCTGTTGCCTCTTGTCCCATTCCCACTGAGAAGAGCTTGGCTGCATCCTCCGACACCCTCTCTTCAGATAATTATAATTGTTGACAAGGTCCCTTCTAGGTCGCCTCTTGAGTCTGAATGGGTGCAGTGCCTCAGCCTATTCTCACAAGAGAGATGCTCCAGTCCTCTCATCATCTTTGTCACCTACCACTGGACCTGCTTCAGATGCTCCATGTCTGTCTGTGAAGACCCCAGACCTGGACACAGCACTCCAGAAGTGCCTCACAGGGCTGAGTAGAGGGACAGGATCACGTCCCTCGACCTGCTGGCAGTAGTCTTTATCCAGGTAATTGTTTCATCATAGAGGGCAACCAGGTTGGTCAAGCATGATTTGCCTTTAATGAATCCATGCTAACTACTCCTCATCACCTCCTTGTGGATAGAAATGGCCTCCAGAATGAGGCATTTCATCACCTTTTTAGGGATTAAGGTAGGGCTGACTGGCTAGTGGTTCCCTGGGTCCTCCTCCATTCTCTTTTTGAAGACTAGGGTGATGTTTGATTTCTTCCAGTCCTCAGGCACCTTTCCATGCCATGATCTTTCAAAGATGATTGTAAGTTGCCTCATTATGGTGTCTGCCAGCTCTCCCAGCGCTCATGGATCATCCCAGCAGGATCCATTAGCTTGTGGATTTTGAGTTTGCCTATGTGTTCTCTAATACAATCCTCCATGACCCAGGAAAGGTCTTTCTCTCAGTGGCCCGTCCTGTCTTTAGAGCCTTCTCCAAGAGAGAGTGGAGCCTCAGAAATTGTCTTGTCCATCATTCTTGAGGCTTCTGAACATGTCAGTGGTAGTTCATGAGCAATGACATCAATCAGCAGCTACAAAGACTCAGTGAAGACTCTTGATACTCATTTGAAGAGAAGGAAACTAGAGACAACCCCTACTTCTGCAGTGTCTGAAACTCACTCAAGTATGGCCTAGTGAGCCGCAGGTTAGGACACGGTCATCAATTATGTCACACCTAACCTCACATTGTGCCAAAGTTTTCTGTTAAAAATGTTATTTTTATTGTTATTAATAATTACTTGCTTGTTTCACGATGAAGTATACAAACAAAAGAAAAAGTGAACAGAAGGCATATAATAGTATATTCACAGTTATTCACCATGTCAATTGCACCCTCTTCAACACAGTTGTGATGGTTCAGAGTAAAATCTGATTCATAATGCTGTGAGATTCTGACACACATTTAATAGCCATAATCCTACCCTCTTCCCTGCCTAAACCTGCCGCAAAACTTTTAATTTCTAGTTCAATAATACAGGAGTTGTTTTATGTGAAACTGGGGGCTTAAAATCAGTATTTTCTACAGTGAGTAGATTCACTAAATTAGAAGATTATACTTAATAAAGAGGTAATTGCTAGACACATGACCATTAGGACTCGAAGATGCCTCACCTTTCATGCCAGGTCATCCACACGGAAAATATTGTGACACAGTTTCCTAGTGCTACCAGTTTTCTTTCGCTTGGAAACACTGACAACTCCATTTCATATTTTCAGGCACTAAGTATGTGGGGGTCTGCAAGCCACAGGACCTGTGACAAGCTAAAGCCCCTACATGTAAGTGCTGGTTACTCTTTTGGTTTTAAAAAAAAATCTAAACCAAACCTGGATTGATCCAGCTATAATCCAGTGCCACATGCTGGCTATCTAGTCAATCTGTAGAGACAAGTAATTATGATTTGTCCAGGAGGCATGTGACCAAGATATGAAGAACACTTCTCCCAGTTAAATCTTTAAAGATTAGATGTCTGGTAGCCCTGGACAGGAGGACATGGGAACCACCCTCTTTTTTTCCTTGATCTTAAGCAACGCTCTGTTCCCAATGCTAATGGCAAAATTAGAAATTATTTTTATTCAAATGAAATGCTTTTTCAACCAGCAAGAAAATAACTGAATGAGTGTTTCTCTTTTTATTATAGCATACAACAACTGCCTTTCACATGAAATAATTCTTAGACATTTATATTTGAAAAACAGTATCGTAAATAATGAGCTCAAATACCTCAGGGACTGAGGATATAAAATCATAGCTACTAAAATTAAGTAATTTTTAAAGCTAAGCATGGTCACAACATCTTTCAATAGGTGTGAGGATATCCTAAAATGAAAATAACTTTTTTTCCTCTCTCTAGTTTTGAAGTGTGACTGATTGTACTTAAAACAAATATTCGAAGACTTTTTTTTTCTCTGAAACAAATTGTGGTTATGAATAGCAAGTTTCATCTCTGAAAGTTGTAAAATGACTGAGACATAAATCTTGCAAAAGAAATGTTTTGAATAAGCATAATAATTCGGACCTAACTGCATGGTCATAAATAGTATTCCTTAATGTATAATAGGGTCCAAAGTTTTATAACTCTCACAATAAATCTTGTTTCTGTCGGGAAAATGGCAGGGTCATGCTCAAATGTGCTCATTTAGATTCATAATTTCTTTTAGCCTGGTTCATAAGACTATTGCCTCAATATCATTAGTGAGTTTTGTAGGGAATATAAATCTTGGATGGAGTTTTTGCAGAAGGCTAATAATTTGTCCCAAAAACTCTTGGTTATGTTGAATCATTTTCTCACATCATTAAATTAATTTTGTTTTCTCTCAAAGTCTATAAAATTCTTTCTCACAACATTCTAGACATTTCAACCCTGCATGGAAAAGAACCATATAGAGGGATTTCACATTAAGTGATAATAACATTAAAACCAAAACAAGAATAACTAAACAAAACAAATCAGAGGCTCCAGTCCCATATTTAGGATGCATCACCAGTATAAGTCAGATGTACTGATCAGTGAAGCAATTTGCAGGCAGGAGTTAGGAGAGAGAAAGC
Organism: Illadopsis cleaveri; assembly: GCA_013399915.1. Classification (NCBI taxonomy): domain Eukaryota; kingdom Metazoa; phylum Chordata; class Aves; order Passeriformes; family Timaliidae; genus Illadopsis; species Illadopsis cleaveri. Next base: position 524,409 of record VXBB01003588.1, on the reverse strand, counting down.
CTGGGATTTCCTGCCAGCTGCATCACAGAGTTCCTGTCAGATGCTGGCCTCATCGTTCAGCTCTTGCCATGCTGCCAAACCCCAATTTGCAAATTAATTAACCAACTCTTCACTTCACCAGCCACTGAGATTAAAAAAATATTTCTGAAAGTAGCTCTTGTTTCTTTGCTTTCTAGGCTGGTGGGGGTCTTCTTTCCAGAACTGCACACATACCCCATTTCATTCCTGAATATAATTTATATTCTCACACAGTCTCTTGGCTCCAGGAGCTGGAGTGTTCACAAGATATGTATCATGAGGTCTGCAGTGGAAACAAGAATTGGTAACTACTGTCCTTGGTGGGTCCTGCATGCAATGAAAATTCCCTTCCACTGATTGCACCTACTTCATATGGGTTTACGAAGACTTCATTCACGTTTGCAGGTCTCTGAACTGCTCAGGAGAAAGGTGCAATATCTGTGTTGTGCGCGAAATGTGATAACATCTAGCTTTGAATTCTGCTCGTGGTTGGCCAGACAGCTGATGAGACTTATCCAATTTCTAGAGCCCTTCATCTGCTCTGTGAAATGGAAAATAGCTGTATTTATGTAAATAATAAATGAAATGCCAGGAGATGGTACTTGAAAATATTTACTACATTTCCTGTGCTTTATTTGGGCCAATAAAAACATGTTTCTGTGTACTGCAAATGGTTTCCTCTATACAGCTCTTCACATCAGCTTGTAATAAGAGGGGGTGTAGTTCCTGTGCTTTTTATTGGTGCCTATTGGTGTAACCCCATCTCACCTGCTGCAGTGGTAGAAGTGCAAAGGAAGACTCACATTTAGCCCTGTGTCTGTCTCCTGCATGTGACTGCTTCTGAACTCCAACACACAAGAGGCAGTCCCTTAACCTTCCCACAGACCAAGCAGCCAGCTTTGGGAATAGTGGCTTGCAGCAGAGACATAGTTTTTATAACACTGAATTTCTGGAATTGTATTCTTGCAAGGTTTAACTGCATTCCAAACAACTCAATAAGGTCTTCTTTGATCTTTGCACAGACTTCCATGCTTATTTGATTTTACTGCACTTTGAAGTAATTGTGAGCTATGCTATGGAAATACAGAAGGAAATCTCTCTAGAGAAACATGGGGAAATTACTGCAGTTGGAGAATGATAGAAAACTGAGCTACAAGGGGCCATGAGAAGTTATACACTGAAAGCATTTAATTTAGCATGGATTTTGGATGATTACTACAGTATAACAATGTCAAATCAATTTAAAACTGTTCTTTCAAGCACTATTGTGTTTAAAAGGAAGAATGCTTGTTTCTGAATGCCTGGTGAAATGAAGTAAGTTGAACATTTCCTATTCCAAAATAGTTTTCAACACCTGGATTCTGCCTTTCTCCCTGCTCAAGCCATTCCATGGCAGTGCAATTTCAAAAAGATATTGCACTTGTAGCTAGTGATCTCTTCTCAGAAATTCTAGAGAAAGTAGAATCAGATATGGCATAGCACAAAATTTTATATGGTGGTTTTGTAATGAGAGAAACAATAATTTGTGAAGCAGAAGGGGAAAATGGTCCTCTGGTGTGCCTTTTTTACAGCAGCTAGGAAAAACTAGCAATATGTTAGAAAGTAATTTTATGTTTTGACCTCTCAAATTCCGTCCAAAGTGGTTTCATGTGCTACAAGAACTGAGCTGTTACCCCTATACCAATTACTTGAATTCTCTAATCTCTTTCCATTACTCTGCCAAATCTGAGTGCCTTAATCCCTTCCCTTCCCTTACTGGAGGGGAAAATCTGTCCTGCACCCATAGAGATGGAAGTGATATTAAAAGGCTGAGGAGAGAACCCATGCACTTGTTTGCCTTTCAGCAAGGAATAAATCGTAAAAGCGGGAAACTGCCTCTGAGTGTTAAGGAAAAGAAAGAAGATGTGACACGGGAGTGAACTTGATTTTGTGTAGTCCATAAGTAATTCTGCTGAAGCAGCAGTCACACAGGGTTCAGTGCCATGGAGAGCAGAGTTAGGCCACTTCAGCATGCCTTGTGTCTATCACAACAGACACACGAGGGCAGTTTACATTTTATTTCATTGTGGATGTGCTACTCTTCCTATACTACTAAGAGTCAGCCAGTAAAGATCTCATAAGGCACCAGGAAAATAAGAGATGCAAACAGTAACTTAGCCACTAAAGGATATATCCATAAGCATCTAAGCATTGTAAGATGATGCAGAGGTTTTAACCCTTTTCTTGCTTTTCTGAAATGTACTTTGAGCACTCAGGAACTGCCATCCAGCACTCAGAACCTCTCATATTCTTGGGAGCCCAGAAGATTTTCTTGCTGCAGCAAAAAAAGCAACCAGAAAAAAAAGGGCTTTTCATCTGGGGAAAAAAATCACAGCAAACCAAATCCTTTAGCCAGGAGCAGGCCCTCTGTGGTCAGCAGGCCTTTCTGATTCACTGGCAAGGTTAAGAGAAATCCACCTCCCCCCAGGACCACCCCCCACTTTTTTTTTAGGAAAAGACACAGGTAAGCATGAAGTAACCTGTGTGAACCAGCAGCGGCTATCAAGTCCTGAAAATGGGAAAGCTACTCGTTACAGCCATAGCTGTATTGCAAACTGCACACACACCTCAGAGCATAACTGCCCCCATCCCTGCCATCCCACCCTTCCCAGGGGTCTTGGGCTAAATGAGACACATTCCCTCTGGCTCACAGAAAACAAGAACAAGATGTTGGTTGTAATAACAACTGGCAAGTTGAAGGAAATAACGCCTGAATCTCCATAGTGGACAAAAGCTTCTCAGGGATAAAAAATTAGCTATTTCCTCTGGCAAGGGCTTCCAGACCACAGTACATCAGCCACTTCAAGCTGGCCCGTGCCAAACAGGATTTGCCTCTGTTAGCAGTGGTTTGGTTGTTGGACTTGCCCTCAAAGTCTCACTGCCAAGGGCTTCTGACCAACACAAAGTTGACTCGGAGAGCTGTATCCACCTTGCAACTGACTCTGCCAGGGTGTCTTCCACTCTGAAGCTGCAATTGCAGATGCCAGCTCATCAGCTGAAAAATACAGATGCTAGCCCTGTCCCCCTCCTTCTCTCATTCTCACTGAGTAGTCCTGCTTTCTGATACTGTAAGCACATGAGCCTGCTGCAGGACTGCAGATCTGGGCTAAGATATGCCCACTGGTCTGAGAAAGTCCCAGGGTTTATGGTGAGGCTGCGAAGCACTCCAGAGCTTTTGGGGTAACTGGATTTAATGCTTGAATATGCATAATAAAAACATCAGAGTTATATTGTACTCGCATTACAGCTCTACGTTAAGTGATTTCTAATTTTTGTGATACTTAATTTACGATTGTCCTGCCTCAGTCATTTTATATAGTAACAGACAGACTCATTCCAACTGTAGAAAAGGGACCATTTTGCCAAACTTTTCAGCACAGGGAACAGAGACTCTAATCCCACAGCTTTTACTGAATGATGTGCCAAATCCTCATTCATACAGGCAAATTACCTTTAAAGGTTACTCATAGGTGAATGATTGTAGGATCATGCCTACAGAAAGCACTTGTTGGTTTAATTTGCTCTTGCATAGTCTTTAGTCCTAGTATCACTACTGAAACTGCAGCCAGCCATCCTGTTTAAATTAAGTCCATGTATTTTTGTCTCCACAACTGCGAGAGAACAAGTCACGAACATTGTGCTCTCAGTAAAGCAGAATCTCCTCAGTGAGTTGTGTGCCAGTGGCAACACACCAAAATTTTGAAATCAAGAGTACAGCAGGTATATAGATTTTTGACAGAAAATTAAATTATAGTAGACAGTTCTATTTCCTTGCCTCCTCAATTACTTCTGTTAATGATATATTCAGATCAATAAAACTATGTTAACTAAAACAGAAAAAGAAATTGCATCAGCTATGTTTGGAACCTATTCCTAAATCTTTCAAATTGTTTCTGCAAATGAAGAAATTATTTTCCCAGCTCTCCTGGGAGTGAAATTTTCCTTTCTCAGATGAAAAAGTAACTTGCATCCAAGGAAGAAATCAAATGAATAGTGTGATAGGATGTTGCATTTTTGGGGGACATTTTGCTTCACCTATATGCATGTAAATAGTGCTATGACAGGCATTCTTGCTTTAACCACATTTTCCTTGTCAGCAATCCTCCTTTTTCCTCCATTTCTATCAGTCACTTGTGACGTCTCTTTACTCTTTATTGCCTGACAATACCTGGCCTATGAGAACTACCAATTTTCATATTCATAATAATTACATCACTGTTGCCATCCACTGCTTTGTTGCTTTCAGGTTGTGTTTCTGAGCTTATCATAAAAACAAATAGCTGCTCATCAATCTAAGAAGTCATCAAACAACACCTAGAACAACACACATTTATATTGGAAGACTGGCAAAGGGACATCCCACTGCACTAATACCACCACTGTGGAGGCTCATGTCAATGCAATGCAAACAGTATCAATCTAAACTCTCATTTGAGTTTCACTCTCATTTACTACTCAGATTGCTCCTGCAGAAGTACGTCTCAGATCCCTACATAACAAGTGGTACTGACTCTCTGAGTGATCCCTTCAGTGCAGGTTTGGGAGCTATATGAACAACAGCAGTTCCAGGGGTGGAGTTCAGAAATCATGGGGTTGACTATATTTTAATTGCCTGATGTTCAGAGTCTTATTAATGAACATGTGTTTCCATTTCTATAAGATTTTTTTCAATATGTCTGGCCATGTGTGCTGTTTGCTTAGTAATCTTCAAGTGTGAATCTCAGGTGTGAATTTACTTATGTGACTTGTCAGTGGCAGGGGGTGAGATGGCACAGAAGGAGGTGAAAGGTTAAGGGGTTGTTTCTCCTCTATTAATGCCAATTGTTTCAAGACAGGAAATGTGGCCATGGGGTCACAAAGCAGTGCTGTCCTTCCCCTCAGGCCAGGCTGGAGCTGAGTTTATTGCTGCTGAAAACAAAGGTACATGCTGCCATGATCCAAACTCAGCACTGGAAGTGGTTTCTTCAAGAAACACTACAGTCCTGGAGAGCACATGAATTGTGAAAGTTCTCACACACTTTCGTTGAAGTATTTTTGTCCTATAGCCACCACACTTCCTCATGCTGTGCTGTTACACTGATCTGCATTTAGTGACAAGGTCTTCAGTTTGTGCAGAAATTTTGCAAATTTACTGGCAAAGCATCAGATAAAGTTAAAGAGCCAGATAATATTCATCAGCACATCAATTCAGTAAAACAGTGCTTTTATTCACTCCAGGCCATGGAAAATAGCTGGTTACTTCTCTTCTGACACTTAGCACTACAAAGCTAGTGCTTTCAGACCCAAGTTGCTCTGAAGTTACCAATTTTTATTATATCATCACCCATTTTCTTGACTGACCCCGTCTTCTGAGCACTGATTTGTAGCAACCTGATCTGACCTGACCTGCTTGTCATTTCTGAAAGAATTTGTTATTTTAACAAATCTAAAACTTTGGTTTCCAGTTCTCTCTTATCTCAGTGAGAAGTTAGCTGAATGTCCTTCAATGCGTCCAAGCAGAGTAAAATTTTCTCCACTATGATTCAGTGATGAAATATTGCAATGAGTAGATGACCCTGTCCAGACACTGTAAAAGCTTTGTCCCTGGCCCTTGTAAGAAAGGAACAGAAAGGAGATGCTAGACTGTATTCTCATCTGATTCCTTTTCCTGTCATGGTTACCAAAACTGCAGGGAGGAAAAAGTAGGAAATGGAGGGACACGGGAGAGCTCTGCTTATCCTTGTTCTGCTTTGCTGCTCCAGAGGGAGGTTTTCTGAGGAAGTCTGAGAGATCAAAAAGAAGTCAAGTCCCTACAATTTCATAATTTCAGCTATGTTGCCATAATAGTCTATTTTTTGTAACAGTATTAAAATGATGGAGATTACTTCTCTTAGTGTCACTGCATAGGATTCATCCACTTAATTTATGCAAATTACTTATCTATAGGCATCTGGTGAAAAAGTCCTCTGATGAAAGCACTTCAGTTAGCTGCACTGTCAGTGAAGAGATGCAAGAGTGAGGAACTCAGAGAAAGGCCCTACACTGATGCATTCATTTACGTGGAACTGATTCTCCTTGGTCAATTCCTTAGTTCCTCTCCTGCTGTACTGTGTCAGCCTCATCACCAGCCTCAGAGCCACCCTTTGCATTTTGCTCAGGTGTGTTCAGACAGCTCCTTTTGGTGTACCCTCAGTGACAGTGGCCAAATTCTTAAAATATTGCTCCCTGCAGTCTGTTTTTCCCACTTATCCCTCAGTTTCTCTTTTAGCCTGGCTTGTGCTGCCGAATTAACACCAGCTAAATCTTGGAGGCAGGACCAGCAGGCACAGTAGGGCACAGCTCCTGTGACACGGAGTGGAATTTCCTGGGAGATTAACTTTAGTAGCTGGATCCCTTGGATGGGACTGTGCAGCCTGGACATGGACCCATCCCTTTCCCCATGCTGTGCTGAGAGGAACTGCAGCTGTGCAGGTGGAGGTGAGGGCACACATCTCTAGAGCCAGTGCACAGAATGGGAGTGTCAACCCCCGCATGCTGCACCCCAGCACGGGGCTGCTGCTCTGCAATGGGCAGGGGTTTGTTCTGTTAGTATTATTTGTGACTGTACTTTTCTCCTCGCCTTGAACAGTGTTGTCTTGAGTCAGATTAATCACAGCAAATCATGTCATGTAAAGCTTGCAGTGTAGGCGTTGGACAATAGTAATTGAAATTTTTTATGAGCTCCAGAGAGAAAACAATCATTCTATAAACAAAAACTAAATAAAAATAAAATTTAAAAATTCAAGTTAAAATTAAAATTAATGTTTTCTGTTGTCCTAATGATCCATTTGAAAATCTGATTGCTATCTCTTATAGATGAAATAACTCTACAGCTTTCAAACAGGATGAAATAACCTGAGCAGGTCTTTTCTCTGTCTTGCAATACCCAAGCCCACTTCATAGCTCCAGTTTAAGACAAGTTCTGTCATGACAGAGAAAAAAATGCCAGACAAATACCTGCACTGAGGTCAGTACAGGATTAGGCCTCCATCAGTGGTGTCAGCCTATATGAATTTTAGGGTAAAACTTGTCCAAAATCTACAGGTGAGGACGAGTTATTCCATGTTTGGGTATTATGCTTATCTCCTGACTTTAAATGCCTTTGCACATCAATAATCCTTCCTGCACAGGTCTTAAATTTGGGGTTACAACAAATAATTAAAACAAAAAATATTACAAGTGCCTGTCAATAACAAATCCACAAAAGAATTTTTATTGCTACTGTATAGATTACATTATGCTTACTTTACACAACTTAAACCAGCTGTTTGCAAAGCCCTGAGCGCTGGTTGGAATGAAGTCTCAACATGCTAATTCCTCATCTTTTTTATAACATACAATTGAAATTATTTGAAAATTATAGTTTTGTATGCACTAGTTAGTGATAACTTTTTATTTAAATAATAATTACAGAGTTTCTGAATTATATGTATTGGCACTTGCTTAGTAGGGGTTTTTTGACAAAAAAAATTCTTCTGCTTGTATTCAAGAGTATGTAATGAACAATGGATGTTGCCAGAAGAAAATAGCAAACTATTATAAAATGAAGATGTAACAGTAATGCTGGAAAAACAGGATAACAATCAGAAAACTGTTCTAGCAAACTGCCTGCAGTGTCGGTGCAAACTGGAGTAGTCCTTTGGGCTTTATAGAGTTGTGATTAATTACTTCAGCTGACAAACCCAACACATTAAGTTTCCTTCTCATTCTCTCCCACCATCTATGTAAGATAGTAAAAGGAAGAAATAAATAAGAAATAAAAACCACATTGTCTTGATAGATGAAAATGAACTCTGATGCTCTGGTTAATCTAAACACAGATTTTGTCCCTTTCACCTAGAAGCCAAGGAGCTGGACAATAGAAAAGTGGAATACCATGTTTTCCTAGCTGTACACTTAAAATTTTACAAGGAGAGAAAATACTCTAAGAACACTGATTTTAACACTGTGAAAGCAACAGGAAAAAACTGGGGGGCAAGAATAAACTAAAATTCTTTTGTAGACAAAAGAGAAAAAATAATAGCCAACAACACATGAATACAGTATGTTTATCTGTGTGACCTAGCACAGGTGTAGTAACCACATCTGCTTGGGACAGTAAACTTGCTGTCCTGAAGAAATTTCAGGGTAAAAGAGCCCAAACAAGTTGGCAGTCCTCCTCTGTGATACCCTGGTTTGACAAACATTTAATATAACCCTTCTCTCAACTATTCCATTTTGGCATGAAAGCAGGACATAGACAGCACTCTTTCTTAAAGGAACAGGCAGCTGTACTTGTAAAAGGTTAGATATTCAAGCACAGGTATTTGAAGCACAAGTGGCAGCTTTGTCCCATGTTCCAGGTTTAATGCTGACAAATGGTGCAGATACACTCAGAAATGAGAGGCAAAGGATGAAGCTCTGAACAAGCTCAAAGGGCCTTTCACTGCGAGCATAGAACAATCTCAGTTTAGAGTAATATTTTTTTGGCTGTGAGTTAGGTAGGTGTGGGTAGACAAAGTTAAATCACGTAAGTCACCTATGTGAAAAATGCAAGCAAAATATCTGGTCTACTTATTCACAAGTGTCCCATGACAATGGGATCATACTCTTGATGGAACACAAAAGGTTGCCAGCTGATGGTGATTTCCTGGTCCCCACTGAAACCAAAGGATCCCAAACACACAGGATCACCCACTGATTCATTTTGCAATAAAACAGCCCGTGAATCATCAGAACAATGACCACTGAGGGAACAGCAACAGTTACAAAGAGCTGAAGGTTGTAGCTGCTCCAGCTAGGCCTGCACGAGCATTTCTGTCCCTGAGACAAAGACACGCAACAACTGTGAATAATCTGGGCTTAAGATGTCATTGCTCATCATATCCTTTCCTGAGCAAGGGATAGAGGGAAACGGAAAAAAGGTGAAGGGCAAGTCAAGAACCCCAGAATGAAACTCTACATACAGACCCCTAGGAAGGAGACAGTGTTAAAAAAGAGACAAAAGGTTTGAATTTGTGAATCTATCAGATTAAGGTCCAAATGGTATATTCCATCCTAGGTGGAGGAGATCTACTTTGTCTGGCTTTGCAAAACTTTGTAAGCCAAAATAGCCAAGACTGGTCTGGTCCTGGGTCTATAGCTCAGCCAAGTGTTTGTCAGTTTCACTGTTTAATTTCGCTTCAAGTTCCTTTCCCAAGCCCTTTAATTAATTTAAATGTCTGCGAAGTACTTCCAAAGCCATTCTGCAAGGTGGGCAGACGTAAGATTAGAGCAGTTTTGGAGCATTTTCCAGGGCATTTAGAGAATGTCAAGCCTGACTGGAATTGCAACAATGGCAGTGTCACAGACAAACATGCAGTGTGCAATACCTTCATGAACAGCCCTCAGGGCATGACAAAGTTATTTTACCCTTAAAAGGAAATTCAGTAGCCTTTTTGTAAATTATTTTCCCTCCTTTCCTAGGAGCAAATAGGAATAGGATGAAAGGATGTAGTTGAGCATTAAATAATTAATTTCTATGACTTAAAAGAGGTGGGTTTCTTTCCCTTGCTTAAAATTTATAATTTTATTTTGAACAATGTCTTCTTGATGTCTGTGGTTTCAGAGGAGGCTATTCAAGTTGGGAGAAATTGTTTTCCTGGCTGTACCATGTATCTTCATAAAGCCAGCAATGTAGCTGCAATTCAAAGATCATTTTTCTTCCTTTTTTTGAAATATCTAGTTAGAAAGGAAATCACTCAGGTGGGAGTGCAACAAAAAAATTAATTATAGCAGAGAACTTATAAAGTAAGGGTAAGAATTGTGCTTGCCCTGTTGGATATAGATATGATTGGGAAGAAGAATGATCAGGAGGCCCACGGTGTTTCTCTGGGATCAGAGGCAGTTCTCATCAAAGAAAGATCTCATCTGTGCAGAGATTCCCCTTGTGCTTCATCACTGGCTTTTCTGTGAAGACCCCAAACCTCACTTAGTGAAATGATCTCATTATATTGGATACTGCTAATACTTGTAAGGGGGATTAGCACAAAGGCTTAGCTGGATTGTAGCAAACCACACAGATTGGATCCATAAGGATGTGACAAAGTCACTGTAAAAAATATTATATTCCTGAGTACTTTACTCTGTAAATGCCAACAGAGGGTGACATCAATCCCTAGCTCTTAACAAGCTGTGTCTATGATGGGAGAGGGAGGGGACAGGAAAATAGGACAGTGAGGAGGATGTGGTATAGTGATCACTGAGGATGTGAGTAAACTTGAGTTCTGCCCTAAATTATTTTCATGTTTAATATCAGATCAATAAAATATTCTGTAGAAGAAAAAGAAGTCATAATCTTTATTTTATAGCTACCTGAAAGCTGTGCAGAGAAACTGGTAAAATTAGTAGCAGAAATACACTCTTACCAGAGAAAAATGGAGAGGATACCAAAAGGGAATTCAATAGTGGGATTTTCCTGTGTTTCTTCTATCTGTTTATTGGTTTATATTCTAGAGTGCCTTTTTTCTCAAAGCTAAACTTCACTTCAGAATGAGATAATGTGCTTTTCACAGATCTGGACATTTGGGACTTCAGAGTAAAAAGAGTATCACTGAAATGCCAGCAAAAGGTGTATAAACAGTTGCACACTGTGAAAGGAGATTAGGCAGTCTTTATCCTCACCAATGAAATATCAAAACATCTCTTTCTGGTCTGCAGTACAGATGTGACAACCAAAGAATCTGAATTATTCTGTCTTCCACTCTCTTCTGTCATGCTCTTTTTGGCACTTTGCACAAAGTAGATGGATTAGTTGTGAGGAGCTGTGCTGATATTACAGAAAAGAATGGTATTTGTTGAAATACAATTCTTTAAATAACTCTGTTGGTAGGCTGACCCTCATGGAAAACAGGCATCCACCAAAGCTGCTCTATCACTCCCCTCTTCAGCTGCAGAAGGGAGAGAAAATTCAATGAAAATCTCATGGACTGAGACAAGAACAGGGAGAGATCACTCACCAGTTACCATCATGGGCAAAGCAGTCTCAGCTTGGGGAAGTTAATGAAACTTGCTACCAATCAAATCAGTGTAGGATAATGAGAAGTAAAATCAAATCTTAAAATACTTCCCTCCCACTCCTCCTTTCTTCCTGGGCTCAACCTCACTCTCATATTTGTCTAGCTTCTTCTCCCTCCCATGGATAAGGGTTCTCTACAATCTTCTCAATGTGTTTCCCATGGGCTGCATTTCTTCTTCCAACATGAGTCCCTTCCACAGGGTGCAGTCCTTCAGGAACAAACTGCTCCAGTGTAGGTCCCCCTTGGGGTGACCCATCCTGCCAGCAAACCTGCTTCAGGGTCCCCTCTCTCCACAGGTCCTGCCAGGAGCCTGTTTCAGTGTGGGTTTCCCACGGGGTCACAGTTCCTTCAGGCATCCACCTGCTCTATTGGGGGGGTCCTTCATACACTACAAATGGATCTCTGCTCCACCATGGACTTTCATGGGCTGCAGGGGCTCAGCTGCTTCACCATCATCTGCGCCATGGGCTGCAGTGGAATCACTGGTCCAGCACCTGGAGCATCTCCTCTCCTTCCTCCCTCAGTGACCTTGGTGTCTGCAGAGCTGCTGCTCTCACATGTTCTCGCTCCCCTCTCTGCAGTTGCTGTTGTGCTGTAACTTTTCCTCTTGTTTGTTACCCCAGAGGCAATACCACTGTTGATACTGGTCTCAGTCTTGGCCAGCTGTGGGTCTCTCTTGGAACCAGCTGGCACTGGCTCCACTGGACATGAGGGGAGTGTCAAGTAACCTCAGAGATGACACCATTCCTAGCAGCAAAACCTGACCAAGCAAACTCCATAAAAATATGGGGCACTTTTAATCTCAAGGTACATGTACCAGACAAGTCATCCTGCAAGGACCTGGACATTGTCCTCAGCTGTTGAGATCATAATTTTGCTTTGCTGACAGCAATTTAGTTGCTTAAATTAGCTCATTTCTGCCAAAGGTGAACCATGGTGTTCAAATGGGGGAGGAAAGCTGAGCATTACAGATAATTTGTTTTATCTGTATGAAGATAAAATTATAGTGGGAGGTATGTGAATGTTAACTGCCTTCTAGCTTCACCAAAGAAGACTACTATTGACTAATATTGATTAAGTGCAATGAAATCCTTTTTTAATTTTTTTCTCTGAAGAGGAAAGCAACTTGATTCATTCATTAAATAACACATAGAGAACAGGCCTGTTCCCAAACCACATACTGCTCAGATATTGACACTTCCCACTTCTTTCTGTGTTTGTCCCCTTTTGGTGGAATTACTTTCTCAAAGAAAAGTAATAATAGTGAGAATTTTAGAACAAGCAGGCTATGTTGGGCTCTTCATCACAATCAGCTGCTCAGTGCCCTAATTAGACTTTGTAAACCCATTCTCCTGGCACAAGAGAAGTCACAGGGTTATTTGCACTGTGGTCCCAGGGAAAGACAATCAGCTAAGACACTGACATGCTAATTAGCAACTGCTGCTTCAGGCTTATTGGTTTGAAAGGAAGAGTCGTTAAAGTCAATTTAAACAAACCTTAAGACCACATTGTTTTAGGGATTTTTGTTTCTAAGCTCTTGTTTCAAGCTCTTGTAATCCTCTGAGGTGTTTATCTCCATTACATTAAATTTCAGTCTTCTAAAACTTAACTCCCTTAACTCTGAGCAAATCTGAGTGTGATGCCTTTGTTGTGTTACTGATGATTGTGATGTGGGAGCCCAGAAGAAGTAGATTGGGCTGAACGAGTTCAAAATAATATTTTCCAGCTTCCTAGTTTATCTGAGGAGGTTCCAGCTCAAAACTACCTCATATGTATGGACTAGCAACCTGTAGATATAATTTCTGAGAGAAGACTGTTTTGCCCTTCCAAAATGATGCTTCTGATGCAGCCACATTAATACTGTCAGGATTAACCCCAAATTACCCTTCCTGCATCCCAGAATGTGATGCTTTTATTCCAGGAATTTTTTTTCCCAGGAAGTATTTTAGGGTGGGCAGATAATTTCAAAATATTGTGATTTATTTTGGAATAAAGAGTTCACTGGGAAAATAATGCCATGCAATTTCTGTGTATTAACAATCCTATTTTTTTTTTAATTTAACAAGGAGATATTTCATTAGGAGAGAACCTTTCCAAGTAATCCCTATATTTTAAGTGAACTTTCAGTTTATTCCTTGACAGCTCAGCATGAAGAAGTACCTGTTTCTGCAGCTGAAAAAAATGTGTGAACAATTATATCTGAAAACTGTTAACAGAAGTCTGGGGGTCACAGTTTGGGCTGAAAGCGTAAGGACATCTTTAGTGGGTAAAGTGCAGGAATGCTCAAGGTAGTGAATACACTGAAAATCCATGTTCCACTCGAGACTGTCACTAACTCCTTATTAATTCCAGAAGGACGGAACCTGCATGGCTGTGCTACCTGGTTTTGAGGTAAGGCCTTCTAGATGCTGCCACTTTTGTGTGCTTTGTTCAAAGTACTTTGTATAGGAGTTTGTTCCCTCCTGCATGCAGATGGATTTAAAAAAAAAAACAACAAAACAACTAACACCTTATGCTTATCAATTAAATTTAAATCTTGATAAACATACAGCGCCTGTTTTTGTTTGGTTGGTTTTTTTTGTTTTTGTTTTTTTTTTCCCCCTATCAAATGCATCAGTTCTGGGCCTGTTACTAAGAGAAAGACATTGAGGGGCTAGAGCAAGTCCAGAGAAGGGCAGCAGAGCTGGGGAAGGATCTGGAGCACAAGTCCTGTGAGGAGCAGCTGAGTGACCTGGGGTTGTTTAGCCTGGAGAAAAGGAGGTTCAGAGGGGGCCTGATCTCTCTCTACAGCTGCCTGAAAGGCAGTGATAGACAGGTGGGGGGTCAGTCTCTTCTCCCAAGTAACAAGTGGTAAGACAAGAGGAAATAGCCCTAGGATGTGCCAGGAAATGTTTAGACTGGAAATTGTGAGAGCATTCTTCACTGAAAAGGTTGTTAAGTATTAGAACAGGCTGCTCAGGGGAGTGGTGGAGTAGATTTAGCATTTAGCAACATGATTTAGTGGTGGACTTGGCAAGGGTTAATGGTTGGGCTCTGTGATCAATTCTATGATTCTGAGTACCAGAGACTTGCAAGAATATGGAATTGTAGGAAGCTTTTCTCATACTGCAACATTATAGTATCTTTCCATATTTCCTTTTGTCTGTCTCATGGTAATATCCACAGACCTCATACTGTAACACAGATTCTTAGAAAGGCGTATGATTCTCAGTAGGGACAATGGAAGTGACAGTGACAGAACAAATTACAAAGGTAAAAGAAAACCCTGAACAGGAAGATTGCATTACTGAATTAGGCATATCTTCTATTATCATTAAAATAACCATACTCTATCCAATCGTAATGTAACAAAAACCAGGCTAACTTGAAAGTAAAGTATGATTACACACAGAAAATGTGATTTTATGATGTCTTATCTGTGACCTGAGTGAGTTTTTATAATTCCAGATAATTCCTAATGGATGCTCAAATAACCCTAATAGAAGTGAAAACAGTTCTTTTCTCACTGCATTCCCTCACAGCCACATTATACCTGTGTTTCTATAGTTGATCAGTGAGTTTTAATATCTACCAAGAGACAGTTGATTTTTTTGCTTTTGGAGAGTGAATGTTAGATGTATGCCTGATACCAGCAGAAAAAGAGAATAGGACAAAGAATGGCACCCAAATTTCCCTTTCATTTCTCAAAACATGGATCTGAATGAACAAACATTTGCAGCTTAGCCTGCACCCAAGCAGTTTTGCTTAGGGATTTCTCTCACCAAGATGCCTGCAAGATCATAATTAATCCCTTTTAAATTCTCCTCAAAACACATTTCTTCAAGAAAAACCTATGGATTACTCATCAGGACCTCCACCATCTGTTTTGCTTTAAATTTTGACTTTAAACTTTCATTTCAATTCTTCTTCCTACCACACCAAAGGAGCATTTTTCTGCTCACCTCTTGAATGCATCCTCACGCTGTGTCTCCCATCAAACCTGCTGGGCAGTAACCAGCACAAACCAGCCCTCATACCCTAGTGGGGTTCAGAAGACCACAAAACTAAGTTACTGTTGTTTACTGGCTGCTAGACCCTTTTCTGAAGGTTGGGAGTTAGTTTTTTGCATTGGAAGTGGACAGGCTCTGTCTGCCTTGCTGTCCATTTCCATGCTTGTGAGTTGGCGTTTGTCTGGCAAGCAGGTTGGCCTTAGAATTGATTACTCATTTCTTGAGTAATTTCTTAGACTCTTTACATTAAAATCTTCCTTCCTTCCTTCCTTCCTTCCTTCCTTCCTTCCTTCCTTCCTTCCTTCCTTCCTTCCTTCCTTCCTTCCTTCCTTGGCTCAGTAAGTCCTATCCCTCTCCCTGCTAGTGTCAGAATTGCCCCTGGCATTCTCTTTCCTCTGCTCTGCAGGTGTGGGAGTGCAGGCAGAGCCAGGCAGGAGCAGACCTCATAAATGAGATGGGAACCCAAGAAGTGCTGGTGAAATTAAGGCAGCTGCCCCAAAACATTGACCCAGAACCTCTGCTGATCTTCACTCTTCAAATCTGTGCCTCCTGGGATGTATCAAACACATGGGTCTCCTCTTGTTTTCACATTCACCATTCAACCAGTTTCTGTGCAAACTGTGGTTATGGCTGCTACTCTCCTCCTAAACAAAACAGGAAAATTAGAAGCCTCCACCTCTTCCCTCTTGTATAATATCCCACTGGGTCAGAATGCTTGCCCAGAAGTGACAGAATCAGGCTAGTTATCTTCTCTACCTGAGAGCATCCATACTTGAAGACTATTTTTGCCATTCTGTAGTTAGGTCTGCCATTAGTGAGAAGGGCAAACCACTTCCCAGGCCCTGCTTTGAAAGCCTCTTCTGTGTTTTGCATTGCTGAGATGCAGAGGCTGTGCCTTTCCCATGCCTGTAGCCCTGTGTGCTGGGTGCTACATAGGTGGGTGGCATCCTACATCCCTAAGCAACTTGTCAGCCTCCTGTTCCCTGGCACAGCACAGGATATCCTGGGGCTCAGCACCTGCTTTGCAGGGTGGGCTGTCCTAGACCTCCACAGAGTAATGTCTCTTTTGAGGTGCCTAAAACCTCTATAGGCAAAAAGAATGGAGCTGCACAGGACCAGTCTGACTCCCTTTTGCACTGATACCTGATGATCTGAACCACCAGAAGGAAATTCTTGCTATTGGGTGAATTTATCACAAATTTACTGGTCAAATTGAGCCAACCAGCTTCCAGATTTGGCAGAAGCATTACTGTGTCCTATGCACCCTGGATATCTTGTGCGACTATGGCATGGACGGAATCATGCCTCTCCTCTTTCCCCAGCTGTTTTCCTTTTGGGAATATTGTAATTTCTCTGCCTCCTTCACCATGCCTGCAATTTCTCAGCAATCATTTCTGGGACAAATTGATGTTCTTTTTCCTGGTTTTGTATATTTGGTTTTTTGTTTGGGTTTTGTGTTGTTTTTCCTCACTTGAAAAGTTTTCTTCTTTGCAGTAGACCAGAGTGAGGACTTTTAGCCATTCTTATTGAAAGGGAAATGGAGTGAAAAAAGTGAAGAGGCTTTTTCACACACCTTCAATACTGAAATATCAACGAAGAACTCTGGATGCAAAAAAACATTTAATAAAAGGATTGGTTTCAAAGGCACAAAATGTATCCTATTGAAGGCTTTAGTTAAGTACTTATCCATAAAAAGAACTAATCTTCTTTGCTCTGAAATATCATAGCCTCCCTCTGTAAAGGAAGGGCCTGGCCCAAGGTATGTTGCTGTGACAAGTAATGAAGGTGGAAATGAGTGAATATTTTAACATCCTCCTCCAATACAATCCGCATCTACCTCTGGCTTTCTACTTGCATTTCACGAGAAAAATACTTCTGTGCTATGTCTGTGAGTGAAAGGCTTATGTTTCAGAAAGTACATCTAGTCACTGCTGCCAGCAGAAATAATAAAGGTGACAGGCTTTCCCATATGAAGACACACTCCTGTCATGTTTTTATAATCATTACTTTATTTAAAATGGAAAAATCCTCCTCCTCCCACTCAGCATGTCTGCAGGACCAGATGCTTGTGTTAAAAGCTGCATTACTCATTTAATTTTTTTCCTCATCTCTTCTAACATGAAACCTACAGGACTATGAATTTAGAAAAACAAAATGCCGTAATAAATTGAAAAAACCACCCTTTTATGCTTCTCATTAAAAATGACATTGGACCCCTGCATTCACAGTCCATTCTGAGCCCAGGAAGAGGGGGACTCCTGCATGGGCCCACACAGCCATGGGGAAGCAGCTGCTTAGGCTGAAGCCGGGATAGAGGAGTCAGTTCATGATGGACCCCTAATGTCACTGTGCCTAATTTTTCCATGCTGCTTTTCCTGTCCAGAAACACTCAGGAGAGGTTCCTCTAGGCAGAAGTACTGCAATCCTGCCCTTGCCCTCTGTACTCTTTCCTGATCATCAGAGGCAGTCTCTGCTCTTTTTTGTCTTCTGCTTCTTCTAGAGCAGACTCAAAGCCAGCTCTATTGGTGGAGGCATTTCCATGGCTTCAGGGAGCTTAGGTCTGGCTCTGCACAGCTGGAAATAGAATTCCCTACTATGACTTTTATTAATATTGTTGTTATGAAACACAGGTTATTTGGTTTATTTTTCTGGCAGAGGTCTGCTGAAGTGGCAAATGTCTGCCATTCAGTCCTAATTTCTGTGGTCAACAGATGCCCTTGCTGCATGACCTAGTGCTTTTTAGTCTTTCCTTCATTATTTCTTTATTTTCTTGTAAGGCCCAGGGTGGAGGTATAATCAAATATTCTCTTGTGATGGAAGCTGTTCCTGCAGGAAGGTGAACTTCTTTCTTAGAAGAAGAAGAAGGAGGGTTTTGTTGGTCATTGAAAAATAAGTTGGAAGGGGGATTTGTAATGAGAGAAAGGTGCTTCCTATCTCCATCCCATGAAGCTTTTTGTGTGTGTATGAGAGATTTTGAGATGAGCTCCCTCCTCTGTGCAGGTGCAACTGAGAGCACCAGGAGGTCAGCCCAGATTTTTCCTTGGCTGAAATGGACTCTGTCACAGCATTAGCAACAAGTTTCGACCTCTCTCCTGTCTCCTTCAGCATCACCCACTGCTTTCAGACTGCAAAGAAGCCAGGAAAAAAGCCAGAGCTATGGAGAGGCAGGGATGGAAGAGCAGGACTTTCCAGCAAGTTTCTGTTCCTACCCACCCTTGGACTAAAAAAATTCACAGGGAGATGAATAATTTTGTACATTTACTTATCCATGAAGTATTTTCCAGAAATCAGTTCTGATTAAAAAATACAAAGAACTTCTTGTATTAAGTGCTAAAGAAATACTTTATTACTGCTGACATACAGATAATTGAAACCATTTGCAATGTACAACATATATTTAATAAAAGCACCACTGGTTACAAGAAATATCTCCTATTACCCACACACCCTCCTCCATACTTGAGATGGCAATATGGTGGTATCAAAAGCATGTCTGTCTTTTCCTGTCATGAGAATACCTGAAAACAGAAGTTTTTTCTCATAATGAACAGTCAGATTGCTTCCTGGCTGCCTACATTTCCTACTAATACATTAATAGACTTGAGTCCAGAAAGTTTATCTTCTCTCAGAATCCTACATCTTGATCAGTTCCAGTGTGTTATAAAACTCTTAACTCAAATTTTTACTTTGTTTTGTGCAAAATGGCCTAAGATTTTACTCAGCTGGCACCTGCTAGGGTGCAGTTCTATTTCTGATGTTCAGACTGCTCTGTCACATCACCTTCAAAGCAAAAAGGAAAAAAAGGTTACTCCCTTGACCAGGAGGTACAAAGAAGTATAAAATAAATAAGACAAGTTAACCAGGTTTTGATTTGCTAAGCTATAAGGAAAGAAAATCTCAGTATCTGTCTGCCTATCTATCCAGTCATCTCACCCTCATTGTCCTCACATGCTTGGATTTTACTTTGTAAAACAAAACCCAGATCAGTGTTACAAAATTAAGTATTAGGAAATAAATATAAGGAACTTAAATAAAGGGAATGCTATACAGTTAAAGCTTAAAAAAAAAAAAAAAAGGGGCAGATGAAAAACTGTAAGGTTAAGTGCAAAAAAGTATCTAAAATAATTTCAAAGGAGATGTTTTAAAATTGCCATGACAACAGCCTTTCAACTGTGTGCTGGAGAAACTGGAAAGTTACTAATGATGCTCCTGATACTTCTGGTCCTACAGTCTAGAGTTCTGGCTTCAACTTCAAAGAGAATGATGCCCAAACCTTGTGTTTGCAATATAAAGTTCTCTTCATGCTCAGTCTACAAAACAACAGGTAGCTATGCTCCTTCATGTGTACCAGAAGATATGCAAAGGAAAACTTCCCACTGAGATGAATTCAGCTCAAAGTCCTCTGCCCAGGCTGTGGAAGGCTCTTTTCTGGCTCTCTGTGCAGCTGCTGTTACAAAGCTGCTTGTTAGAGCACACTGGTGTGCCCTCAGCAAGCCAGCTGTTTAGCTGGCGTGAATGGCTCAATCTCCCTGACATCAGTGGAGATTCAACCATTTACCCCAGCACAGGAGTTGAGCTAATTCATTCCTCTCCAAGGCAGGTCCAGGGTGTCTTGTCCAGTCAGATCTGCACCGACCTTAAGCTCCCTCACCACAGCAATCATAGAGGTGAAAATATTAATATATTACCCAGCTATTTGGTGCATAGTGTCTGAGGGCCAGGAACCAGCAAGAGTGGCAGTGTAATGCAGGTAACAACATCAGGCCTGAACTCAAAGCTGGCTCAGGGATGCTGAGTCTGTGCCTGCCTTCAACTGCTTGGTGACGCCTGGGTTGTGGTGGCCCCTTGAGAGCATTTGGCCACCAGGTAATGGTGCTGCATGCCTCTTTTAGACTTGAAAGACCATATTTATGCTATCAATGGAGATGAAGTAAGGAGGGAAATTTGTGAAAAACATATTTTTTGCTTCATTTCTGTTATTCCATGAGCAAAATTACTATAAAATTGCAGTATTTTTGGAAAATTGTCTCCCACTCAAAAACCTCCGAATATTTTTTCTTTGCAGTTTTGTGTGAGATGTTTTCATGGAAACTTTCAAAGCAGATAGTCATGTTTTCTGGCTGCATTTTTATTCCACTTTGGCAATTATTGATCACATGGTCTAGCTTACAATTCTCTGATTATCTTGCATTAAGAACAGGAGGTGAAACCATGCTGACTTTACTTTCCATAAGAGTATTTTATATTGTGGACCTTTCTGCTAGACAACTAGGTGATAATTAACTCATCCATCTTTAATAGTTGAAGCAAAAGTGGGACATGACTCCTGTGGTTCACAATTAACTGTATATTTCCTTTTCTTTATCAAGGCACACTATCACTAGGTGAGGATTTGATCTGTCAAATTTATAACATATACCTTTCCTTGGTCTAGAGGTACCTGCATTTTCCCATCTGTGTGTATGTGTGTTCTTCCTATTCCAATATTTTTAGCACCCACCTGGTCTTGATCTGACAATGCTGCCTTTACCTGAGAGTGTTTTCAGTACCTTCTTTCTTCTTGTCCTCACACTGAGTACCAAGAGTAACTTTTCACTGAGTACCAAGGGTAACTTATCATGAGTTACAACTCACTTGAGCATGAATGAGCACCTCTCATGAGACACAGAGGAGTAACTGTTGCACCAGGATTTGTTGCATTGTCGGGAGAGGAGAGAAGCCCTTCACTTTCAGACAGTTATAGATATCAAAGGATTCACAGACAGGTGCAGAGGAAGTAGATGTAACATCAGATGTCTACCTTTCTGAAAAATGTCCCAGAAATGCCAAAAACCGTAGGGTGTAGGCACACATTGCAAAGAAACCCTTGGTTACATATGGCTATGAATAACAAACTGCTTGGGACTATGGTTCCTGTTGAGTTCAGAGACTGGAAAGTGCAGTTTCTTTGCTAAGCAGCTGCTAGAGAAGATCTTTCAGGTCTCTGGGAGGGGGTTCCATGCAAAGCAAGAGGTATTTCAGATTGATCTCCGTGTGACAGCGCGGCTGCAGGAGCTGAGAGATGCAGGTGCGAACTGCTTCCCTGGGATGCTCCAGTCTTTCACATCTCTGCTAGAAATAGTGATCCATTGTATGTTTGTTTATGGCTCTGAGCATATTGAAGACAAGCCACTGTGCACATACTAAAACATACTGGAAGGAACCTGGACCCTTTGGCACATTATTGGTGCATGCTGACAGTGTGAAGTTTGGAGACCTTTTTCTCTTTTATTCAGATATAATAAATGTTGAATACAACCTCCGTCAGTGGGGAACAAAAACGGTCTACAACAGCAGAACTAGTAGCCCAGGACACTCATGTGGGAGATAGGAAGCCTACATCAAAATCTGTGGTTTAAATCAGGCAGAATTGCAAGAGATCCCACATATTCACTGATGGCTTAGACTATCAACAGCTAGATTGCTGTTGAGCATCTCCTGTTTCCAAACAGACCTTTTCCAGTTCCTTATGGTAGTGCCAAGGGACGCGCACCCACATAGAACACAACATGTATGTACACACAGATCTCATGGCATTAAAGATGTCATAAAATGTGGAAGAAAAGCATTCAGCACATGTCAATCACTCAGCATCCTTCATTTGAACAGTAATATCAGATTTCATAAAAAGCAGGCTGTTGACTATGTAGTATGGAGGCTACAGGATCTTCCTTGGCCTAAATCATAGCAAGGAAGAGTTTGCTCACAGTCATAGGACACTAAATATGCTGGATGATGAAATTAAAAGATGGTACTTCTTCTCACGCTCTTGGTCTTCAGACTCCAAATGCATGGTCTACATACTAAAATCATACTTTCACATCCAACTGATGTGACTAATTTCCTATCATACTTAATATTTTATTGTACACTATATTTTCTTGGAATAGATGTATATTTACGCCCTTCTTTTGCAGAGCTTGAATTTTTACTTTCCTCTCTTTTCATCCTTGCAAGAATATAGTTGACTGTTTCTGACTTCTCCTCATCCTACTCCATAGATAAAAGGACCAATTTTTGGTGATAGTGGGCTGCCTAGAAAATGGTTTTTGTGTCAATAAATTACTTGTTCCTTCTCAAAGAACATTTCTATATCTCTTACTGACCTCTTGCTCCTGGTGTGCTTGAAACATTTATTGGTTTTCTCACCATTCCCCCACTCTGTGATCTCTAGGATTTTCCACTTGATTTCTCATGTGCTTTCTTCATTTTATTCTTGCCATCTTTGTAGTCTGTAGCCAGACATTGCTGCAGTTGTGGCCAGCAGATGAGGTCACCAGCTACGTGTCTATATTTGGCAAATTGATATCTATGTCTCTATTTTTGCTATACTAATATCAGTCAGAGACCAGAGGTCCAAAGCTTTGTCACAACTTCATTTCCAGTCCTTGCCCAGAACAGGGGAGGGGCTGAATAGGCAAAGAGTGGCACCATATGCACAAAATTTAACTTGGCTTGGCTTTTCTTTACTGGAGTGATTTTCAGCCTAAGCATGAAGGAAAGTCAGATAAATATTTATCAACTTGATTCTTATCTGAAACAAAACATATGCTTACGTATTCGTTATCAGGAGCACAGTAACATAAATAGCATGACGACACACACATACTAGAGATCCAGCTCAGGAAGTGTTTGATTTCATATATTTATGGGAAAGTGCTATTGGATTTTGGCAAATATGGCATATCTTAAATCCTAACTGTACTCTTATATAAAGCTGCAAAACTAGAAACTCTGCGTTAGCCACTCTGAAGGACAGTAAGTACAAATATTCACATAAGTACAAACCTTCAGGAGGAAGAAAATGCACATAACTACACCAGATATTTGAAGTGAGAAGTCTGACATTTTTTTACTTGGCCTGCAGTAAAGAGAATCTAAAAGTAATTTTGTAGAAGTGCCTCAAATCACAAAGTATTTTTGTTGCTAATGATTTCAGTAGTATTATGTTTGTTGTAAGCAATTCATTAGCACTGCCTTTTCCTATCTTACCATAAACTTTCTGACAATGAAATAGCTGAATGCTATTCTTGCAAAAGGAAAAAAAGAAGAGAATCGATTAAAGATTATCACAGTGTTAAAGTTAAAGAGATACAAAAAAGGTCTGGTTTAATACCAGGAAATGACATACATTTTGATTGTTTTAGTGTTCCTTTCTGGAATGCTTTGACAGGCATAACAGCCATAATTGCCAAAGTCAACAAGACTGGCAAGAACAATGTCCATATTTAGAGGACTTTGTGGAAAATACAAGAAGGTTTGAAAATCTTGATAAAACTGACCCAGAGGCCAGCACCCACTCCTTGGCTTTGCTGGCAGGATCCTGGGAGACTCAATTCATTATAGCGATATTTTTCAAGTCTGGAGGAGGCAACAAAGCCAATTTCACCCTCTAACAGACTCAGCCCTGTGTGTGCTGCTGCTGTAGTCTGGCAGAACACTTCCACCAGCAGGTTTTTCACAACGAAAAATCCCACTGTGTTTTCTATTCACTACACTGTGGTCTTAGTAAGAGAACAGCAGGGTTGCAAGCCACCTACTTATCCTTCTCCTCTGTGTCCTGGGAAGTCAAGATGCCCTGTACCATTTGAAAGGTAACTGGAACCTGACCTGGGAGAAAATGATAGAAAAAATGAGTTTAACAACTATGTAAAGTCATGCAAAAAATATAAAAAATACTACTTGTCTTCCTATAATTTTAATGAAATACAAAATAGTGGGTTTATGCAGCTATTTTCACATACTGGAAAATGATTTTAATTGTTTTCAGGTGTTGGTGTTTCAAAAGTGGAAAATACTGTTATTCATGAATTGTGATATAGAAAAAATATTCTGGGGAATTTTGATTGAATGATAAGCTTGAAAGCAGAGGTATGATGAATAATGTTTGCAAACAATAATGTGCTAGGAAAAAAATTGCATAAAGAAAACAATAGGTTTTAAACTCTGAGAGGTCACATGAAGGGTTGTAGCCATGCAAAGTTTAGAGAGTTTTGGGTTTAGAGAGAAAGAGTATGGATAATAATTTGAAAGCACTGTTTATCCTATAATCATCTCAAAAAACCCCAAAAGAACTGCTTGCCTAGTTTAATCTAGCCTTTTTTCTATAACACTTGAACAAGTCTGTCACTAAAAGTAGTAAGCATTTCACTGTAGTTTTCTGGTGCATGTACAACTGAATGTTCAAAGGCCTGTAGCAAGAAGTTATCTGCTCTATTTTACAGTGAGGAGGAATAAGAGAAAGAAATTGAATTTGTACAAGAGAAAGAAGAATGGATAACTAAAAGGATTTTTATTCTGTTTTTCTAAGGAAACTAGACTTATCCTGCTATGCTGCCTGTGCTCTTTTGTGTCTGTGAGCTGGACATATAACTTTAGAATGTGTTGACTAATTTGAACTTAATGGGCAAAAGGTAGAATTATCAAACATACTGAGTTCCTACTATTGCCAGAGATAGAGCATTTGAACTCCCAGTGAGTTATTCCATCACTACTGGATACCAGGAATGCACACGTGTCAGCGAAAGTATGGATGAAAATTAGAGCCAACCACTCAGTGCAAGCAAGTTCTTTTGCTCAAAGTGTTTCTGTAGTGTGAAAATCCTTTTCTTAACTTGAAGCAAAAAGATGGCTCTGTCTCAAAATGGAATCCAAAATGGATACAAGTTCACTGGTTAATGAACAAACGACAGAGAAGAAGGTTGAAGGCTTATAATTTCCATTTGCACTAGCTGGGTTGGCCTTTTAGGGCAATCAGTTTTGCTTCCAGGAAATTCTTGGGGTGATGAGGAAGAAATAGAGAAAGTGACTAGGTCTACATTCAGGCTGAAAAAGGAAGGTGAAAAACAGGATCATGGAAATAGTGGATATAGCAGGAAAGTGTGGCATATGGCTATTTCACAGAGACACTCCTCAAGGGATTAACACAAAGATGATCATACCCAAAGGAGCACCAGTCAGCAGAATAAAATGGACAGCAGTGAAATTTAGGAACTTCAGTTACTCTGCCACACTATATTAAAAAGTTTGTATGCCTACTCTATGGTTCCTTATGAAGAAAATACTAAAATTGATCCTGAAATGCAGCAACAAATATCTTTAAAAATGACAAGTTTTAAATGAAAAATTGCACATCATTTGGGATTGTCCTAGTAGCTATCAGAAAAGGACCCTCCTGGGCAAAGTTTCTGTGTCTTTCCTTCTCCACCCTGATGGAAATTATGTTTTGACATGTTCTGAATTTAGAGGAACAAGATGAGGAGTACCTGACCAGACAACATTCACCATCCAAATGGATGGAGCAGCCTGAAAGGAAAATTAAGTGGTGCCCATTAGAAAAGGAGAAATAGCCCTAGTGCTGCCATTAAAAGACTTCCCAACTACGGCTCAGTTGATAGGTGCCACACAGCAGCAGATCACTGATCTTTCAAAATTTGTCCCAGACAGAGGGTAAGAAGAAGTCCAGCATGGAGGCTGGTGTATCTGGGGTACACACAGGCGTTCCAGACAGCAGTACTTCTCTGAAGGATAAGGTTAAATTTTCTATGACAATTGTAGGAGAAGCAACACAGCTGAACTGTAAATCTTGTCAAAGTCACTATCAAAAAAGTGGAAATGACTGATCCATTTCTGTAAATCAAAGTTGAACTTCACTGCTTTCTTACCCCGAAGAGGTCATTAGTTGCTATGGAGAACTTCTACGCAAATATGACATTGTACATAGAAGTGAGCACCCAGCTGACAAAAAAATCTGGGAAAACACAAACATACACTTCACAAAAGGTCAGAAAGAATTGTTAATTTAGGTGAATAATGACAGTTATAAATATGTGGAGCTTTAAAAAAAATAAAGGGCATGATTTATTAAAATGTGACAGTTGCAGATAAGAGATTTGGTTTGCAAGGTAAGGCTGCCATTCATATAACTTTATGTCATTTATCACAACTGCAATAAAACAATGTATAACACAAATAGTGTTTTAAAAAATAAATGCATCAGCTTTAGTAAAAGTATTAATTACTATTTTATGCCTAGCACCAGAACAATCTGATTATCCATTTTTCAAGACTCAAAGACACGTTTTTAATAAATCATCAAAAAGCACACTCTTAGTTTAGAGAAATAACCCCCTAAGCAGGGAATTATCCTGTGTGTTTCTTCTTTTTTCCATTACCACAGTGCTCTTTCTGATTTCTATCATGATTAATCCGAGCCAAGATTATTGTTAGCATGAAATGCTTTCAGCTCTTCCTGGAAGGCAAGTGTATGGAATATTGTATTTCCATAACCTTATGGTAAAAACTGTGAATAATTCAGGTCTGGAACCTCAACAGAACAATTACATTTGTAAGCAAAGAATTGCATAAGGTTTTACAGACAAATTGAATAATAACTGGATGAGAGCTCTTTGTGGAATGTTAATCATTTTCGTAGTCATTAATGTGATCGATCGATGAAGGGTAAAGGTTTCATACATAACTAACATTAGTTACTTATGAGTAAGCAACAGTTTAATTTAAAAAGCTCAGAATACCTCTTTTTAACCAGTAGAATATAGCAATCCCCTCGATTTTCTGAAGATCATCTGCAGACAGCACAGACAGAAATACAGAGACAAGATTGCATGGATAGCATATAGTTCAGATGTAGTTTCTCCACTCAAAATCAAATGATCACAGTATTTCTTGCCCCTTAATTTGTTTCCAGATACAACCTGAAAAACTCTGCAAAGAATATATTTCTCCAACAGTCAGTCTGCTTGGTAACATGGTAACCAAAGTATTGCTCAAACTGGAACTGTGTGAGACTGGCTTTTTTTTCATGGTGGGTGTATTCTGCCTATTTTCAAATACTCCTTTGCATATTCTCAGTTTTGCTTTGGAGTTCAAATTCAGTAAATATGATTTCCTGAGCATGGCTTAAGCTCATAATGAGTTTAGGTGGGATGGTCCTGTGTTTTCTATGCATTTGCTCACACAAGCAGCTTCTGCTGAATCACAGCTTCCCCATTTATGTTACCAAGCAGATTTTTGCATACACACTCTCAGGGTCTCACCTACTTTATGTGGTGAAACAATTGATGGCCAAAGATCATGGTGACAATGGGTGACTGTAAGAATAACTGCACTTGTTGGACAGAAGTATTTTTAGTCTGATGTCTCAATAGTGGCCAGGAGTGGATGCTTAGAAAAAACATAGATGTATAAGCTGATTCTTTTCCAAGCACCAGGACCCTGAGGTAATGACATTTTCAGAGAACAGAAAGCATGTTTAATTAGTCAAGACTAGAAACAGAATTGAAGAATTTTGGAAGGACCTTGGGAAAGGGGGAGATGAGGGAATGACAAATGACATGCTGCTGTTCTCAGATGTCAGGTAAGGGGCTCTGAAGGTGACCAGTTGACACCTGAGCCACTGGGACTGGCTGCTGGGTTATACACCAGGTATAATTACATGGGTAAGAGACATGGACATCAGTATAGAAAATCTAGTTAATCTCAAAAGGTTTATCCTATCAAAAAAGAACGCCAAATGGTAGGATGTGAATAAATGGCATAATGAAGCCAAGAATGTAGGGAAGTTTGTTTCATTTAAGTGAATAATATGAATCCGATCTGGTGAGTAAGAATTAATAAAGTCATCTGACTTGCAAGTTTGTTGAGATTTCTAAATCTATTCATTCCTCATATTTCTATGTCTGTTTCAAGTATTTTTCATAGCAGTAGCACAAACTTTGAACTTATTCTGTCATGAAATCCACTAAAGTTACAATGGTGCCAATGTGCTCTGTGGGATCCTGGCAGCTCAGTAGTAAAGGAGATAGTAATAATCAGAAAAAATGTAATGAAGTTCTATAGCACTTTAAAATAGTTCAGATACCATATATTTCCAAAACTAAAAGAGAAAAGGTGCCTAATGAAGTTAATTTTAAATGGAGAGGGATTTTTTCCAATACACCAGTCAAAATAATGTAATGGTCTGAGGACTGTCAAATATTACTATAAAGTAAATAAATAAAGTGACACTAAATGACCTGACTTGTTCTCTACTCCATGACAGCTTTCCCCAAATTTATTTCACACTTGGAGTGTACTTTGTCCCACCAGAGCAGTTGCAGTGATATTCCAAAAGTTATTTTCAACAAACTCCAGTAATTTCCTAATAAGCACTCATATTTGTGTCAGTGACAATAGAATTGCTAATTATTTATTTATTTGAAAGTTTATTTTTTGTATGTTCCTTCTTTCTAGGATTGGGGGGAAGCAGAGGAGACATTTTGAGCTACGGTATTGAAACAGTAGGCAAAATATATCACATACTGAAATCTTACAATCACACATAATGAGGATTACATATTCAGGCTGCTCTGCACTCTAGATCCTTGTCAGATCTGTCTACAC
The DNA here is from genome assembly GCA_013399915.1 of Illadopsis cleaveri. Classification (NCBI taxonomy): domain Eukaryota; kingdom Metazoa; phylum Chordata; class Aves; order Passeriformes; family Timaliidae; genus Illadopsis; species Illadopsis cleaveri. The sequence goes on along the minus strand of VXBB01003588.1, from coordinate 495,869 downwards.
AGCTGATTAACTTTTACCAATCCAATACATATCAATGCTGGAAAATGGTTATTTAGGTAACACTGAAAACACTTCCAGTTACTTGAGCAGTGTTATCCATCATTGTGACTGCTTGCTTGAAACTTCTGACATTTACATGATTATCCTTGGGGAGGGGACTTTGTTGTTGTTTTTAGAAATATTTTCTCTGTCTCTAGCACCTTATTAACCTGATTAGGGATTCTTGTACTTCCACCCTTGCTGCAAAACAGAATTCACAAATGCTGTGGTGCCTCATACAGGAGTTGATTACAGATTCCCTTTGAGTTTGCCCAACCTAAAATACCTAATATAAGTAACTAAAAAGGAGGATAAAAATAGGATTTTGAGTCCTGAAAATGAATTAAAAAGAATATGAATATCTGCAGTGCTGATCAGGGACTTGGTCAGTAACACAAAGTATGTGTGTACCAGCATAACAAAAATAGTTTTTTTCCTAGAATAGGCATAGGTACAATGATACAGAAGTTGCCTTACATGAGACCAAATATTTCCATGTCAAAAATGGAAATATTTTTCCAATCATCAGGTAAGAAGAAGGAAAAAAAAAAATCTGAAAAATCAGAAAAAGAAAAAGGAAAAACAAAAAGGAAAAGAAAAAGAAACTGGTAAGCAATAGCCTTAATGCCAATGCAACAGTGTTTTTACAAAAAAGGTTTATTATTCAAGATTCTTCTACTTCTACCACGTGAGTGTTCATCATTCATTTCCTTTATTCCCTCTGCTCGGCATAGGGTTCTTCTGCCATCATTTCAGGTCCGTTTACCTTTAATTTATTTAGCTCAAGAGCTAAAGGTAAAGTTTTTTCCTTTACCTGCTCACTTCTGAAACTGATTAGCTCAGGAAAAAAAATATATAAAGCATGTTGTTAGATTCCCTTACCATGGATTCAACTGTTCAAGATGCAAAGTCTTTTTAATTCAGACTGTGCCATCGTGGCCTTGGGGCAATCAGGAATTAAACATGGAGCTGCTGGCTCTCTGACATGTTTTGCCTGAGTGTACCATCTATTTCACCCTTTGGTACATTGTCTCCAGCATTACTGCTTTTGCCTGGACAGGCTTCTTTCTGTACAGGCTCCTTTCTGTGACCAGCAACAGACAATGTGACCTCTGCTGTATTCAACATTCTGCGTGGGTTTTGTACCACATTGCTGACCTTTTATGATATCCTATTGTGACAATCTTTTTTTCTAGTAAAAAATCCTACCACATGGAACAATTTCATCTCCATAATCCCAATGCCTTTTGTATTATCGATGGTTCTCAGGCTATTTCTTGTTAGCTTCAGTCTAAGATAATTCTTTCAAGCAGCCGTGAAGTTGGGTCATTTTACATTTCTTGCTCAAACTTGTCAAATTTTATAACAGTAAAAGGTAGCACTTGAATCACATTTACTTCAAACCCTTCTTCCTGCAGCTTCTTTCTTTCAGTGTTTATCAGCACTCTTAAAAGCATGTCTGATATAAAAAGCTCTTTACTGGGACAGTATTCCAGTTTAATGAGCATTTTTACAATTTTATGATCATTTTCTGAAGTCTAGGTAGTGCTTCTTTGCACAATGACTTCTGTAATAGGGCTTCTGAAGTTTTTTAGGCTGCATCTTCTCTGACCTATTTCTCTTTATAAACATATTTATGCAACTTCTCACAAACAAAAATATTTGCCGGTGTATATTTTCTAGGCTGAGAATTTAGTTTTTGTGTTAAAGCTAGTGTTTCAGAGGAACAGACAGGTACTCAGAAGGGCAGGATACGTTGGCTACAGGCTGGATTTGATTTTTCTCGACTCAGTAAGTGGAAAGAGGCAGCTGCTACTGCCTCCAGTGTGTTGTTTAACCTCCTGGCTACTTGCTAAAGTCTTCTCCCACTCCTTACCTTGCCCAGCATGCCTGTAGCAAGGTCTGGCCTTTTCAAGGTTTCAGTTTTTCAAGGTGGGAGTGTCGTGCTTAGTTTGACTCAGTATTGAGCTGCTGCACTTTGTAATTGCAAAAAAGGAAACTGTCATAACTCTAATGAAAGTCTTTATTTTCGAGCCTCCATCATCATTCTTGTAGTCAATTTGATTCAGTCCCCCTCAGCCTCAGGCACTCAGTTTTGTCCTGTCATCTGGCCTGTTCATGAGATTCCTCTTTGTTCACTTTGGGTGACAGGAAGAGCTTACTCCAGGAAAGGCATCTGCAGAGGCTAGACCTGATGGCTGAGTAGTCAAGACCTAACATAGCTGTTAATTACACCAACTTGGTTGTGGGGATTGTTGTGAAAAGCAGAGCTATCCAGGCTGAGTCCCTGCCCTTGTATGGCATGGTGAGCAGGCAGAGTGGGCACTCTGCTTACCAGTGCCCTTGGAGGTCAGAGGGAGGAGTGTGTGGGGGCCAGCCAGGTTTGGTGTAAGATCTTGCATGCTGCCTGGCCTGCGGATTCCTTAAGGTAGGAGAAAATCAGAAGCTTCTACTGGGCATCCTTCGTGTTCCCAACAACTTTGTGCAGCCCAGCCCCTACTGCACAGGGCCCTTGAGTCCATCCATCAGCTGCCCAGCTGCCTGGACACTAAAGCTCTTTTACCAGAGCACCCTCTAACCAGTCCACAAGCCACGTCTCTGTGCACCACATTCTAGCCCATGGTGTCCGTAACAAACAAGTGATACTCAGAAGCTGATACTGCAGACAATAACAATTAATTCATGAGGGAAATAAAAAAAGCCTGTGTTGGTATATATTGTCTCACCTTCATACTTCACGTGTGTCACATGATAGGGTTTTAACTGTAAATGCTGCAATGCCATGAACAGTTGGATGTTGTGTATGATTTGGGGCAGTGAGGTCAGTCAGAAAGCAGCAAACACTCTGGTTGCAGAATGCACTGATTTGCAACTGGGAGATGACACCAAGAAATGAGTGAGATTTCAAAAGTCAGTAGTAAAGCTGATTTTGGTGCTTCTCTGTAGGCATCTTTAAAGATTACATAACACAACCTCAGAGCATGGGTCTGGAGAGATACCTCTTCATACGGTAAATTGATTTGCTTATAAAATTGCATCAAATGGTATTTTTAACACATCTTACTTTTCTCAGCTTAATTAACTTGAACCATAAATTTATTTTGCTTTTGTGCAAGAATTGAAAAATGCTTGTGCTTTATAAGATTAGAAATTTTAAATCAAATAAATGTTAAAAAGGGGATTGCAAATGGCCTAATATGGATAATGGTAAGTCAAGCTAGCTGCCTTAGACATAAGAATAAAATTATTTCTTCCTCCCTGAGTTCAATGACAGCAAAAATAAAGCTTTCAACAGAAGGCTTGTAGTTCACACAACATTAGGCACATTCTGAGTAAATTTCATTTCCACAGCTACTATATGTTTGCACAAACCAGCGTGAAACCTGTCCATCATATGAATAATCAAAGGAAATGCAGATATGTTCAGAGCAAACTTGACTTGGAAGTTTCTTGTAGCAGCAAAGTCTCTATGAGTCAGTCAGATGTTCCAGAATGAAATATTCAGAAAAGGATTTTCAAGTTAATTCTGTGAAATTAGTTCCTCATATTCTATATGAAACAAAAAGGTGTTGAGTTTGTGAAGACAAAAGAAACCATCCAAACTTTCTATTCTTAGTACATTTAGGAAATTAAGTCTGCCTCTTCAATCCAAAACTTACAGACAGATAGGAAAATATTATGAGTTATTAATGTGCCTCCAGCATATGAAAAGCCATAGTAAAGACTTTAAAATGTTACTGATCCCAGAGAAGTGTAAAAGAATCCCTGTGACTGGAATACCCAGAAAAAATGAAGAGTCTTCAAGAACACAACAGAATCATAGAATTGCTTAGGTTGGAAAAGACCTTCAAGATCGTAAAATCCAAACATTAACCCAGCACTGCCAAATCCAGCATTACACTATGTCCCCCAGTGCCACATCCACATCTTTTAAATACCTCCTGTGGTGGTGAATGTGCCATTTCCCTGGGCAGCCCACTCCAGTGATTGACAATCCTCTCAGTGAAAGTTTCCTAATATCCAATCTAAAGCTCCTCTCATGTAACTTGAGGTCATTTCCACTTGTCTTAATACTTGACATTTGTAAAAAGAGGCCGACCCCCACTTGGCTACAACCTCCCTTCTGGGAGTTGTAGAGAGCAATAATGTCCCCTCTGAGCCTCGTTTTCTCCAGGCTGAACAATCCTAGCTCCCTCAGCCACTCCTCATAAGATCTCTGCTCCCTAGCTCAGTTCCCCTTCTCTGGAAAAGCTTCAGCCCTGCAAAGTCTTTGCAGTAGGGGCCCAGAAATGAACACATGATTTGAGGTGTGGCCTCATCAGTGCTGAGTCCAGGGGGACAATCCCTGCCCTGCTCCTGCTGGCCACACTATTGCTGATACAGGCCAAGATGCCCTTGGCTTTCTTGGGCACCTGGGCACTGGGCACATTCTGGTTCATGTTCAGCTACTGTCACCAGCACCCTCAACTCCTTTTCCACCAGACAGTTTTCCAGCTGCTCAGCCTCAACCTGTAGCACTGCCTGGGGTTGTTGTGAGCCACGTAAAGGATCTGACACTTGGCTTTGTTTAACCTCATAAGACTTTCCAGTGTCTTTAAAGGAATCTGATCCTTTTGTGCTTCCCATACAGAGCAGCCACTCTTTACAATGTCAGGTCTTTTTTTTCATTTGTATTTAAGTGAAATTTATACACAATCCCTAACACAGAATGGAATTTAAAATCCACAGCGATCACTGGATTATCTTGAGATACAAAGTAAGCATTAGGCTTTCACTAGGATGATTTGGCTTGGAAAGGGGTTGACCACTTAAGAATCTTGTGTCCTTCATAAATGTGTTTCTGCTTCAAAATTCTGATTTAGTATCCTTGATGCAGGAAATGCTGCTGATTTTTTGGGTTTTTCCCCCAAGGAAAATTGCAGAAATTACCTGATGGAAAATATATATAAATTTATGTATGTTTGCAATCATAAGTGTTTAATTGTTCCCACCACACATTTTACTATAAATTCAGCATTAGGACTCCCCCAGCACAAATTGCTCACTATTAAAATGCCAACTAAACAAATAATTGAAATTAAAGTATTTTGGAAAAAAACTAACCAACCAAAATAAAACAGCTGCGGTTAACAGACTCCCCTTAAAGCATAAATTCAAAATATGGTGCAGACCAAAAAAAAGAGAAAAGAGTGTGATTACATCAGAAGAAATTTGGAAGGACTTCTTTTTTTTTTTTTTTTTTTTTTGAGCCATGTGGATCAGGTCTCCTAAAAACAAGGGGGAGTGAGAACAAGAGGGCACTAAACCTTCTGGGAAGTATTAACTGTTAAAGTTGTGAAGGATAGGACAAACAGGCACAGACTTGCTCTGTGCAAGCTCAAGATCCTGTAGTAACACTGCAATGATATGCAAGAGCAGCTTTTCCCTTTATACAAGGATGCAGGGAAATAGAGAGAAAGTGATAGAGAGGTTGACTGGACAAGCCAAGAGATGCTTGATCAGGGGATAAGCCATTTCTGGAGGTGGGCCAGACTGAAACTTTGTGAGTTTATGAGTTTCTGTTTTACAAGGGACAGAGGAGTTTGACACTATTCATAGTCCAAGTATATAGTATTTGTACAGTTAAAGCAGGGGGTGCCTTATCCCTGCCATGTTTTCTTTCATGTATTTCTTGTCAGCAGTACAAACTTTCTGAGTTTGTCTGAAAAGCTTCCACCATTCCACATTTATAGGCTCTTTGCAGCAGTGGGTTTTTACTTAAAACCAAATCCACATTCTTTTCCTTTGGTTTCCCTTAATCTTTGGTTGACCTCGGTATAGGGATCTCTCACGGCCATTTTATTTCCTATGAAAATCAAGACTAGGGAGAACACCCCAATAATCCAGCAACAGAACTGGGAAAGGAGTTAGCCTGAATTCTGCATACCTGGAAGACCCCTTTTGCCTCTGCAGAAGATAAAAATTCCAAGGTTGGGGTTCCTGCCACAGAAAAGGAAAAGTGGGAATGAAGCTGAACCTGACTAGAATTCCACCACTTCAGAGTGAGTGCTTCTGAAGTTCAAATAGAATTGAAAATGTAATGTCAGTCAAAAGTGATTATGTCCAAAAAAAAGCTATTTATCTCAGAGCAAAAGGATTGAATAAGTACAAAACTGCCTCAGCACCTGCCATCCCTACCTCTATTTCAACCTGTAGTTACTGCTGCACTTCTTACATGTTTTCAGCTAAAAATTGGGCTTGTTAGACTCTATTCTGGGGCCAGTGCAAATCACAATTGATCAGTGAAGGTACGCTGATTTATTCTGGTTTGCTCCTGTTGGTCATGGGGCAAGATACAGCAGAGTTCTGGTAGCACTTTTGCAATTAGAGGAGATCGGGGCAGACAAATGGTCCTGCTTTAAAAATGCCACCAAATGTCACTTCTCCCACTGTGTTATCTTCCAGCTCCATGATAAAACTTTAGGACTGATCCTATGAAAATACAGCAGTTAGACAGTGCTGAGGATAGCTGTACATTTGTTCCCTAGAAGGCCTGATCTTTCATATGGCATCTTCACAACAACAGACCAGGCATATGATGCTAAGTCACAACTGGCATTTGCCACTACTCTTTGCGTGCCTACAAACTGCACGTGCACAGCATAAAATGGCAGATGAAAGAAACATGAAAGAAAAGACATTTTCACCCAGCTGGAAGTAGAGAGAGGATGTTAATTCCCTAGGCCACACCTCTTCCCTCACAATCCCTTCAGGAATAAGATGATACCTAATTTGCTAATTGTTACAATGTTAGAAGGAGAAAATTGTTCTTTCTGATTCTATATCCTGAGATGTGCCACGGTACTAAACATTAGTAACTGACTGAGCTATTTTTATACTATCTCTTAAAAATTTGTCAGTTAGAAACAATAAATTGAAAATAATACAGCTCTAGAAAGACCCATGTAAATAACTAGTGCTTGTTTTCCCAACTAGTGGGCATTATTCTTTTACAGATATCCTTTAATTGATATGCTAAGCATTGACAGCTTATTGATTGGGTGAATGCTCCACTCTTTGTAATGTTTCTTTAATGGTATCTAAAGTGAAGTGTCTAGAGTCCAGCATGTAAACCCCTTAGACACTTCTGATAGTCTAACCTCAGCGCTTTGTCAGCAGTCCCTCCATAAATGCCCCTCTCTTTGTCTTTTATCTGCTACAAAAGACTGTCTCAAAGCTATAAAAAAATGTCTCTTTCTTCAGTGACAAAAGATACTGCCACACTTCATCTTCCTGAAGGGATTTAGGAGATTCCTGATTAACTTCAGTGGGAGAAGAGTCAGACCCAGGATCTCACAGTATCCTTTCTTTCGCTCGATAAGTTGTAGTTACTTTGCATTGTTTAGCTATGTACAGACTACATTCATTAGTCATTTTCATTCGTGACACGGATGAATTCATTAGTTTCTGATGCTGATTTAGATTCATAACTATTACTTATAATTAATTGCTAATGAAGGCTATTACTGTCTAGCTGACATTTTTCCCTTCCCTGCTAAATGCTAACAAGTTCGAGCACAGGAAAAAGGTCTTGTCTTAGACAGGAATTGACTCTTTTTAACAAGCAAGTCTAAACAGTGCTATTTTAGAGCATGAGGTCTTTTCTACCACAAGTACAGAGTACTGTCTTACAGAAAACAAACTAGTAAAATATAGAAATATAAATATAGAACGTAAAATAGTAAAATCAAGGCTACAAAAAAAGCTATTTTGTTTTTTGCAGATGTTTGCAAATAGAGCCTCATTCATCCTTCCCCTTAATCTTCCTCCCATAAAGACACACATGAGCAACAGAGAAGTATTTCTAGTGCATTTATGCATTGGTAAGCACAGATGACAGGGCATCAAGGGAAATTCTGGTCTCTGCTGCTTGAAAAACAGTCTTTCAATGATGTCAGAGAAGCTATTCCAGATTGTATCTGGTGTATAAAACTTCTGAAGCTCAGCTTTCTCCATTTTCATTTCCCTCATACACCAGGCCAGCTGGAAAGAGCAGTTAAAGACAGACACCATGGGTCTGAAAATAACATGGCACGCAGACAAAAGGGAACCTTCTGGCCCACGTCAACTTTTGAAAAGACAGTTTTCCCTCACATAATTTACTGGTTGAAGAGATAAAACAGAAATAAAATGGCATAAATTAATGCATTTCAACTGGGACATGGGAGTTCCAGTTTTATTTCGACTTTACATTTGTCTTGCCATCCTCAACAGAAGAAACAGAGAAATTTTTATCATTACCCCTGAAACATTATATCCTCTTCTTACTGCACTGATACACAAATTTACCTCTAGACCTTATGAGGTAGCCGCTTCATGAAACCTGCTCTTCCCTTGACTTTGGAAGACTACAGAACATACAGATCTGTGGTCAGACAAATATACCAAAAGAAAAAAAGGAGTAAATGAGCAGGTACCTGTTCTCTCAATTGCCTGAATACAAGACGGAAGTCACACAGAGGGGTGCTCATGGACCTCGCAGAAATGTTACCTGTGTCCTTTCAACCTTGTTAGGAGCACTTGGCAGGATGAAACAGGGTGAGGGAAAGCCAAGATACCAGATATTTTTCCCCAGAAAACATTGCTCCTTTGGGTGATTTGTCCAGCTTTATTGTGTGGGACCACTCTCAGAAGGGATTTATGAAGAAGCACATGCTAAATTGTCCAGTTTGGAACTGGGAACAAAAAAAGCACAGAAGGTTGAAAAGCCAGTATAATTTGAGGGAGCCTTGGCCAGACACTGTGAATTTGGCATTCCATGGTTTTGCTTTGTGAAGAAGCCCTTATAAATTGCTCTTGTAATTTAATATTAATCAGAAGAGCCAATTAATTCCAATACTTTTTAAAAGCTATTTTCAATGGGTTTTATGTAAGAAATACTATATTTAGCTTAGCATTAGGTACTGACTAACATTTTAAACTGAGATATCAGCATGCCTAAAAACATTCAGGGAAATCTCAAAACAAACAATGACTATAGCAAATCTGAAGGATGTTAATATAAAGGTAAATGACCTGCAAAAGGCTTCTTTCCAAACCACTGGGAAATCAGAATGTTTATTTATTATGGCAAATATGTACTTGACATTTGAATTTTTATACTATGTCTGCCTAGCTCTTCTAATCATTAGTGTCCCCGTGGGCTCAGATATTTCATTTCTGCTTAACTCAAATGTGAAAACAACCTCAACTAGTTTTCCTGTATGGTATTTGTTGATGCTTTCTCAAACTTCTTATTCATAAAATCTTACTGATACCAACACTGATAATAGCCAAACTCCAAGAGTGGTGCTTAACAGTTGCTATCCACTCTGCCTGCTCCAGTATCCCCAGATTTCATTCTGTATGTCACCACGCCTGGACTCTTCTGTAATTAATTGAAAGTTTAAAATGGAAAGGCAAGGGGAAAAGAAGAAGCTCTAGGACTGAGTGAATGAGTTGTGTACTAGCCCAATAAACAAAAAAGACAGTTGGCTGTAAATGGTGCAATTTGCTGATAGAGATCAGTGATGTGCAGTTGAATAATATTATCTATAACTAACATTCGTCTTGGAGATGTGAGTAGATCAAGGAGGTCATTATGTTGAGAGAATGTTTGGAACCTGATGCAAAGGGGTTTTCCTTTTCGTGTTCAAGGGGACATGTTCTATGAAAGCTGTTTTACTGTATTTGAATAAATAAGCCTCACACATGGAGAGGAAACCATGCAAACAGAGATCACAGAGAAGAACTGCTTGCCCAGGACTCACTGTTTAGAATTCTGCTTTACTCTGTCTTCTTCCATCATTAGCTGTGGAAGGTTGGATGACAGGGCAGGAAACCCTAAATTGTGGCAGTCCTTTATGTGTTCTATAAATCACATTCTCCATGAGTTCTGAAAGATCTGGGGTTAGACCTTTACTAGCAGTGTAACCATGAATCAAAATTCAGTGGAAGTCAGTATAAAAGTTTGCACAGATTTCTATGAACCTTGGATCAAGGAAGTATACACATGTAACATGCTCTATCCCCAATTTTACAGTGTCCCAGCACTGCTGTTTAACACATTAGGCTATTTCACTATTTAAAAGCAATGCTAAAACAGCAACATATTTCCAGCTTTGTCTGCTACATTATTATAATGGATTATTAACACACATTCATTGTCAAAATAAAAATAACAAAGCTCTGTTTTGGCAACAGTAGGAGTGACAAAACATAAATAAGAGAAGCAGAAACTGATCAAACAAATTAATTTTCCTTTATAGCAATTTTTTTATCAAGAAACATCACTACTGCTTACAATTAATGGATTATAATTAAACACAACATTAATATTCAGTGGTTTTTTAAAAAAATTACTGTATTCAAAAGCTGTTACATTAAGAAAAAGCACCGGCCTCATCACAGATGTGATGGTTCAGCTGTATTTCAAATATATAAAATAAAAATGAAGGCATCTTATTCATGGGGTGCAATCCATGAACCAAAATTGCCTCTGGATTTACAAATATGTAGTTAAATATAACACTAATTTATTCAATGTGATTCGTGATTAAAGGCCATCCTTGTAAATGTGGCTTCTAGTTAACATCCTTCCCAGATGTTTCCTTGGCAGATTCTACATTTAAAATGATTAGAATGTAAATTATTGATGTTCTTTCTCATTTCAATTATTATCAGCATTTGTGCACTTCTTTTTCTTTTCTTTATATTTGAAGTCAGTTCTAAGGATAATTTCTCCCTGAAAAATTCAATGCCAAAACCAGGTGAAATTAAACCTCTCTCACAGAAGAACTACTCCTCTTCAATGCTCTAATTTGCAGTAGCTTATAACTTTCTCTTTTTTGTCAAAGGTCTAAATTACCTTTGTGCAGATTTAGTTCTTGGGGGTTTTGCTTATATATAATTTAGGAACATAAATTTGAAGGAAATCTACTTAGCTAGCTCAGTTATCCACGTATGATTGTAACATATATTACCCTACTTACTTTTGGGATGCTAGCATAGACAAACACACCTGTACACATCTATACACTCTAATGGATGCCCACATGCCCAAATTCAAACATACACCCACTCTCAGTGAAATACTCAAACATGTCATAATGGAGGAAATCTCCAGGTGGGCTAAATCAAGGTAGTTAACTGCTATTAATGCAATTTTGGTGCTCTCTTACTGAGATATAGCCCTGTGTTTGCTTCAGTAAGGAACATGTGGCTTCCTGGAGTAGGAGAGAAAAAAACCCTGGGTGGATGTGAAAATAGCACACTTTAAATGTTTCGGTCAGTGTTTCTCAGCATGACTTAAATATACCCCTTCAAATTTTGTTCTGTCTTCCATACTCTGACAGGGAATACAACAGGCCAAAAATCTGCTTCCAGAGAGAGAGAGTTTACAGAACTCCAGGAGTGCTGAAGGAGTGATTGTGGCCTATGACATTGTTGCTCATCAGCTGCTGGCAACACATCAGTTGGCTGTCCAAGAGATGGGGTTGATCTGACAGATAATGGCATTTAATTAGAAATCATTACATCACACACATATATACACACAGAGATTTTTTTGCTTTTAAAGAAAGAAACATACAGAATGGGAGGAAATTATTAATATTCAAAGTGTAATCAGCTTAAGCAGTCTCAACATCAGTGGAACAGACCAGAGCTCTGAGTCTGATGCCTTTAAAGAGAATTTGGGTTATGGGGGAGGAAGGAGATGAGGAAGGAGATAAGAAATTTGCAGTCACATTCCCAAACCTTTCGGAAGGATGCTCCTCTTTAGCGTATATATATAAAAAGTTGAAATCATTGTGTGATTAAACTGCTCTACTCTTGACTGTTGCGGGAGGCTTGACTACCTCCATGACCTTCTTTTTTCCTAAAAAAAACCTAGAGAGCCCAGAAAATTAATTTGCTCATAACTGCTGCTTATTAATGTAGAACAAACATCTCCAGCCATGATGGGAAAATGTAACAGAATATCTCTAAACACAGCAGAAGTGGAACTGGTACATCTGAGACAAAACATTAAATTAAATACGTTTCAAAGAGTGAATACAGGCTTTGCTTCTGGGGATAGAGACTCTAGAAAAGATTTGGTTGGCAGTCAGGTTGAGATCTTAGAACAACACAGGAAGCAAAGGTGATTAGACTGAAGACTGTGTAAACTGAGGGATGTGGAGTGGAAGCAAAGAGGCTTTATCACTGCTGTTTTGAACTATAGTGAGGAAATGGCTTGTAGCACATTGCAGGTGGTTGCAAGACTTGGAATTCAAAGGCAGAAACAGTAGATAGAGAAGACAGCCAGCATAATCAAATAATTGGAAATTGTCCTGTGGAGTGAAAAATGACAGGAAAAAATCTATTTCATTTCTCAAAAAAGAAGCTTTAAGAAGGCTTGATTGCACCCTAGCAGAAGGTAGAGTAACAGGAGGCAAAGGCTGCAAGCTGAAGTTCAACAAACTCAGAACACAAGCACGGTGGACATTTCAAATTGTGATGATGAATAGTCTTTGAGACAACTGAGCAATTGTTGACAAAGAGCCAAGATTCTAAAATCGAGACAGATCTTTTCTTCCCTCTTTTCCCTACTCTCCCCCACCCCCAGGAATATAGATTTACGCTAAACCCGAAGAAGATTCAGATAAACTCTTTGAACAATTCTTTCTTCAAGATCAAGCCCGATGGTTCCAACTGTCTGGCAAATACTCTCTTCTACCCCATCAATGTTTCTGCCTAAGTTGTTATAAACAGAACCTGTGGCAGGTATGTTTTTTCCACAGAGTTCGCTACATGTCTCTGATTGCTAGTACACCACTGGGAAGGCCTCTTTCTCTCTCAGCTACATTCTCCATTTCTCCACATTTCAAAATGTCTTTACTACTGCTCTGTCCTAGAATTCCTTGTGTCTGTGGTGCATTAGTTCTGTGCAGACACTTGTGTGGTTTTATGCATGCACCACCAGCCTGAATCCTCTCTAAACCCTAGGAAGCAATGCTTTTCCAGCAGGTCACCTTCAATTCTCTGACTCCACTTGGGCAGCTTTCTATTTCAGCAAGGTTACATTGCAATAATTATTGACACAAAAATCAAACCACTGTATTAACCTCTATTTAAAAAACTATTTTTGAAAGGACAATAAATATCAAAGAAACATAATTATTAGAAGTATAGTTAGACCTTACTAAACTCACACAGGGAAGTCTTTAAGGTGATGAAGAACTCTAAACAACACTGGTGTGGATGAGTATATAGTATATGTGACTCACAGCTGTGTTTTCAAAGTACTGCCTTCCCTAAGGTACTGAATGTCCTCTGCTTCAAAATAAAAAGCAAAATGCTGTACAGCATATGCTCTTCAGCCTCAGAGTGATATGCAGGAGTCCGTTTTAAACACATTGGCCAGGTTCCTCCCACCTGTAACTTTAAGCACTAACTAATCCATATAGTTTTGAGAAAGAGAGGAAAGATCATCTTGTTGAATGGTTCTAGGCTAAAGCACCTATGGCTGTACACAGAATTGGAATCTCTCAACTTCAATCTTAAATGAGGAAAGGAGAAGAAAAGAATTTGAATGTTAGTATTTCATAATAACACTCATTTAAGAGAATACAAAATAAGATCCCAGATCCATTTCTTAACCTTTCTAATTTCTGTTCTCTTAATCTTTCTCTTTTCTCCTTTTTCTTTTCATTCTATCCTTTTATTTATGCCAGCTACTTGATCCACATCTGCCTCCTGTGCCATATAAGAAATATCTTTCACCAGATAAACAAGTACTAACAATATTTTCATATTCTGTCAAAATCCCCCACTCCTATCTATCCCCTTTGTCAGTTGGGCAAGCTTCACTTTCCACAACAGTTTCTACATATGGACAAATACTCTGATGTCAGCAGTCAACTACCCGGGAAAAAATGTGACAAAGTTATCTATCATTGTTGTATATCCATTTTGGGCGGTGTCATCACTGGACCAAAGGGGAGACATGCTGCTGCAAGTGAAGAGGAAACCCAGCTGTGAATGCAAGTGAAAGAAAAGATGATGTAGAAATGAAGAGTGATATTTCTACCCATGTTCTTTCAGTCATAATGCTGTATTAACAGGAGTTTTGCACTTCATGATCATTAATCATGTGTTGATTTCCATACAAACTATTGTAAGGGTAAACCTGATCTGTCACTGAACACCTTATGAGCTCTACTGTATAAACCAACCCTAAAAGCACATTCAGGTTATTTGAGCTCCTCTAGGAATTTTAAAGAATATCTACACTGCTAGAATCTCTACATACATTTGGGACTTCAGCAGTGTCTATGCTTGAATCAATTCTGCTCTGGTTTAAGAAGTAAAAAAGGCTGCTGCTTTGAAAAATTACAGAGGTTTTGATAATGTCAGGCCAGCATTGCTATAAGAGTTTCCAACAGATGGGATACAGCTGATGCATTCTTCCCTACCATTATCAACAGGAGTTTTTCAGTAAGGTTACTATGCCATAAACCTGAAGAGTAAAGCAAGGACACTTGTCATAACTGATTGACAGCAGCAGTGTGAGGCATATATCACCATTGGTTGAGTGCTGTATCAGTATGATAATAGGTATGTTAAAAATTGATGTGTGTATTATTACAATGTAGCTAAAAACCCAATCATGTAGCTTTAATATATACCCTTATGATCTGAGAAGAATAAGACTGCTCCATGATTAAACATTGCTGAAGGAGTAAATTTTAGAGAAGTTGACTTAAAGTCTGAAAGATTGATGAATATGCAGGTAGTCTGAAGGCTATTTTTTCCCTTCCAGTGTTTTGGCTGGGAATCTAACTCTGTATCCCTGTCCAGATGCTGTCTGTGACTATCTCACACTTCTTTATTGTCAAATCAATCCAAAGAATTTCATTAATATTTTTCCTGAGTCATGCGAATAAGCTCAGATCAGGCCTTGAGGCTTCACTGGCATTCCACACGTCTCTTCTAGAGGTATTTAATCTGCTTTTTCCCTGGATTTTCTGCTGCAAGATATGTTTGTTCTTTCCAAAATCAAATCCTCAGGAAGGAGACTTGGGCCTTTCTCTCCTGGAATAGCAACTATGACAACATTTGCATAAGCAAGCCAAAAAGAATGGAAGCATAGGACAAAGTACTGTCCCTTGACTGTCCATGCTGTTGGATGTTTGGTAATGCCGTAGGAACACTTTTGGGCTGGGTTATACAGTATGGCTGGAAGCCAAAGGCTGTCTGTTTGCATGTGGCTTCCCAGATATGGAAGGGAAAGAGCAATGATTGCAATGCCCCTGAGTTGTGCTACACCATTTAGTCTCAGAATCTTAAATCTTGCCATCACAGTTTCCAGCTCATTTATTCATACCCAGAGGCATGGAGAGAAGGATTTAAGTGTACTGGTGGACAAAGAACTGAATATGGCCCAGCAATCCACTCTTACAGCCCAGAAAGCCAACTGCATCTCAGGCTGCATCAAATGAAGCATGGGCAGAAAGTCAAGAAAATTGATTTGACAACACAAAGCTGGGGGGACTGGCTGGTCCACCAGAGTGCTGTGTTGACCTTCAGAGGGACCTCGACAGCTTGGGAAGATGGGCACAAAACTGCCTGAAATTCAACAAAGGCAAGTGGAGTGTCCTGCACCTGGATTAATCCCATGTGCAGGCTGGGGACTGACCTGCTGGGAAGCAGCTCTGAGGAGAAGGATCTGGGGGTCCTGGTGGACAAAAAACTGTCTAAGAGCCAGCAGTTTGCCCTGGGGCCAAGAAGGCCAATGGTGTCCTGGGGATCATTAGGAAGAGCATTGCCAACAAGTCAAGGGAGGTGATCCAGCCCCTTGGCTCAGCCCTTTGAGGTCACATCTGGAGTGCTGTGCCCAGTTCTGGTCTCCTTAGTGGAAGAGAGAGATGAAGCTCCTGGAGCAGGTCCAGCAGATGGTGACAAAAATGACGAGGGGGTGGCNGGTGCTTTCCAGTACATAAAGGGGGCCTACAAGAAAAAAAGGGAAGGGATATTTTTACAAGGACAGTGATTTTAAATTGAAAGAGAGTAGATTTAGATTAAATAGAAGGAACAAAATCTGTACTGTGAGGATGATGAGGCAGTGGAACAGGTTGCTCAGGGAAGTTATGGCTTCACCATCCTTGGAATTGTTCAAGGACGTGTTGGATGAGGCTTTGAGCAACCTGGTCTAGAGGGACATGTCTGACTATGCAACANGTTCCACCTGAACATGAAGAAAAAACTTTAGTGTGCAGGTACCTGTGCACTGAAAGAGAGAGACTTCCCAGAGGGACTGGAGAGTCTCCCTCACTGGACATACTCAAGAAGCATCTGGATGCAATTCTGTGCAATGTGCTCTGGGATGACCCTGCTTGTGCAGGGAGGTTGGACCAGATGACCCACCATGGCTCCTTCCAATCTTACTCATTCTGTGATTCTGTGATTCTGTCTCCCTGCCTGGAATACTGTGTCCAGCTCTGGGGCCCTCAGCACAGAATAGAAATGGACCTGTCCTGATGAGGGCCATGAAGATGATGATTAGAGGAATGGAGCACCTGTCCTGTGAAGAGAGATTGAACAAGTTGGGGTTGTTTTGCCTGGAGAAAACAAGGTTCCAGGGAGAACTTAGGGTGCTTTCCAGTACATAAAGGGGGCCTACAAGAAAAAAAGGGAAGGGATATTTTTACAAGGACAGTGATTTTAAATTGAAAGAGAGTAGATTTAGATTAAATAGAAGGAACAGAATCTGTATTGTGAGGATGATGAGGCAGTGGAACAGGTTGCTCAGGGAAGTTATGGCTTCGCCATCCTTGGAATTGTTCAAGGACGTGTTGGATGAGGCTTTGAGCAACCTGGTCTAGAGGGACATGTCTGACTATGCAACAGAGATGGAACTAGATGATCTTTAAGGTCTCTTCCAACCCAAACCATTCTGTGATTCTACAGTTCTATGGTAATGTTAAAAATACAGTGGCATGGGTGGCAGTTTAAAGACAGCATTTCAGAAAGTACAATGACTGGCAGTCGTTGACAGTGACATATGACATATGACATTTATGACAGTGTATATAACTATGTATTTATATGTCTGTACTATTTATTTTGTATGTGTTGTATATTATGTGTTTAGATTTTCATTTCGATACCATTCATGTGTGCATGCTTTTGTTTACATTTAAAGTTTTCATGAAGTAAGAAACTGAAACATCTAGAAGTTTTTAATTCAAATAAAAACCTCTGAACTCTACCAAATTAAAATGTTTTGATTCCATAAGTATGCTTTTAGACTATTTTAATTTTAGAGCAAAAGTCATATTTTTAGTACCTTTTTTATTATGAATCTCAATTTCCTCATGGAATTGTCATCATTTACAAGGAAAGAGCAATTTCATTTCCTGGCTAGCTACGCACAATGAATTTATCAGCTCCTCTGGTTTGCAGAACTTGCTGTGTCATGAACTTGAATGAATGATAGCTACTCGATTTGGACATCTCCTATTCAGGATTTTTTTCAGAACAGCAATGGTCGTTAGTCTATTTGAACAGTGATACAAGATAAAAGGAAAATCCAGACTTTTGGGAGAAAAGAGATATTCTCAGGAACTCTTTGTCAAAACCCATTACCATGACCTTACTCCTGCCAAGACAATCCTGCCATGAGAGGCTTTGAAAGTTGCCCATTAGTGCAGAGATTTCCTATCCCTTGTGATGTTTGGGATAATAGCTGAAATAAAGACATGTAAGTGTATTTGTCATGTGTACAGACACCATCTGGAATTTGCTTTAATCATTCCATTGCAGGCCTTTTCTAGAATCTGTAGATTGAAAGCTTGTGTAAGACCAGAGAATGCCCAAGAAACCTCGATGACCATTTATCTTCTTCTTATAATGAAAAGAAAATCTAGTTGAAAATTAGTTATCCAGCCAGTCTGGGTTTTTTCCAGCTGGAGGGGAAAAAGGCTTAAGGAGTAAAATAAACCAAAACTGTCTTTTGTAAATAGCAGAGACTGGGAACTAATTATGAATTAATATTCATAAAGAAAATGACAGGTTTTGGATGCCAAGTTTCAAATCTTCAACATGCAGCAATCAGAAAAAATCCTCCCATAAGTCAGAGCAAACTCAAGTCCAACAACCTGAAATTCTACCTCCAGAAATGCATGCTGTGAATGTTCTGTTAAACAGGCTGTACACATCAATGTAAAAATTGTCACTCATTTAAAACTAGAAAAAGAATATGATAATACCAAAAACCTTTCTTTCGAGGATTGCACCTTGAGTGAAAATGAGTGCACACCCTATTCATTACAAGTGCTATCTCTAAGAACTCTGTGCCCAGAATTTTTAGAGATTGATAAGGGATGGTCCAGTGCACACAATTTCAAAGCAGTATGCTGATATTTAGGGTAGAAGCCTGGCCTTGGTGCAGTCAGGGAAGTTTTGACAAAATCGGGAAAGAATTCAATATGTCATGCTTTGCAAGTTTTCAGAAGTATGTGTATTCTTACAACATCAGTGTCCTGTTCTGTCAAAATACCTGTGAACTTCCACCATTTTCATTCTACCTAGCAGACAGCAATAGGACAGGTTATTAAAACAGTTGGTAATAATAACTTCTAAGACCAATTTTATTAATTTTTCTAGATCCAACTCTTCTCTGCCCTCACTTTCTGAGTGACAGCTGCCCCATTCTCATTCATATTGAGTTCTTTTTTGCAGCACACCAGAACAGGTGGATGAAACAGGTGCTCTGAGGCTCAAGAAGAAAATGATGAACTTATGAACTATGAAACAAAAATAGAAAGAATAAAGAGGGAACAGTTGCTGAAGAGAAACATGGCCAGGTAGAATATTGAATTGAGGAGTAGGAAAAGAGCTTACACATCTATGATCATCACAGTTCCCCTCTCCATACACAGCTTCATAAACCTTACCTGTTCATGGGGTATTTTTCAGACAAGATGCTTTAAAACAGAGGTACTGTACCTTAGTACTGTAAATTAGCTTTTACACTTATTTGTGTGGTCTTAGTTTGCAATAAGTAAAAGGGTGTGGAAATGTGATTTACAAGGAGTCTACAAGCCCTCCGGTTCCTATGTTGGTTCCACAAGCAAAAAAATCATATCTGGGGAAAGAATATAACAAAACTCCTGCACTTCACAAGGCCACCAACTCAGAAACAGATGAAATAAAATTAGACAAGAAAGCCACACTCTTCCATAAAGACATGAAGAAGGAAAGGTACTGGCTGCCTGCCAAAGCTATCCCACCTGCACTAGAGTCATGTGTCACATTCACATCTGACTGTCAGTGCTACAGGAGAAAGAGAGACACTAAAGGAAGCATAGAAGGACAGGAGATCTCTTTTCCTTAGATTGCTGACGCTACTTGTGCTGAGAGACGTAACACACACCATTTTGTCATCTGGACAGCAAACACACACATCCCTAAATGTGCTCCCAACCCAGTGGTGAAAAAAACAGAAGGACATGCTGCTGAGATGAAGAGGGAAAGTTTTGGTTAATTTGAACATCGTTGAAGTCCAAGACATAATAGTTATGGACAAATGCCAAATGACAAGCAGAATGTGCTTCTTGTTACCAGGAGGTCACCTCTCATTATCCATCTCCTAGATTCCTCTATTTAGTCACTCTTATAATTGCCTGCATTAGTGTGTTTCTGGTTTTGACTAATATGATTACAAGACAAAATAAAATGGTAACATTTCCAAATCCACAGCATGTTGTACTTCTTCAGAAATGTTAATGTTTCAGAACTCCCCAGAGTTATGCTAGTGCTGAAAACCTGACTATCTATTGTGTATTTTATAAATTCAAAAGCACACACTGGATGATGCATTTCTGTTGCAAAACAAAATGAAAAGGGGCAGAAATTTGAGAGCAGTTTAAGTTTGGCGGAGGAGACTGAGTGGCAAAAAAAGCCTATGGAATCAGTGATGAAGTTGAGTGTCTTAAACACTCATTTGCAGTCATTCATCTCTGGCAGAAGATGTGAGCTATTATTCTAGGTGTCAGGAGTAAACCACAATGCTGTGTCTCTTAGCACCTTATGTGAGCAGAATGTTTGGGCTGGTGAGTGCCTGCTTGCATCTACACAAATCCAGTTCCTAAACTGTGTTGCTCAGGATGGATAGGGAATAAGATAAATTCTCCAATGTCATTTGTATTTTAGTTGAATCCAAGACACAGAGATTTTATGGATTTGGTTGGGGTGTTTTTTTCCAGTTTTTTGTTTGGTTTTTTGGGGGCTTTTTGGTAGGTTTGTTTGTTTGTTTGGGGGTTTGTTCATTTTTTTGGGTTTAACTTCAGAGAGAGAGAGCTTTGGTGGACATGTACTTAATATTTTTCTGTTACATTTTTTTGAAGAATAAATTATTTGCTTTGTTTCCATCAAAAACTCCAACACACTACACGCTTTATTTTGGTGCTCTGTTTTTTGGTTTCTTTCTAAATGTAAACCTAAGTATCATCCAAGAAGGTTGTCATAATAATGACAAGAGTTTCTAATACTTTTAAGAGTTATTTTTCCTAAAGGAAAAAAAATCAGTGGTCAGTTTTTGGACAGTTTTTCTGAAATCAAGATCCCTTATTATCACATGAGGTGGTATCACTTCAGCACTGAAACTCCTTGGTTCTGTTCTAGCCCTGTGTCACCTAAACCAGATCATCGTTCTTTTCTGTTTTCATAGGGATAAAGCTGTTTTGCTGCTTCAGACAACTTTTTTTTTACGGGCTTCAAATAAAGTGTTGATAAAAGAAAGTAAATTATTGTTACGGACTCAAAATAAGGATTTAGACATTAAGACCTAAAATACTGATTTAACCACATACTTGACCCCTGCTCAAAACACTGTATTCTTTTTCTTTCAGACATATTATGAATGGTTTTGCTATAAATAAATTATTGTTTCTATTATCTTACAAGTTTTTCATATGTATATAATATATATATGTCTGTTGTTTTCCTGATAGTTGGAATATCAGGAATCACTAAAAATAGCAGCCCTATTTGTCTCCATTACTGAGGCTGTAATGATGGATGGGAACTGGAGGGAGGATCCAGGTGATCCTGTTTCAGCACGGCTGTTTCCCTCTGCTGACCCACATGGTAAGTAAATGTCTTCAAAGGAAGTAGGAAGACAGAACTTTAAATATCTCTGTCATGTTTTGTGGAGATGCATTAAAATATTTCTGTTATGTGCATTATTCTATATGAGAAAACTCACCACTAATTAGGAGCTCTCTGTCCTGTTAACTACCATGTTTGCTTGCTATCATCATGTCTAAGATCTTTATTGCATGAATAAAAATGTACCAGTGATCAATAAGAAAAATAATTATGTCTGTAGAAGGCAAAGGCATTCATAGATCCATGATAGCTGATGCCAGGCCAGCCATTACACTGCTTTCACATTTAATTTTAACCATTTTATTTTATGACATTCATTCTCACAAGACCATTGACATTTTCTCCATCCCAAAGCCAAATCACCTTTCCAAAGGGAAACAGAACTATCTGAATTAAAAAGACACTCAGGCTTCTGACTGATGAGGTTGATTTAAGTAGTTAGAAAAAAAGGATTAATTCAGGAATAATATTTTGATTGTATAGCTGAAAATTAAAAATCCACATTTATCCACGTGGGATAACTTTTATCTTTCTGATATAAAAATAATCTTCTTATAGCCACTCAAAGAGATCATGGAATCAAAATGGCAAGATGTTTTCTTCATGAAATTTGGTATGGGGAAAAATGACAGAAATACTTGGGGGATAATTATGCTTTCCATAGTCACCTTCAGGACGTGTTATAACTCGTGTTGAGATTTGCTTCCAGATAGATTAATGCACACTTTGAAGCAGATCCTTGTCTGGTGTAAATGGTTCAAGCTCTATTGACTTAGATAACAGTACAGCAGCCTACAATAGCTGGAGACATGTATGCGAGTATCCATGGGCTTACCTTTTCATGTGTGTACAGATATAAAGAGTTTTATTTAATCAGATTAAAGTAAAAGGATTTTCCTGTGGAGCAGAAGGTTAGTCCTATCCTATCAAGCAATTATAGGATACCCAGTATTTTAGACTTCAGAATGTATCTTCTACAACTTTTTATCAAATAAAAGGAGTAACATATTAAACAGTATTTTAATGAAAAAATTTTTTGTGGTGCAAAATCAAGGAAAAATAACTTATGGTAGCACTTTGAGAAGTTATCCACTTTTTATTGAGGACTGTCTCTTTGTAGCTATAGGTACAAAGCATTTATCATTTGTTATCTCAGTCACTCTGCCAGCAACCCTTGCTTTAGAAATGTATTTCATCACAGAACTGTCCAGCTAAATGGATGGCATTTCCCAATGCTGAATTTATGGCTCAATTAAAGTCAGTCTTACCCTATCAGCTTCCTAGTGTGTATACAATTAATAAAAATAAAATGGAAACCTATAATTTCTCATGTCATGGTTTTCAAAACAGGAAAAATTTAAATCAATGCTCTCTTTACAGGTAATGGAATTTAGCATATGTCTGTAGGCTGTGCTACTTTCACCTGAGCTGATAAAATGCAGGCATTGCTTTTCTTTCCTGCAAATGAGTCATTTATTCATGTTTCGTAGGCTTAGGGCTGACATCCACACCAAAGATTGCAAAAATTAAAGATTTAGGAGTAGTTTTATTGGGAGGTTGTTTGTTTTACCCTCCAAAACATGCTCATGAAGGCTTTTCAAAACCTACAGAACACTGCTCATTGTCACTGTGTTTTATATGAGGCAAAGAAATGATCAGGACATGACAGGGACTAAGCAAAAAGCAGAGTCCCTGCTCTGTCTCAGAAGCATGGAGGGGTCCAGCCATTGTCACATTATCAAATGGACCACAACCTGCACATTCTCAGGATGCAGATCTCAAAAAACACTTTTAAATTATTTTCTTTTTTGTGTGGAAAAAAAATACCATTGCGCCATGTAGGTTATCAGAACATGGATTAGGTATAATTATATTTTGCAAGTGTTTTCATTAAGGTTTAGGGAAAAGCCATCACAAATTTTATGACCTCAATGCTGCAGTTAATGACTCAGTGGCCTTTAGCCCTTTTATTTTTGCTACAGATTTGTGTCAGGGAATCAATGTGAAATTGTAAATAAATCCTGTCAACACATTTAGCTGCATTAATCCTACCGAGGATATTGTTATGTCTGATCATTCTGTGGACCAGCAAATATCTGAGCTGCATAACAAAAGATTTTATTTTTTTCTTTGCTTCCTTTTTTTCCTTTTCCTTTTTTTTTTTTTTTTTTTTAAGAACAATGGTGTGTCAGTTTATCTTGGCAGCATTCCATGTTATTCAGTAATAGATGTCACCTCACTACTTCATTTCCAGATATGGCTGCTCCTAACTATACAGTTCTACAGAGCTGGCAACAGTAGGAGGAACTATTTATAATTACATTGATAAACCTTTTTACCATTCAGCCAACTGATTCTGTATTTGTGCCTGCTGCTTTGTTTAATGTGGTTTTCTCAATGAAATGTTAATATGCTCCAGTAAAAGACTGACACTCATAAGCCATCGATGAGGTCATCCAACACGCAGTCCAACACGCAGCATGTATGCCAGAGTAGAATAACTTAATTAAATCCTTCCTCTGAGGATTAAGAGGGTTATTCTGACAGGCTTTTACAAGACTGGGCGTGCTTGCATGGTGCAGAGGAGAGTGGTACAGAGACAAGGAGGCAGCAGAGCAGCTCAAGGCAGCACTGGTACAGTGCAATGCCTCCGATTGAGCTTGCTGGGAGACAGCCAGGATCTGCAGACTCCATATCTCCAGGCTGTGCCCAAGGATTGGCTCAGGGTGACCCTCGAATCTGAGCTGGGCACAGTGGGGGCTGGAGGTGTTCCATTGTGGGAGAAGCCCAGGACTGACAATGCCAGAGCAGGGGCACCAGCAAAGACACTGCAGCCACGGGTGACCATACTGCAGCTGGGATACCTCGAAACAAAGTGCAGCCGAGGAAAATCAGCAAGAACCAGGTATCAGTAGACAAAACACCCCCAAAGCACATGGAGTAACAGACAGAAATCATCATGCCCACAACCACAAACCTCCTATGCCTCACAGGCAGAGCTGAAACAAAATGAGTACAACCTGTGGTGAAAAAAAGAGGAATTTGAGGACATGGAATGAGAAGTGCTCTAAGTGTCTGTGTTCGCTTTTTTTTTCTTGTCTCAGTACCTGAATGAAGGATCAGAAGTTTGTGTTGTCAATATATTAAATTACTAAAACAAAAAGATTCAACCATAACATCTGATAGCTGCTCACTTTTCTCACTACTTAACTCAGATTGCATGATTGTATTGGGTTTACATGGCCACGTTTTTGCAACAGGGGGAACTATAAGGGTGGCTTCTGTGAGAAGCTGCCAGAAGCTTCTTTCATGTCTGACAGAGCAAATGCCAGCTGGCTTACAGATGGATCCACCACTGGCCAAAGCCAAGCTCATCAATGACAGTGTTGGCACCTCTGGGACAACAAATTTAACAAGTGGGAAACAAATTTAACAAGCACTGCTGCTATGCAGCAGCAACAGCAGCCAGAGAGAGGAGTGAAAACATGTGAAAGCAGCAGCCTTGCAGACACCAAGGTCAGTGAAGAAGCAGGCACCACAGCAGAGATTCCCCCACAGTCCATGTGCAGCCCATGGCGAGGCAGCTGTGCCCCTGCAGGCCAGGGAGGTCTGTGGTGGAGCAGAGATCCACCCACAGCCCATGGAAGGCACTGTGCTGGAGGTGGTGGTTGCCTGAAGGAAGCTGTGACTCTGTGGGAAGCTCAGATGGGAGCAGGCCTCTGGTAGGACCTGTGGACTCCTGGAGAGAGGAGCCCAGGCTGCAGTCCCTGTGGGGTCTCACACTGGAGCAGGCTGTTCCTGAAAGATTTCAGCCCTCAGAAAGAGACCCACGCCAGAGCAGTTTGTGAAGAACTGCAGCTGCTGGGAAGGACTCACACTGGAGGACTGTGTCCCATGGAAGGGACCCCACACTGGAGCAGAAGAGTGTGAAGAGTCCTCCCTCTGAGAAGGAAGGAGTGGCAGAGGCAACGTGATGAAGTGACTGCAGCCCCCATTCCCTGTCCCCCTGTAGCTCTTGGTAGGAGGAGGTAGAGAATTTTGAATAAAATTAAGCCTGGAAAGAAGGGAGGAATGAAGGGATGGTGGCTTTAAGATTTGGCTTTGCTTCTCATTATACAGCTATGATATGATTGGTAATTAATTAATCTGGATTACACAAGTCTGTTTTCCATTATGGTAACTGTTGACTGATTTCCCCCTGCCCTTATCTTGACCCAAAAGCCTTTTGTTGTGTTTTCTTTCTCTTGTCCAGCTGAGGAGGGGAGGGACAGAGCAGCTTTAGTGAACACCTGGGGCAACCAGGTCAACCCCTGACAATGATCAAAGCATTCTTTTATTTCTCTAACATATTCAAAAAAATCTTCCTCTTGTAGCCCTCCATTTAATCATGGTCTGATGTCTCTTGCTCATACCATGATGCACTGGTATCTTCCCATAACCTTTCGTCCTTTCCCAGAACCTGTTGGAGGCTTTCCTCCCACCACCAGGTTACTGCTGAGGCCCAGACGCCTATTTGGCTGTGCAGCATCAGCCAGACCTCTCAGCTTCTCTCTCCAGGGTACTGACTCTAACTGTGGGCCTGACCTCATTCAGTCTTTTTGTTTCTTTCACCTAACATGACCATCCTTTGGCTTCAAACATCTTCCCAGTTATACATTAGTCTCACAGTAGGAAAAAACCTTGGCACAAGTAAAGGCATATGTAGATAAACTGGTTGATGAGAGGATTGAAGGCAACCCCTCAAATGCAAACTTGATGTGGGCCGTGGTAAGAGGCTTAAAACAGATGAGTTCATTAACATCTGAGTGCAATGACAGATGAGAATGGCTCTGAAGTACCCAAGTGTAGGTTGATTCCAGTATGACTCATGCCAACAAACCCGGAAACAAACACAGCATCACTGCAGGAGAAAGTTTCTGTCCAACAAGAAGCTAGGAGGAACTGAGAAATGAAAATGATTGGTTAAATTATTGGTACATACTTTGATGTATTTCCAGGTAGTTATATATACATATATGTGTGTGTGTATATATATATATAAATATATATATATAAAAGACAGATAGATAAAGGAAGCTGGTTAGTTCTGGGAAGCAGAGGTACTATAAAAACTTTTAGATTATCTAAATCTAATCAGAGGAATATGATTTTTTGGTGACCCTAAACACCCTGCTAAAGAAGTAGCTCATGTAAAACACGTTAAACACAGAAAGAAGAGAGGTGAAAACATTAATGCTGTTCTTCCATGTGTAAACAGAAGAATATTAATCAAGAATGGAAAGTTCACATTTCCTCTTTAAGTACACTGAAGGGATTGCCTGTTCTGAAACCTAATGAATCTCTAAATATATAAATCTGAATGTTTTTCCTTCTCTAGTCATGCTACAGAAAATCTACATAGACTGAATTTTGCTTTTCCTCTAGGTCCCATCAATCCTTCCTTTTCACTGCATCAGTCGTATCAGTCCTGATGCTCTTTCCTGGTAATGAGCATGCAGAGCTATGTCTGATCTCTGTGCATTGAAGTGAAAGAAAAATCAGACTCCTGCTTAGATCAGCAGTTAAGACAGTCATTTATTTCTTGTGTTTATTTATTTCAAATTAATGAAATTATGTGATAATAGATTTTAAGACGACAACAAAATCAATCTATATCAACAATAGAGATCAAAGCTTATAATTTCCATTATTGGCATTACAAAGACCTACAAGAGGACTAATTTGTTTAATTCAGTGCCAATAAGGATAATTTATTTTCACTTCTTGTTATCCAGTTTTGCAGAATCATATTGTTCATCAAGCTGTCTTCAGAGGGATCATTCTTCATTGTAGTATCAAGGGATACTTGGAGACAAAATTTCAGATCTTGACAGCTGATTTGTGCATAAGGCAGCATGTACTGCATTTTTTAATTCTAAATCCCAAATGATGTCTTGGTACTTGCATGTTAGTACAAAGAAGGTCCTGTTCTCAACTCCACCTGAACAGATATGCGTGTGCAGGCTTATTATCTGTCCTCAGGTTGGTCCTCAGTTTCTAGGATGATACTTGACAAATGAGTACATTTTCCTAGGAAAAAGGTCTCTCTTCTCAGGGAGTAATACTTTTCTTAATTTTTGATCTCACCTTGGGTAAAGTATGTTGTTAAAATTCATTCCATTCAAGATATCCTGCATTGTAATTTCACCCATTCTTTGGGAAAAATTAAAAAAAACCCAAACTTCTACAGTGTCTCAAGTTTCTACTAAGATCATACTGATAAACACCTGTGCCACTCAGGAGATATAAGTGGTCTGTATTTATCTTCATTTAGGAATGGAGTCCATTCATTTACCCATCCATAAATATATGTTAAAAAATGGAAAAGCCACTCTTCCAAATGGAAGGTAATATTATGCTTCAAGTCAGATATAAAGCATCTGAAATAATTCTCAAACTGCCACTTCTCTAAGTGTGGAGTTATCACTAGAATAAGATGTCGATCTTAATAATTTCAGCAGTGCTTAGCATTGTAAGTGTTGGCATGGAATGGAGACCTAGAAGCATCTCAAGATAAAACAAGAACTGCAGACTCTGACACGGACAGTAGAAATAAAGACAAGCCAAAGGGAGCAAAGACAAAATCCCCTCCAGGTCTACAGGGGAATTTAATCCCAATCATGATGATGTGTATATAACCATTGTAAGACCCTGAAGATTTAGAATAGTATTTCAAAGACTCAGCTCCCTCTGTATCTTTGTAAAAACCTCCAAGTAAATGTTTAGTCTTTGAAGGAGACCTGGATTCTACCTTTGTGCTTCAACTGTCATCATAATTCCGAATCACAAAATGTTTTTAGCAAAGCTGCTATGTGCAAATACACGTTTGTAAACAAGAATCAGCTTCAGCAATTCTTGTCAGTAGTCACGTATCCAGGAAATAATGGCAAGTTCCTTTTTAATTCTCGACATCCGACTAAGAGTGACATTGAGAAATGCTTTTTTAAAAATAGTGTTCCTTAGCAATAGTTTAATTTACTTTAGCATTTCATAAGTAATCCTGCTGTTTTAATAACAACACCAACACAAACAAAATTAAATCCCTGCCTCAGACTCTGACTGATTGCTGCAACAGATAAAACCTCAAAAGAGGCATCTTGTCATCATTGTCTTTGGGACAGGGAGAGTGGTGGTTAAGGATTCCATATATCAAAATTATAAATCCAGTGCAAGAGTATCCTTATTTCTGTTGGTAAACAAAACCCATTACTGGTTTATTCTACCACGTTTTTCTAAGACTTACAGTGATTAAAACTCTCACACCTAATATGGAGATGAAAAAGTATGCTAAATTAGGAGAAAAAAAAAATTAGTGTATCCTCACATCAGGAGTGTGCAATATCCATTCAGGTATGCCCTGTAATGTCTTCTCCCTCATAGATTCACCACACAGAATACAGTTAAACTAATTACTGAAAATTCATTGTCTTCCTTTAATTGCTTAGTTGTTGCTAGCGCACTAAATCAAATACCTTTCTTTCTCTTTCTTTCTTTCTTTCTTGCTTGCTTGCTTTCTTGCTTTCTTTCCTGCTTTCTTTCCTGCTTTCTTGCTTGCTTGTTTGTTTGAACTCTCTGAAGAGCTAATTAATCCATTGTCATCAAGCAGGCAGATGCCTGAGTGTTCCAAAACTTAGTTATGGAAATGGCAAAAGTAACAGGTTTGAACAGTAATATGACAGCTCCAGCAAACACTTGCCAGTAAATTTATAAAGTTTATGCATGGCTGCATGAATATATGTTTATGGGCTACTTCTCTACTAACTGTAGTGGTGAATATATCTGCATTTTAGTGATGATAAACATTTTCACAGGCAGCTAATCTCATCTAGGTAAAAAAAAGAATTTACCTACAAAAACTACTATGGAACACTGGATTTCTCTGTACTGCATTTCTTGGTCTGCGTAGTCTTGTGCTTGTATTTTGTTCTGACAGTTAAGAAAATACATGGTTTAATGGATGATATCCTGTATCTGCAAAATGAAATTAAAAAAAGAAAAGGAGAGAAACAAAAAGGCATAATTTCTAACACAGGTTTCAACATCAAAACATTTTTTATTTAAACAAAGATGCAAAGTACCTGCCTTTTGAAGTTCTTGGTAATTGCATGTCTCCAGTCTCACAAGATTTCTATTGTTTATCAACTCTTCTCAAATAAACTTACCTTGTATAAGGACTTCTCTTGTTACTTTTACTTTCCCACATGCTATTTTGAATCATTTCCCGGTTTGTCCTCTGTGACTTTTTTCTCCCTGATCCACAATTTCTAGTTTCATCTGCCCTTCCCCTTTCCTGCTCATGCTTCATGTAGCTCCATAGCTCTTTCTCTTCACCCTGTCACCAAATACTTGCTATTTTCTTCTCTGGACTCTTTTTATCCCATTTTTTTCACATTATTATAATCATGTATTTTCTCTTTTATATCCTTTTCTGGAAGTACTGATCTCCTCTGATTTTACTGGGCTCTGAGAGTATAAAATTTGGTTATAGACAAAGCAACCAAAACAATCACATGCTTCCTCTCCTAGAGCAGTCCCAGTGGCATCTCAAGGACGGTTTTCCATCACCTGTGGAAACGGGATTTATTCTACTGAGCTCATTTAGGCATCCTTTTAAAGGCCTGGAAGTACAACACAGTCATTTTGAGTCAGTATGTTTGCCAGGAATGTTTATCAGTGAAAATTCTTATAGTATAATTATGTCCTGGCTGAATGTCCTCCTTAAATTCTGGCCAGCAAAACCCCTATCAGACAAGAGATCTCCACAAGTTAAAACCTGCAGTAGGACCTGGGGTGAGTTTCTAAGGAGACATAGTTTTGAGCTGAAAAGCCTGAGTTTAGGCAATAATTAGCAATCTCTCCTCTCTGGGTCTGGGAGAAGGAAAAAAAAACCAAACAAAAAGCCAAACAAACAAACAAACAAACAAACAAAACCCCCAAACCAAACCAAACAAACAAACAAAAACAAAGAGAGGCAGAGAGAATGACAGCTAATCTTGTCTTGGGCACGAATGCACTGAGCAGACGTACACTCCCTGGTAAGCCCCTCATCCAGTAATTGTATTTTCCCTGACACTTTATGAGTATTTTATTTTTTCCAAAGTAGGTCAGAACCCAATAGAGAATGCAGGAAAGTTGTCTGTTAGAAACTGAAGCATTTGCACACAGTAGAAATAATTTGCCAATGACTTATTAGTGATCCAGTGGTGCTAGTTAAGGCCACTAAGGCCATGTTCAGTTGAAACTGGCCTTTGGAAATTAGGGTTTGATAGGACTTAAGCCTTCAGTTCAAATGATCTCTCAATTTTGAGAACAGTTGTATCAAGTCAAAAGATAACTCTTCGCTTTGACCCCGCCATTCTCTAGGAAATGCCGATTTACAGGGATGTACTGTCATCTGTCCACACAAGCTAATTACCTGCATGTCAAAAACCCCTGGAAACTTATGTTTGAATGCTGCCAAAGGTCTGACTTGATCTCTACACACAAGTAAACCTCTGTACGGCGCTGTATTACCTTATCTGGCTGAATGAAGTATAAAGCAGTAATCACAAGTTAAGCTATGAATTTTGAAAAACTTCTGAAATTTTGAAGAGAAATAGGATGACTTAAGAAAGGAAATGCAGGTTTAACTTTGAATTTTCCCAGTTTATGTGGATAGAAATCAAACCCTTTATTATTTTAATTCCTTAGGGTGTTATTTTCTTGATCTTTCAGATCTCCCTCCTTCATGCTTTCTATTGTACTTACAATCATATAAACCCCATTGTTATTTTATAGGATTATAGCTAACACTGGGATCTATTTATTCTACAATAGGTTCACATTATTGGTGAACCTATTTAGACACAACCATGATTTTCATGTTGTTCTGTACAATTAATCCAGGAGCTATTCCTGCAATGGTCTTGTAAAAAAATTGTTGGCATTATGGATCAGGCATCTTCACATGCTACCACAAGCCAAGTTTTTCCAACATGCAGAATACCCATGCTCCAAAGAAATCCATAAGTGCTGCAAGACCTCGCCAGCTTTGCAAACCATTGGGGTATTGAAAAGTACTAAATTCAAAATAAACACCTACATACTTGAAAACTAAAATCTGAATTTCAGTCCCTGATGGCATGAAACAACATGACACAAGTAAAGAGGGCTTGTCACCCATTACTTCCAACGCTTTACAGTCCTGTATTAGGAGTATTCAATGAAGTCAATGGGAAAAGAGCTCAAAAGAAGCAAAAAGTTCCTTAAATAGGGGTGGTTAATCTGGGACTCTTCTTGAAAAGCATTGAAATTGAATTGAAAACATTTTTTTCAGATTCCAAAGTTTTGCACGGTTTCAAGGGGAAAATACACCTGGAGCAGAAATATACTGAGGGATATGGTCAAACAGAAAGTGTGGCTTATTCCAGAAGTCCTACAGCCTCAAGTGTCTGGGAGTCAAGGGAGTGCTTGCACAAAGCATGGCGTGCGCTTGCCCTGCTCCTCTACTTTGTGTGTTGGGCTTTGGACATACTCAGAGGCAGGACACTGAGGTGAAATTAACTTAATCTTCTGTATTTAAAAAATATTTTACAATTATTTTTGTTAATTTCTTCCTAATTCTTTCCTTTCCCCTCCCTTCAAGTCCTCTCACCTCTTTTCTATTTTCACTTCAATCATGTCTACACTTTTTTGTGTGCTTCTTTTTTTGACAGGTGGTGGTGTTTGTTTATTTGTTTTGGGTTTTAATTCTTATATTTGCCTTAGAGCTACTAGCATGTGCTACAAATAAATTAGCATTTTAAATTACAGAATAAACCTTTCCGGCGCTTCTTTCCTGGAAGTGCCCATTTAATAAGGCCAAGGAAACCTGTGTGAATCCAAAATCATTTTTTCTTCAGTGGGAGTGATGTGTGGCAAGAGACCAATGTACTCTGCTTTTTAAGATACTTCAAAACAAATCTCTTAATTGAAGTTCAGAATGAGTAATAGGCACAAAAGTCTGAATCTGAACATCATTCCTTAATTTCTGATGAAGGAAGTCAAGGATATAAAATTCAGAGACATCATTCCATTGAGGACAAAAGCATTGAGCTCCTCAGTAATGTCATAAGGATTTGGTCCACGGATTTTACACTGAAATGCTGACACACACTTTATGTTGCAGTGCACAACATGTTGCTATAATTATTCTTTGCTCATATTCAGGATTTGAGATACTGCTTGGATGACTGCTGTCACGTAACAAAACTGGCAAGATTCCACTTTGAACACGACCTGGGCACAATCATAAAATTATATTTCTCATCTGAGAAAGAAAAAAATCTCGTGAAGTCCAGGGGCTCATTTGTCCCTTTTGCAGGAATGAAACACAAGAAAAAATATTCGGTTGCATGATAGCAAGCAGTTTGTGCTGCTATTCATGAAGTGCAGCAAAACTGGATGTTTTCTTTAATCCTTAACACGCTAGTAGGTTACACTGACTGAAGTCAAAATAATTTGGGGCATTTTTTCACTCTTGTTTACCATATGCAGAAAGTTCACACAAAATCTCTGGAGTTCTGTTCCAAGAGCATTTTGTAGTAAATTAATATACAGTCTTCTTGACAGTGTTATTGGAGGTTCCAGAGAGAAATAAAAATAAACTCAGAAAAAATCAGAACCAAATTTGTGTTTAAAAAAGTGTGCTGAGTTGAATAACATTTTCTCATTTACTTTTTCAATTTTTAAAATAATGTATTCAACTTTATTTGAAACATCTCTTTTCAGTTGCAATCATTTTGAAATATATGCAATTCCCTTCCTCCTCCCAAAAAGAGTGAAGAGAAAGGGAAATTCAATTTGAAAATCTTGATTGAAAAATTGACTAATTTCACTTGGAAAATGTCACAACAGAACATATATTTTTCCTCTTATTTTCTTTCAGTGGAGAAGAGCATTTCAATGAAAAGGAAATGATTTGATTAAAGCTTTCAGAAAAAACAAGTCTGCATTTCTGTCCCTCAAAAAATTTTAACTGACAAATGTCACACAGCTTTACCATATGAAACTTCTCCTCTTGCTTCAAATGCCACACTTTTCTAGGCAATACCCAGAATATCAGGGTGGTTCTTTGTTTGACACAAAGAAATAATGCAGAGATCCTTGAAAGATATCTCCTTTCCTACCCTTGGTCATAATGGTTTTCCCTATTTAATTTAAGGTTTTCCATAAGTTGATCTCGCAGTACTTATTTTGCTGCCTTTTTAAACTCTGCCACACCCGTTTCTTAACACTTTTTCTCATTCATTAACAAACACATCAGAAAACAAAAAGAGGCCCAAGGATTATCTCCATCCTTTGTTGGATGTGAGGGGAAACATAATGATAAATTCATATGGAATTCAGTATGGAATATTTTATTAGCTGCATCAGTAACTATTAGGGGCAATTTACAGTGCTATACTATTGCATTCCAGCACAAAAAGAAAAAAAATCATAAAAAACCTAAAGAAATATCAATATGATACAATTTCAAATTTTCCCCTAAACCCTTCTAATAACTTCAAGTTACTAAATCTGTTTAAATTTATTGGTTCTATTTTGCTAATAGTATCAGAAAAAGGGGATGTCTGAGAAAAAATTCTGGATTAAGGGCAAGAATAGATAGTGGTGTCTCCTTTGTAAAGCACGTAAAGCATGTAAACATGTCTTTTCTGAGTTTGCAAGGCTTGTGCTTTGAATATTGCACTATTGACCTCTGAAATCTGCAGCAAAATGTGTCTAGATGTCTCCTTGGAGTCAGTGGCCTGGTGAAGGAAGAAGTGGTGCTGTGAGGATTTTGGGCAACTCTTATTCCTGCAAGAAAGGAATAGAGATAAAGCAACCCAGGTCTAGAGCTGGCTGTCAGGGGAGGCCATGGCTGATGCACAAGATCATCTTACCTAATATTGGGATACCAGGGTTGGAAGGGATCAGTTGTGACCCTATATCAGAAACAGAAGGAAAAATAAGACATGACATTAAAAAAAAGGTGATTCTTAGTTGATGCAACTTGTAAAAAAATTAACATTGTGACAACACAGACACATAGGAACGCAGATGAATGTATTCAAATTCAGCATGGAGCACACCATGGTATTCTGCTTGCTGCAGGACAGATGAGGATGGTGTGAACTCATTGGTGGCTCAGATCACACTGGGAAAGCTGCCTTAAGCCTGTGCTGAACAGAAAGAAGAGTCTTACAATGTACTGTAGCTCAAAAAAACCAAGATGTATGTCTAGTCATATTATAGACAAGTTTCCCAAACTCATCTCAGATTTATACTTGCACAATTCAGGAACATGTCTTTGTCATATATTTTGAGGGAAGTTCTATCCAGTTTCTTAATCAGGACTGCAGAAAAAAGAATTCAGAGGATGATGATTATATATACAGGGACCAAGTTCAAATCATTGCATTATTTTCTCTATTTTACAGTGACTACCATGTTTTCTGGTGTCATTTTAATTTTCTATTTCCAATGTTTAGGCTCTTAAGCAATAAAATACCATTAGTGTTTATCCTCTTTAAGCCACTGACACAAATTAAAAACTTTAAATCTAGAATTTTTCATATTTGGGAAAGCAGAAAGTGATGACAACACTATATTTGTCATGGCAAAGATAATTAATAGAGTAGGCTTAGTTCCAACTGTTTTCTTCCTTGTTTGAGAAGAAAGCAAGAATACTAACACTTGCAAAAATATACTTTTATTATTTTCAATGACAACGATAAGGAAATTCTTAGCACAATTTTTTACCTCTAAGAGAACAATGCTCATATGGTTTGTGAGTAAAAAATATTAATCTCATTTTGTCTTTGAGGTTTTCTATATTTTCTAATAAATTACTCATTGTTTCGCATTATGATTCTTGAGCTTGCTCTCAGATCTATTGAATCCCCGTATATGTAAGTTTTGTGAACACTGCTTGTAAAGATCATGTAGAGTGTAAATGCATTAGAGACAGAGGTCATGAAATATTGAGAGACTTAACCACATGTGTAAGAGAAATAAGTATTTCTCCCAAAGACCTAAGAGGTGGCCTGTTCACATATAACACAAAGCCCAGTGCAATATTGACACATGATATCCTGCTATTTGGAATTAATCCATAAAATAACACCAGCTCCTGTATCAGAGTATTAGGTACTACAACCCTTGCAGACTCTCAGGGTGATCCAGGGAGATGTTTTATCATTATAGCAGTCATAGTAAGAGGGGAAGGAAATTAAAGTGAAGAATGAAATATTCTTAAATCCACAAAAGGGGTTTTTTTAGTTAAAGTTAATTGACTGGTAAAATCTCCTTTAGTGCTTTTTTTTTCCCCCAGTCAAGTTCAGAGCAGAATATCAATGAGGTTTGTTGAAATGGAAACTTTTCACTGTGCATAATTAGAGTAAATGAAACGTGCATCCATTCTCAATGTGCTTCTTTTATTTCTGTAAAATTTAATTTCTTTAAGAATGGATGCAGGAAATAAATGGGGTGAATGTCAACTTACATGAGAAGGGTTTCAACATTTCAAGGCCAGCTCAAGAACAATGATTTGGACCAGAAATCTTCCTCTATGATAGTGGCAAACACTTCTTCCCAGCCCAGCTTGTGTACCTCAGTTTTGCCTGTGAAAAGGGGCAGTGCTAACAAGAATTAGGCATAGAGAATCAGATAGAATTCCCTCTCAGTAGCCTGATCTGAAAACCTACTGCTGCTCTGGTGCCTTGGGTTTTCTAAGTCGAGTACCATTAATACAGATAGAGCCAAACTGTGTTGTTGTGACTTTCCTGAGAGGAGATCCTATGAGGGATTAGGCTGAGCCTGCCAAAGCCACCTGGCTTGCAATGTGTGTCAAATCTGAAAGAGAGCTGCACTTGCTCCACATCAGCCTATAGCAGAGATGGGAATAGGGTTTTGGTGATTCTGACTCCTGCAAGTAGGGAACCAGTCAGGTTAAATCTCAAGGGCTGTAAAAAACCCTCCAATTCTCTCCATTTCAGCCATGACCCCACAAATGCTGCACTGCACCATGACAGGAGGTGGCCACTGAGGCAGACAGAGAACAGAAGCAGGAAAGGAAGAAAGAAAATTATGCCATCCTCATTTGCAGCTGGGGATATGGGGTGAATTTTATATAAGGACACACAGGAAGACCAGACAGAGGCTAAGGCTGTGCTCTGAGCATCACCCTGGTGTCCTTGGAGATGTTCTCCCAAGCAGGAGTGATCTGTCCACTCCACTTGCCAGCTGAGCCTTAACAACCCACTGGCATGCCAGTGCTCCCCTCTCACCCCAGCTGCTGAGTGATACTGGCTGAAGTCACCACCATGGTGTTCACTGCAAGCAGGACTTTCTGTGCTCCTGTGACAAGCTAGGAATGCGCCTGTGGTTAGAAGTACGAGAGCACAGATGACACATGGCAGCCTCCACTGACCACTCTCTCTCAGACGGAGTGCTGTGGGTTAGCCACACTCCTGGGAACACAGCTCTTGTCTCAAACCAACTTTTTCTGGCTTGAATATCCACAAGGTTCAGCAGGAGAGGTAAAGTGCATGTGGGGAGATGTCACCCTGATTTTCAGCCTTCTGATGATCTTGTTTACCTACTTCTGGAATTTCTCAAAACAAAGTAGATTGTTTTCATATTTCTCTGTGATGGACTTCTGAATTGACCATTGGGGTCAGAGAGGTGTTCCTCTTGTCCTCCAATCCTTGATCAATTCCCAAATCCTATTTAAACCCCAAATCATAATAAACGGCCTTATATTCCTCACATAAACCTGACGGTGAGTGTGGTTCTTTCGTGTTGTAAATTGCGACAGGGAGCAGAAGTGATTAAAAGAGAAGATATATTTCTGGTTAATTTAACCACTCCTGTGGGACTTTTCAGTGTGATTGAGCAAACCATGAAAGCCCTCTGGATGTGCTCAAGCACATAGTACTCCTGGTGCACTTCCATGGATGCTCTCAGCATTACCAAAGAAAACAGCATAACAGAAATCTGGAAAGCTTTACCCTGTCAGATTCATTACACTGAGCTTCCAGCTATGAAATGTAAAAAAGACAGAGAGCAATGCATATTTCATTTGGTGGGGCCAATTTTCCTCATTTTATTATCACTGGATTTGTAAATGTCACAAGCCGAGACGCAAAACAACAGAGGATGAACTGTTAAAATGGCTCTTTACACTCTGTAGTTCTCTGCAGTGAGATGCCTCTTGCTATAAAACTTGAATTTTACTAAGCCTGAAGCAACATTCTGCTGCTATTATTCACTTATTACTACAGAATTGCTAAGCAGTCTCACAGCACACCCAGGGCACTGTCACACCCCACACTCTGAGCAGGCTGCATGAGGCACAGCCTGTCCTGAGGAGCTGCCAGCCTGAGCAGATCTCCCTATCCCAGGCAGGACGGGGGGCTGGACAGCTGCCCACCGGAGCAGACAAGGAGCAGAGGGGCTGGCCCCACGCCAGGCTGCAGCTGCCAAATTGTCTGCTGGGCAGATCATCCTGACTTTACGAGGTTTCTCAGATCAGTGGAATTAATTACTTACTGGACATGTCCTCATCTCTTCTTTTAAGTAGTTTAAGGGAGACTGACTTTGTGAGGCTGAAGGCAGCTGGGATGAGTCTCAAAGTGACATGTTCAGTATCACACAGGAAACCTGTCAAGGACTCACTGGGGGGAGGGATTTTGTCCTGGCTTATCACCTGTTCCACAAAAACACCCTTCTTCTCCAGTTCATGAGAGGCTAGTGTTTGCCTTAAACCAGACATAAGCTCACTTTAGGAGAAAGAGAGTTAGTTCACAGCATCCTTCATTCTGTCCCCCAGCTCTTCAATTTCTTTGTACAAAGGACAAACTTCTTTTCTAGAAACACCATCCTCTTTTTCTAATCCTCTGAAAAATGCTACTCTTGCACTTTAATTTTTTGTATTCTGTGACTAAAGGTATCAATTGATGAGCTACATATAGCAGTCAGAACTGAAAATATGAAACATTCTGCTATTAATTTGGGTCCACATAACTTTGTTTATCACAAAAAAACTAAACTGACTATTTTTAGAAAACAGTCATTCCTTTATTTCATTTGACAAGAATTTCTAATCTGAATTTCAGAGAAAAAGCTATCTGCTTCTTTCAGACATTCATGTGATGAGGGGATCTATCAGGTGCATGACAAACAAGTGTGTTTTCTGTACAGCATGTTCAAATTCCTCCAGTACTATTCAACTTCTCTCCCCAAAGCACAAACAGTGGTAGCTATGCTTTCAACATAGACTAGACCTGACTTAGCTGTGCTTGAGGAGAAACTATGTCCATGTCTTTGTGCATTTGTTTTTCTTTATGATTCCTCCTTCAGATTTTTATCCTGCTGACCCTGACCAAATTTGTCATGGCAAGATGGACATCTAGTTTTACAGGCTTGGGCAAAGTAAGCAACACAAGACTAGGAACAGAGAAGCAGAACACTGGATTGTAAATGGCAAAATCCCAGAAGCTAAACTCAAGGAGGGCCAGAAGGCGAAACACTAACACAATATGAAAAGAGGAATGCCATTTAAATCAAATGTAAAGGGGCAGTCTGCCATGGTAACATGGGAAATTTTTCTAGCTCTCTTTTTCACTTTGTCTTTAAAGGGTTTGGTTTCTCTGAATACAAAGAAATTGCATGCTTTCTTAAATAGGGCTCCTTGATATGATGGTATCCCTGAAAGTAAAGTTTGTACTAAAGGATAAGCAAATGACAGTGTAGAAACTGAAGCAATCTGGACCATACAGGATGTATACAGGTACTATTTCCTCCAGTGTAATAATAGTTTTTGTCCAAGGCATGTTTCAAAGTTTATGTCCACAGCAAGATAACAATGCTGCAAATTCAGTAGGTCTGATACCTAATCTCCAGCTGAAGTGACAACCATAAACAAAAAAAAAATTATCCCTGACAACAGGCTGACACTAGTGGCACATCAGTCAGCTCTTATACACTGATCACAGGGCCCACTGATCAGTTTCAATATCCTGCCAGGAGCTGATGTATTTGTACTAAGCCATTCAAATATGTTCCCTTCTCTCTGCACAAGCTGGATGCTGTTAGGCAGCAGCTTCTCTTCCCCAGTCCCCCTCCTCCTCAAGAAATATCTGGCATGCAGAGGTGCATAAGGCCTGGTCTGATTGTCACTTCTTATATCCTGGAGCTAGGGCCATCATGAAAGGAACTCATCTGGAAGAAATTACTCTTCAGGGACTGCTGTGTTTTGCATTGTTTTGAATTGCAAAGGTAAAAATACTTGGATAATGCTGTTCCTGTTGTCTCTCTGAGCTCCATGTATCTTATTTCGGGTACCATGAACAGTGCTGGCTAAGTAAGCATGAAGTGCAGCATCTGCTTTGCTCTCTGGAGAGGTGTAGCCTGAAGAGGTTCCCTCTCTATGAAAAAGCATTAGGGAAGCTTGGGGTTGCCCGAGTTAAGACTCCCCCTGGAACTGCCTTGGGGCAACTGCTGCTCAGGGTGGGGTTGCTTAATAGCTGTCTATATGGAGTGCATATCAGTTGAAAAAGTTTCCTGCTCTGACAGAAGATACCAGAGTAAGTATGTAATATAAACTGTGCAAATTACAGATTTGAAATAAGAGCTTTAAAGGGCAATGAGGAACTTCAGTATAGTCAAGTCAATGTGTTTCAGTTTAGTTTTAATGAGCAGAGAAAATATAAGGAAGGGACAGGGACAATTTTTCAAAAAATCTTTTGAGGATTAAGGAGTGAATCATAGAGTCATTTAGGTTCAAAAAGACCTTGATTTGTTTTGAAAAATCTAATTACAAGAAGGACTAGACCTAGTAATGTGGAAATCCTACAACATTGACAAGCACCACATGAAATTACATAAAACATTCTCATAAAAGGTAATGTGCTCTTTTGCATATTGTACAGGAGCTGGGCATGAAGACTTTGAGCAGGATCATCTCTTGGCCACAGCACCAGAAGAAAATAAATTATGATCTTCTGGACTCCTTTTATATCCCAGTTTGTTCTTTTCCTCACTCACTCAATTATCTCCACCTTTTATTTTCATTTACACCTCAGTTTTCACCCATCTTTTATGCTTCAAGACTTCAAATAATCTCTTTTAAGAGGAGACCTCCTTGATAGGCTGATTACATTGCATGTTTTCAATAGACAGATTTCATGCACCATCCTCTGACACATCTAATCCTAGTTTCTAGCAGGAACGGGATGCTAGGTCTCCAAGGCATTGGCACAGATCAGGTATGACAATTTTTATATTGATTGTGCCTTCTTGCTACTTTATTGTCCATTTCCTTGAATTTCTGTCTTCTCCTGTTCAGTCTTCTGCAAATTGTCTCCTTTTTCAACTTTCCTCAGCTCAGTTTAATTTCTCACTTCTATTTGCTTTTCCTCTATTCCATCTTTCAAATACACACAATGCTTATATCTTTGCTGCTATGACCAATAGCCTAATGGTTAACTTGGATTTAATTTTACATTCTTGGATGTAATTTTCATCATGCTGTTGAGAAAAGTCAATGCACTCAGTCTCACAATCACTGTCCATGGGCAGAGCAGAGCATTTCAGGAGTCAACGCTTCTCCCAGGCATGCATTTCTCCACACATCCATTTTCTGACAGAACCCACTTCTATCAGCATTCAAGGCAACTCCTCAAGCCTCCAATTTCTTGGCATAAGAGTGATGGTATATCTTCAAAGTTCAGTATTTCCTTAGAGTTGATGGCCTGCCTGCAGCCTGAGTTACCCTGTGTTAGCTCTATGTTTTACCTCAGTCTGAGGCAGTCTCCTCACACTGCCACTGAATGAGTTATTCTGGCCAAATTCAAACCCTTTGAGCACAGCTTTTCATGTCAGGTCACTCAGGGTTCCTGTGGTAAAAAATTTAGCCTATAAGTCATCTCATCCCATCTTAAGACATCTGAATACTCAGATGATTTGCAGCATAAAAGTGTTCTGAGCTGAGATAGAAGCAAGATGAATTCCACCTACCCACTGAAGTGGAATGAGATGAGGAAGCTGATGTTCTTGGCTTAAGCTAACCATAAAACCCAAGTACTGTCCTTTAGGAAGAAAGGTGACCTTCACTTTCTATATACACAATCAATAACTATCCAAAATGAAGGGATGTGCAAGGCCCATGGCGTATGAGCTGATTTTGGCTGGTGACTGTTTGGCATATTAATGATAGGAGGCAATGAGACGTTGGAAGGATGCATGAGACACAGCCAGGGCAGACACTGAGAGCATGGCCTAAGGGACAGGCACGAGGAGGAGGCACTTTGGACTGAACTGTAGATGAGAAGATCTTGGGAATTTGATCACATTTCTGTACGTTCTACCTCTGCTTTTCTGAAGGAATCCAGATGTTGTGAGTGAAATACATGGGCTCACATCAAATATCAGCCTGATGCCACCTAATTTTTCTCAGCAAATGGAACATCCTGCAGTAGCATTTTGATCCATTAGGGTCACCACTGAGACTGTGTGGTTGCCTTCATCATTGTTCTTTCAGGTCTTGA
Organism: Illadopsis cleaveri; assembly: GCA_013399915.1. Classification (NCBI taxonomy): domain Eukaryota; kingdom Metazoa; phylum Chordata; class Aves; order Passeriformes; family Timaliidae; genus Illadopsis; species Illadopsis cleaveri. The sequence goes on along the minus strand of VXBB01003588.1, from coordinate 454,071 downwards.
AGCATCAATGAGCCCTGCCATTTGTCTGATAAGAGTGTATGTTCCTTTGTAAGAAAACTTATTAGCATGTTTACTTTCAATTTCTGGGCATCAAATGTTTACTAACAACATTCTGATATTTTGAATTACCAACAATTTTTCCACATCTACCATAGTTACTGACAAATGACTGAGTTCTCCTAATGATGATTATTCTGGCACACAAACACATTGTCTTCTAAACTACATTTCCTCAGCCTTTATCAATGTCTGGGAAGTTGAAAATCACGTTGCTTTTAACAAATGAAGGACACAAAATTTCTTCTATGTTTTGATGAATGTGAAGGATCCACAAGTTCTTAAGCCTTCTACTGTCCAAGCTACAGTGGAGCACAACCTGAGGATCCAAACTGTGGAAGGAAAATAACACATGACTGGAAGGAAACCAGCACAAAAATAGCATCAGAAGAAAGCTTTTCAGTTTGCATTTTCTTAGGCTGTGTATGTCTCCAGTAAAGAGAAGTGGCACAGTGGCAGACAGCTCAGGCTCTCCCTGACCAGCCAAACAGAAATTATTAGGAACTTCTTTGTTGAGTAAGGATATTGGGAAAATCATGTGTGCATGTAGAACTGCAGAACAAAGGGAAAGGCAGGCCATAGGCCCTGGATTATTTCATGTCAGGTAGGTTACATATGAACCATTGTCTGAGGAAATGGAGTTGAACATGCTTTACTGGGATACCACAGCTGGGAACAATGGGAATATCTGGGAAGTGCTCCCCAGTACAGAGGCCCCAAATGTGTAGCACTGGCATATAGGGCCACAGGTCAAGACAGATCCAAGCAAGAATCCAAATGATGCTCAAACAACACTGGACCATTCAGGGGAGAAGTCTGCACATCACATAAGTAAAATCTTCTATCTGAGGTGACTTTCCAGGTTCTACATGCAGTCGAATGAGGGTTACTCTTGAAAAAAAAAGTGATATAGCCTAAAAAGGATATTTCTATGGGCTGTTTAGGAAGAACAGGAAAACTTAAACGCCAGTGTAGGCATCTATATAAGTACAAGCACTTTTAACACAGTGTATTCCTTACTGGGTGCCATTTGGGGAAGATTGGGTACAACTGTCTGGCCATTGGCTGCCCTACTTAACTTGCTGCTTCATAAATTAGAAGATTTCATCATGCATGAGTATCTTTTGGGGGAAGCCAACACGGCTCTGCTGCTTGTTGCACATTGCACCAGGCTGTTTGCCATTTTTTCACAGAACTTAGTCTATCTTGTGACATTTTCTTTCCATTATGAAGGATATTTTTTTTTGCCAAATCAGTATCTGTGATGATCTACCTTCTGCTAGTTTGTTTTATAGATTTCTTTTAGAAACAGAGAAAAAAGGTAGGTATAGTAGGTATAGTACAACAGAATGTATCAATGAATTTAGGAGTGGAAATTTTCTTTTTTACAGAAGGCAGGTCTCTATTCTTCTAATATATGTCTAAGTGGAAGAAGCTCCAGATGGCTGATGACTAGATTTGGTTGCTAAAAAGTGTCTATCCTTTAACATTTGCAAAGTCATCATTTTCAGGCAAAGTTATACTCCTAAAGACCCATGATCAGTTTATTTGTGACAACAAATAGAAAATGGAAGAGGTGCGTAGAAATCTCTATTGTGATTGTACTATCAATTATTTAATCGTGTTCTTTGGATATTTCTATGCTTACAAAGTGTGAGGATTGCAGAGCAAGAAGTTTTTTGGCTGCAACTTTTCAGTAAACCTATTACTGTTACATACTGAGTAGTTTGCACTGTATGCTTAAAGAACATTGTATCTTAAAATGTAAGAATGCCCTTTGGATGGAAAAAAAAGTCACATTATGAGCATCTTATTTACTAAAGGCATTTTTGCTCTCACATAGTCACATTTTAGCTAAAAATTGCAGTCCTGAAGTGTGGCATCTTTTTTTCCCTCTTTTACATAGAAATTCTTCTCCCACAGTTCAAGGTCAAAAAAGACATTCCAGTCAATGACTGAAAGTGATTAGTATAAGAATGCACACTGATTTAGATTTTCAGAACTGATCAGCAGTTTAAGACAGTACTAGCAATTTATGTGGTGTTTCTAGCTTCCTAAAAGTTAAAAATTTATTAGCACTTTTTGAAAAGTACCATGCTAATCAAGGTAAATTAACTAATGAAATTCCTGGATTGTTTACCATTACAGTTTACTATTTCAGAGGTGCTTTAAATAAAACTAATTTAGGAAACATTTTCTGAGACCAGATCAGATAAAACTATTACTGGCACTGGAAAAAGATAATTTTTTTCTTTCATACTTTTTCATATGTAAATTCTCACATCTTTTCAGTAAATAACAATCCTAGTCCTGCTCTATTGGATATTTATTTTCCTTTCTTGCCCTTTTCACTTCAAGACTTGATTATATTCATCCTGATAAAAGATTCTGTGTGCTACCACCCTGCCTGCTACTCCAGCACAGTACAGAGGAATAATGCATAGACTACAATCTAGGAACCTAAGCCTGCCACACCAATTAGAAATTGTTCCAGCAGGACTGATAATCTAACAAATCTAGCATCAAACTCCCTTCTGAGTGCATATTTTGTGTTCTAGACATATGTATATAGTTTTAATGGGAAAGACTCATGAATCTTATTCTTACTTAAGGGTGAAATTCAGACACACATAAAAAATGTATTAGGTTGAGATAAACAAATTTTCATATTATTCCACAAGAGCTGGTGGAGATGGAATGAAATCTTCATTGTCTGTGGGAGTGCTTCAACTTTGATGATGGCGAGTGTGTTCTACCCTAAACTCTGGCCCTGTGGCTCCTTCAACAACATTTTCTCCCAACCAGCCCACATTCATTTGGGAAGGGGATCATCTCAGGTGAAGTTAGCTTGGAGGACACGTGGCTGCATAGGTTAAACTATCACCTTATTATCTACACACAGTGGAGATGCTGAGCTGAAGTCAGCTTCATCTTTTGCTCAGTTCTTCAACCCAGAAAAAGGTTCTGCAGAAATAAAAGTATGTAACAGAGAACTGCACAAACAGTCTGTGTGCCAGGCTAGAGCTCTTTACATGACAACATAAATCCTTTTCTGCAGCCCACGACACCTCCAAGAACAGAGACCACAGTTTCTGCCAAAGCCCTCCTAGCAATGCTGGCACCAGTGCTTTGTGCTCTTTAAGCCAGATGCTTCTTATTTAAGAAAGTTATTGGAAATGTATAACATAAATAAGAAACTAATGTTATCTGTGTTCATATCTGGCCAAGCTGTACAGAACTCTGGGCTGGTTTGCTTTAGGAGTGCATTGGAATTCCTGATTTTCTGAAGGAGATAGTAAGTGAAGTTGGAGGACTAGAGTTAACTTGGGGGAGGAAATGTGGCTGTGAGGTTGTTCATCAAGTGAAACTTTTTCAGGGTGGTGTGATACTAGAGTAAAACTCTCCTGCTGGGAGGGAGGAAGCAGAACTGACAGGCAGAAGGAAGGAGGATAAATATGAATAAGAAATAATTTCATATCCTGAAGTATTTATGTATTTCTATTTGCCCTTTGTATATTATCCGATTTACTCTTGCACAATGGTTCAGATATCACTAAACATATGTAGATCTATGCAAATCTGCAGACACCTGGCTTGTGCTCTGGTGATGTTGCCAGTAACGCAGATAGCTTGGTTAGAAAAGTTAAAAGACTAGTAACAATAGTCCTGTGCACCCACAATCCCTACATTTCTGCTTTCCTTTCCTCTCTCTTGTTTATAAAATGTTGCCTGCCTTGCCTGCCTTTCTTCAGATCTTTTCCATTTCCAGTAAAGACCTGTCTAGTGTGAGAATCCTACCTCTGCTTTTACATATCCTCCGCCTTCCACAATATTCAAGGGTGTTGATATGGTTTGGCAAGATATAATTTTTGTTTTATACCTTTTCAATCTTGTTTTCTCTAGACTGTCCCTCTTTCTCTTGACAAGCCTTCCAGCCTAAAAAAAAAAAATGTAGTCCTTAAAAAAATCAAAACATAAACAAAACAACAAAACCTTGAGAATTAGGTTTTGGGAAAGTAAAAAATATGTGCAGTGTGATAACTAAGCATGGGCAGCTATGCTGTGTGGCAGAGATTGCAAGCTGGATGTTTTTCTTATGCTCATACTGATTGTAGTTATCTTTCCAGTTTCTCACAGCTCTTAAATTATACATCCCTGGAAACACTGCCAGTCGGAATTTAGAATTTTGTCCCTTTACCACTGGGACAAATTGAACAATTAATGAAGCAGTGGCAACTGGTGCTTCCTCCCTTCCTGGGGAGATGGGGACAAAACACATCCCATGTAGATGCAATATTCAGTTACTAATACCTCTATGTGAAATTCCTTAGGCCTAAATCTGAAAAAGGAGCAACTTGTTTTAATATTCCATTTCAAAATGTTTTTACAAAAAAAGAGCAACAAAAATAGGATGATGAGGGAACCATCCTGCTCTCCTCTTCCCCTGGGTGACAAACATAACCAGGGCTTTTGCTGTTCTCTGTTTTTTTGTTACAGACATGCTCCAGAAACACATGCTCTGTGCTGCTGTAAATACATTGCTTCAAATGTCAGACCTGATTTACTCTGTTTTTTGGAAAGAGAACAAAGAATGTTAGTTTTTTGAGCCCAATAATGACAATAAACAGCAGTTGTTTGAAAATATCCCAGACAAGGGACTAAATAAAGAGGGTGCTGCTTCTGCAGTTAACTATTATCCATACTACTTCTACTAACTGCTGCTCACAGTGTAAGCACTTCCATGGGCATTAACAGTGTCACAGTAGTCTTATGAGGCAAGCCTTGAAGAATAAAACACTTGTGTGTCCTAAATTTCCACTGCAGTGACGATAAGTGCTGTGGTTTAATCCCAGCCGACAACAAAGCACCACATTACTGCTCCCTCACACAGCCTCCTCCTGCCCCCAGCAGGGAGGAGAACTGCAACGGAAAGGTAAACCTCATGGGGTGAGATAAAAATAACTTAATAATTGAAACAAAATATAATTACAATTATAAACATGCTAATAATATTAATACTTGTAATTATAAGGAAAGGGAGAAAGAGTAACAGGATCCAGGAGATGAAAGCGATGCACAGTACAATTGCTCACCATCCGCTGACTAATACCCATCCCTGAGCAGGGATTGGCTCCTTTTGGGAAATTCCCCCAGTTTAGATACTGGACAGGATGTTCTATGATATGGAATGCTCCTTTGGCCAGTTTGGGTCAGCAGTACAAACTATGCTTTCTCCTGGCTTTTTGTGCAGCTCCCCATTGACAGAGCATGAGACGCTGAAAAATCCTTGATTAAGGGTAAGCACGACTTAACAACCATAAAAACATCAGTGTGTTATCAGCATTATCCTCATACTGAATCCAAAACACAGCACTGTACCAGCTACTACAGATTAAAGCAACTGTGTCCCAGCCAAATTCAGGATGATAAGAAATGTGACTGTCCTGAAACACAAATGGTAAAACCGATCATGATCTGCTAACACGGATGTCACATTTTCAAGCAGAGCTCTTTTTGGATGCATTTGCATGGCATAACACAGGGCTTTCTGAGGTTATCCAGGCTAGTGTGGACCCTGGAAGCAGCATGGTGCTGTTCAGAAAGTCTCCATCAAGGCGAACATACCTTCCTAATGCAGCTATATTACTTTCAGCAACTCAATATTGCACCTTAATGCTAAACCTAGAAAAGCATATTTAGAATTTAGTACTTTTACTTATATAGATCCAATAGATGTGCCTCAGAAGCCTGTGTTTGGATTTCCTGTTTTTGAAAACCTTGACTGCAAGGTTTTGCACCAAAAATTGAATACTAGTCAAAGTATCCCATCTAAATATGTTAAAATAGACTTACTCCTGTAAATATGCAAGGCATCATGCAACTCAGTGTTTTCAAACAGATTACATCCTATTTAAAAGGAGGGGCATACTCTACAAAAACCTGAGACAACTGTAATAAATTAAAGTGCAAGTGAAATGTTATCTAAATTCTTATGCATGGAGCTGCTTCACACTTCTGCTTGCTGCATCTCATTTTTCTGTGCTTATTCAAAGCTTGCATCTTCCTAGGAATGAAAAAGTCAGCCCCAACACTGAAAATTTTATGGAAACAATCTTAATGGTGACATCTTCTGAGTGCCCTCTTGCCACTAGCAGTATATATATATATTTTTCATATAGTGTGTACATAATTTTCTACAATTTTTCAAACAATTAAGCACAGTCAACGATCTTGTTCCTGTTAATAGCCAGATCCTCACTTTCATACATCTTCTCAATAAAAAATCACAGCTGATGCTGTCAGGTTAAGAAACTCACAGTATGATTTTGGGGCAAAGTCAAACACAAATTACCCTGTATTCACATTGGTAACTCCTTATTTTTTTGTTTGTGTGTTTGCTCTGGATCTGTGGAACAAGAGCTTTGAATTTTTGTTTTGATATGTTAGTGTTTACTGCATGTACAGGACCACCAATTTCTGAACCACTTGGCTTGAGAAACTGTGCTGTATGTAAAGTCTCTCTTCTTGCTTCTGTGTCCCTGCCTTGCTGCTGCCTGGACTGTAGGCACTGCACACCGAAATGTCACCAGGGACACCACAAGAAAAATGACTTCTGTTTGGCAGTTCTTTCTTTGTTAAACAACAGTAGTGCTAACTCCACCATACCACTTTTCCATATATACAGTTTTCATGCTTTCTACAAAAAATTCTATCTCCTTTAGTTCAGAGTGGCCCCTAGTTGCCTGGCCCAAGGCACTGCATGTCTTGATTTCTGTTACAGTCTGACGGCTCGGGGCAGGCATGGCAAGAAAAATCACCTCCATCACTTTCATTTTGCACACCTCTGGTGCAAACTTCTGTGTTCAGCAGGTCTGGTACTCCCACTGGTGTCAAACATCTTGGTTTCTGCATCTCTGGAGACATGTCTGCCATGTAAGCTAAAGCCACAGCTCTCACCTTATGCTGAATGAAAACCCCAGCCTGTGAAAAGCAGTGCCTTGTTTCACCCAAGGCCGACTGGGGAAGGTGGGAGACAGAGAGAACCATTGTCACTTGCTTTGCACCAGAGGGTGCTCTTGGCTCCATGGAACTCCCAGATTCTGCTGCTGCAAAAGGGAGCCTGAATATGGAGTGGGACCCCATCACCACCAATGGGGAACACATAGCACTTCAGTCCCTCCTTAGGGCAATAAGATAAATGGAAAAACTAAAATCAAGGCAAAGAGGTGTAGTTTGATGTTGCCTTCAGCATTCCCGTGGCTCAAATAGGCATCTCACTGTGCCACAGAACCGAGGTCTTCTGGCCCAGTGCAGCATGTGTTAGCATCATTGCTGTCTGGACCAGTCCTCTTCCCCTGTGAAGTCACTGTTCCCTCAGGGAGGAGCTGCCCCTGACTCTTGGTGTAGGTGTGCAGTCCCACACACCCAGCCTTCACAGACTCTCTGGCTTCAGCAGCCTCCAGGTGCCTGAGAGGTTTAAAACAGTACCCAGGACTCGGCAAGAAATAAGGCTGATGGTTCAACTAAACAAAGCTCATCTCACCTCACTGTGAACCAGTCTGTCAAACAAGCAATTAGAACAAAAAGTACCTCATTATTTTTATTTAGTTTTAATGCTCAAGCTTGTCCCCTTGACCCTGTGAATTATAAAGCAATTGTGGAACTTTATTGAACTGTACCTACCATGGAGCCTTTAATGATCTTCTTCTAGGCACCCTTCATGACAATCTATCTAGATCATCCCACACCAAGTTCCATCTTCAAGTAGCAGGTATTCCTAGCCTTCCTATGAGGTCTGTCAGGATGCTTCAATGAACCTTTCTGGGCTTCTGCTGCCAGAGAGATTTGTCAAGGGAAAAAATGATCTTCAAGAAGCTGTCACTTCTATTTACTGTGCTTTCATTTGAGGCAGGGGGAGAGAAATGGTGTTTGTGGCAGTTCTCTTTATTTCTGTGGAGCATCTATATCCCCAAGATTGTTCTGGCTAAGGATTTTTTGCAGTTGTTTTCCAAAACTAAAATTAACAAATTAGACTTTGGTCCTTTCCCTCTAATAAATTTCACATGTGCATGGTTCAAATGGCTTAGATGTATTTGCTCCTGGAGTTTGTAAACATCTTTTGAAGAACATTAGGGTTCTTTGGTTTTGTTTGGGTTGGCATTTTGGGTGTGGATTGGTTTTTTGCAGTTCCTCATTTCATCATTTCATTTCATTTCATTTCATTTCATTTCATTTCATTTCAATTGTTCAAACCTTGTTGGCTGCAGCCTTATCACAGGAAGTTTTTTCTCACCTCTACTGTGATAGGCAGATCTAACGTTTTCTTGGTTGATTGGTTGGTTAGACAGATTGGCCTCCATTGTGTAAGGGATAGTGAGTGCCTGGAAATAGCCTCCATTCACTAGTTAATGAATGGAAACACAGGGATTTGAACTACGAGTACCATTAGTTTTGCAAGCAACAGGGCATTATCTGTATTCCATATTTAAATTAATGGTGCTGGAATTGCAGGATGATGAGTTAAGCATACTATTGTTTTACTCTTAAATTTCCTTAAAAACACTTCCCCTCTTCCGTCCTTCTCCCATCCCAAGAGCAGAAGTCTCAGATTTGCTTGCTAATGGATCTTTTCCATGATCTCAGATGTGTTCATATGATGATATTGTAGCTGGAACAATGGGAGTAGACAAAGCTTGTGAGTGCTGGATACCAATGTGGCACCCTGGTTCTAAATGGATCCTGCACTAAATACAGAGAGATTGTTTGCTGTCAAAAACAAAGTAAGAGAATCATTCTGTCACTGAAAATAATTTGAAAATATATTCAAAATACATTGAAAATTTATTGCTGTAACCAGCTTTGCTTTCTGTCACATGCTCTTTTTCCAGTTGGACGGCTTTCATCCTTCTTTGTTCATTCTTAGATGAGCCATCTTCTCCAGCCTTCTTCAAACCACCAAGAAGCAACTCAAAGTTTGTCTTGAAAATCCAGATGGAAGATTACAAAATCTACATATCTTAAATGAGATGGATGAGTAATGCAGCTTACTTGTCCAAATCACTCAGCAATCCAAATTACATGCCACATGTTACTCCTTAAGCTAGTCAAGAACAGTTTCCTTCTTTTTTTATTTATTTTTATTAATTCAGTCTAAGTGTCTTTAATAACTTCAGAGCTGAAAAGAAAGAGCACTGCTGTAAACAGTATTTTGATTTCATCTGACCTTTGCATTATGAGATCAGCTCTTAAGATACATTACCTGGAAATATGATGGTCCTTAATTTTTTCCTCAAACACATCTGGCAGAGGGATCTTGAGCTAGAAAAGCATGCCCAGGAAATTCAAAGGGATCTTTGGTGAAAGTAAGGCAGTATATTGTATCTGTATTGCATCTGTGGTGCCTTGGAAAGCATACTTCAGTGGCACTTCCCAATGAGCATAGCAAAATAAATGTTTGCCTGCTTTGCACGCTATTCTCACAAAGAAATAAAACTGTCATTTTTAAATATAACATTGCATCTACTTAGAATTTCTAAAGCTATGTTCTTCAATTTGCTAGCACAAAAATACTGATCCTATAAGCTTCAGCAACATCAGGTAATGTCTGTGGGGAGTTCAATCAATAAATAAGCTCTCTTCTGTTGCCAAGCATTTTTACCATCAAAAGACTTTGTTTAATGCTGTGAAAATGGCCAACCATACAGTGTCACTCAAGAGAAAAGGAAATTTGCTGTCTCAAAGCACAGGAAAAGGAGAATGATGGGCTATAATTATTTCCCTGGAGCTTCATCAGTGGGCTGGCGGATAAAGCTTAGGGGTAAGAACTGTTGCCTCCTGGGATCTAATCCCAGAAGCACTCACAGGGAGCTTTGGACTCTGCAACAGGAAGTAACTTGACACCAGACATGCCCCCAAAAGAGGACTGAAGTAGCTATTCCAACAAACAGGACTGTCAGATTTCCAGTATGTAGGGAAAAGACACGAGTGTTTTGTAATGTGCCAGAATCAGGGTGCTTGCACTATTAGTAATCACTAGGGAGCTGTTTGAACCTCTAGCAAGACAGTAGCTTGGAAAAAACCTTTTGGGAGGTTTTGTTGTGTACTGAGCCTTGGCTTGAGTCACCTTATTGACCTCTGATTGAATGCATCTAAAAGACAATAGGAGTTATGGGATGGAGGGATCTAGATTTATCTTGAGGCATTTTACAACAATTCTGTTAGAACTAACTGAAGGAGACCTTTTTGCATCTAACTATTTGAGTTTTCTTTTTAAGACTGCCATCATAAATTAGACTTTTAGTTGAGTTAGAGAGGTGATCAGTTTTATTCTTTCTCAGCATAAAAAAAAAAAATTTCAGTAAAGTCTCTGTGCTGCTTTTTCAGACTAATGTTTTGACTCTTCTCCCTGTCCTGTGGTAGACTATTGTAACTTGTATTCTCCCCTCAGTGCTCCCAGTGGAGAATGAGAGAAGCAAGGATGTAGAACAGCTGTTCTGTACAGGCTCCCTGTCCCCTGAAACAGCCCTTGCCTATTCTCTTCTGTTCCTAAAACCAGGTTTAATGCCCCTGGGGTGAATGACATTACTCATAGATCAGTTCACTGAATGTTTTTACTTCAACTGAGAGACAGTTTCTGGCTCTTTAAAGGGGGCACAGTACACCCTTTAACTTTTGTTGAAATATATTTAATATAAAATATACTAAATAGGAAGATAAGAGCATGCAGTACACCAAAATCTGCTCCTGTTTCACAAAGTCTGTTCTAGCTAAATGCAGCAACTTTGGTTTGGGAGACAAACACAGCAGCATTGTGGACTGTTGTTTTGATTGTTTTATGCTGAAGGTGCCAACTGTCAGTGATGTGAGTGGGCTTCTGGACAGAAAGAAAATTCTGCAAGAATGTACCTTGTTAGGGAACCTGTCAGCTCACCACAGATTCACCGTATCGAGTCAACTGTCAGAAACAAACACTTACTGCAGTCAGTCGTGCACTACTGATAGAACTGCCAGAGAAATTAGTATTTCTCAGTATTCTTGATACAATTGCCACATACATTCCCTGACACTGATTCCAGAAACGGAATGCTGAGTCTTTTCCTCAAACACTTGGATGAAGAGGTTATAGTATTTATTGAGAGTATCAACACTAAATGGGGAACAGAAGTTTTCTGAAACCTCTGCACCCGTCCCGGAAAAGCATCTGGAGCCTGCAGGCACTTCTCTGCTCAGTACTCTGAGGGAAATGCTCCCCAGTACCACTGGCACCATCCAGTTGTCGGAGGCTGATACTAAGAATATCAGTATGTGGGGAACATTCTTTCACAGGAGCAGCTAAAGGCTGTAGACATGGACTGTGTGGGTGCTGCCTGTATAGGTATTGTGCATATAAGGCACAGCCTCTGTCCTCAGTATGCTGCATAGGCACAGAAGACAGATGAAGGATGCATAGGTGGAAGGGGAGGCAGAAATGTTTTATCTTTGTTTTGCAGATGCGGAGACACCCAATCTGAAGGTCTGAGCGCTAGCAACTGAACATCAGGGTCAGATTCCCAAAAAAGGAATTGTTTATCAATGTTTTCCATTTTCCAGTAGCATTGTTTAAAACATTTGTGAAGAGAAAGTAATAGTGTTGCATTTGAATGAAAATTCTTAGGTGTTGTGGCAGTGCATTAAAACACAATGCATTTGAGTGCTTGTCAAGTACAAAATGCAAGTGGCTAATGCTGCAGTCAAATGCATTTTTCCAAGGAATCAGCTGCTTTCTTATTGCATTTATAAAATATATCTCCATGGAATCATATTTTCTGAGACATGAATCAACACAACATATGTTATAGTGCTTCAGCTTTGTTTCCATAATGAAAAGAAGCTGTTTTAATAGCATCTATTATAGTGCCAGGAACATATCCTGCCACAGATTCTCAGTGAAAAAAACCCACCAATTGCAAGTCAAAGAACTCAGATCCAGGTTTAAAGGAATGGGATGTGATTATGCCTGCTATTACCTAGTTATCTGTTCTGCTCTTCTTCCTTTCTTTAATTATTTAACAGAGTTAACACAGAAATGCAGTAAAGAAAACACTCAAACTCAGTATTATTTCTGAATACAGACAGTCTTCTTTAAACCAGAAAGAAATTTTGACTAAGGCTAAGTCCTATTGAAGTTTTTTGTTTGGTTTTTGGTTTTTTTTGGTTTTTTTTTTCCTTTAGGATGGTAGCTTTCTTTACTGCAGCTGTCTTCTAAAATATACATTATAGATTATCTTCCTTTGAGAGAATAGTAAAAGGAAAACTTGCTGTACTGGGACTTGGTAAACTGCCTCTAATCTAATTTAAATTACAGGGCACCAATTACTGGGGAATTCATACACTACTAAATGTCACTTCCACTCTTTTCCTAGCAATGCCAAAAAAACCTTGCAATTCATTCTAATCACGAGAATGCCACACTGAAAAATCTCCTTATTGTCCCTTCATAATTCCCCTCATAATTCCAAGATTATGGCTTTTCAAGGACCCTTCACACTTCCAACCGCCCTGCAGTAGAAGGAGGTAGCAGTTATTTGGATTGTGAGTTTTTTCTCCGGGGCCAGAATCTAAAAGGGAATTACAAGAATTTTTTAATAGTTTTCACTCCTTTTGACTCTGCCATGGTGCAAGGAGTTACCCAAAAAGGAACAGTTATGATTGCACTGGGCTTTTACGCACTCTGAGTACTCTAGCTGTGCTAAATATTTCATATTTCCACGTAGCCTGATAGACACAAAGGTGTGCAATGAGTGGAGATGAGATATCTGTTTCAAAGAGCTTTGGTCTAAGTCATAACCATGGAAATTTCCCAGGAAAAGGGGAAAGAAGGAAGATGTCTGAGTACAAGAGTGAGCGCTTTGAGGGTGATGGATTACAACAGTCTCTGCCTTCTTGGCTTGGTTTTGCAATTCTTATAAGCAGAACTGTACTCAAGTAATGCAAACAAAAGCTACTGCTGGCACAGGGAATACTCCTTCAAAATCCCTGTTTGTTCAGTCAACAAGGATATATAGATCTTTATGCTTTAGTGATGGGTATTGAAATGCCTGGATTGATACATTTTGCTATATATAAAAATAGACAGGGGAAATAGAAAACTTTGATATATAAATGGATGATAAACCAGAAATATAATTTAAAAGAACTCTGCCAGTGCTTGAGAGTCTGGCATTTTCTGCTTCATGAATTGTAATCTTTAATGGGGGGCAGGGAGGAGAGCTCATTTCCAGTCAGAGAAAAACAGAGAGAATTTCTGATGAAAACCCAGGTTGGCTTGAAGGTATGTTTAGATCTCCTTGGCTCATACTGGCAGGGTCTGAAGATTTTTTTATCAGTGAGATCTAAGGACCATGCCTGGTCATCCTCTAGAAACAACTCCCTTAGGGCTGCTAGGGAGGATAGAGTAAGTCACTGCCTGGTGACACATGCTGACTGCAGGCTGACACAGTGAGATCTGCCCAAACACAGGCAACATCTCCTGCCCACCACTCACCAGGGTATCTGCTCCTATATGGATGTGTGGACACACAGACACAAGCAGGGTGGTCTTGTCTGTGAGATGGGTAGTCCCTTCTACATGAGGACACAAAGAGTTCCCACCTTCCCACAATTCTGTGAGAAGGGAGAGGAGGCAGATTTCTTGTGACATGGGTGAGGCTCTGCAGAGTATACACTGCCTGTGATAAACACAGATTTTGCCTATCAGCAAAGATGCTTTCCTAGGGGTTTTTTTGCATCATTCTCAAAGAGCAAACTTCACAGGCAGAAAGGTCACAGCCATCTGGCCCCTGATGAAAAATCTTCAGCATTTCTCTACCATCCTGACCTGATATTAAGATGTTTTGAGAACATCCTGCCATGCTGATAGCGAACAGATGACAGCAGAGTTCACTTACTAAAATGAGCGTGATCAGGGCTGAGTTTGATTCAAGGATGTGGCACCAAGCTGGAGAGCTACCTGTTCCTGCTCCTCTTCAGACTGGAATTCTCCTCATTGAGCTGTTTCTCCTCTTTCATACATGCAAGCAGATGTTGAAAGCGAAACAAACTTAGAAAAGACAACACTCAGTTGTACTCAAGAGTATTCCAGCAAAGACTTATGTAGTTAATGGATGAAAATACAAAAGAACCCTAACAACAACTCCCCAAACATCTTCTTTGCTTATCACTTTTTCCCCTACTGGAAATTATTATTCTCTATATTGCACTCCAGTATTATACTTAATGTACTAAGCAGCCCAGGTAATGATGCAATTTTGACAACATTTTAATTTTTTTATGAACGAACGTTGATTTTGACAACCTGGAACATGAGGCATGCTCCCACTTGCAATTTCCACTGCTACATGTTACATAAATTCACTTATGAATTCTCTAGTTCTCTGCACCCCTTACCATGATTCCCCTGTCACCATAACATAAAATGATTGAGTTTCAGGAAGCAATATGTATTCTGTGCTTGGCTAATCTCCATTTTAATATTTGCTTGAAAGTTGTCCCTTAATAAACATTGAAGTCTTTTGAAAGGGAAAAATATGTCGGTATCGCTCTTTTGACCTGTAGAAGAGATGTAAATTTACTCATACAAACCAGAAAGCCACCACTGCAGACCTAAAATCTAATCCTTTGAGCTATCATGTTTGCTCCATAGCAAAGGAAATGATGTCTAGGGACACTGAGTAGCAGTTCCACATCACGCGTATATCTTTTCTAAATGCAAGAAGCAGTTAGCCCCCATCGTTATAAAGACAGCTGTGTCACCTATGTATGACCCAATAGACAGCTGTAGCCAACAGAGGTATGGATGGGACAGACAGTAACAAATGAGCCAGCAGCCCCATGCCCAGCTAGTCAGGCTGTCATCCCTTCTAGATTGGCTTTATCCATCAGGGAAGTAACTGTGGGTTCAGTTCAGAAGCAGTCAGTCTGTTAATGCTCTGTACTGCCAGACAAAAACCTCGGCCTGTCTCTGGTTAATTTATTCCTACTTTTCAAATCAAAACACAGCCAGGTCCAAGGTACTGGGACCCTCAGATAACAGCATTCAGCCTCTTGTTTCAAATGCCACTCCTCAACTGGGGCAAGGAGAGTTGTGACCTGACCTCTCCAGTGGCCTCTATAATTTTCTGTAGAGTTCAATGAGCTTGACTCATAGGATCAAGGCAAAGAAGAAAAGTGTCTGGAAATGCTTTTTACTACATGTACTGAAAGGACCTACCTGAAGAGTGCCACTTTTCATGTGGATGACTAATAAAACATGTGATACAAGTGCAAACATCAGCATCTTGAGCAGTAAATGTGCATCTCCCAGCTTTTTGAACTTTTTGTGAGCATAGCAAGTCTATACAATCAACACCAGAAACATGCACAAGAGTATAAATGTAAATAAAAAGCACACGTTATCTCCTCTTTAGCATCTGTTTTCATCCCTCTTCTGATAAAAGTTCTACATTTCAAATGCCATCAGTCTGCAGGAAGATACAGTTTCTTCTTTCTGAGCCTATTAACACATTAAACACAATAAAGATGAGATGGGGGGGAAAGGACAACAAGAGAAAAATGGTAGGGATAAACAAAACAAAGCAACACACAACCACTTTTCTTGTAATTCTGAGAAGCATTTGCTAATCTTATCTTGCACAGAAAAATTCTGCTCTGTTTCAGGAATTCCTGAATGTACTTAGCGTTGCTCTTAGCACGCAAAACATTCCTCATGATTGCCTTCGCATTCCAGCAATCCACAGAAGACTTTACACATTTATTACAGAAAATCCTTTAAATCTAATAGATCTTAAGCTGCACGCGGGTTCTGAGTGTCTCCAGAGCTCCCTGCCACCCCCCCTCCTGCCTTTTGCTGAGTTAATCCGCAGCTCTGCCGGCTAAGGGGACTTACCAAGGGCTTTTCGATGGAAGGAAGCAGTTAGGAGCTCGCACACGCTGGAATAGCTGCTACCCAGTAATGAAGCAGGAACTGAGAAGTCTCACTCTTTCAGCAGCTATTCAGGTAGTGCTGCCAGCTTCCTCCNTAAACTCTGATAATTATGAGAGCTCCCTTCTACAAATTGTAGCAGCAAGAGATCCCTTCAGCAGCCTTTTCAGCATGATCTCTTCAAAAAAGAGTCCCTTGCAAAAAATTGCATCCTTCCTACTCTCTTTCACTGTAAGAAAAATTAAAGCCAGCTCTCTCAGAGATTTAGTCATTGATGTATCATAGAAAGGTCATTGTTGATCAGAGGTTTATTTTTTTCTTTTTTATGATGAAAGTTTTATTATGAAATCTAGCCTAGTTTGCAGTCAAAAACAGACCTGACTTTGCTCTTTATAAGGAACAGTCTCCCAGGAAAGCTGTTTAGATCGATAATTTCATGCATTTAATGACTGTATTTATGAAAGAAAGCATCCAGGCTAAGCGATTCACTAACTGGAAAGGTAACAGTTTAGTAAATATACATTACTGCCTTTTTGTACCCTGCATACACCATGAAAGGAAAAATGCAATACTACATGTAAATTCATAGAAGGATTTATAATGGAATATTATTGCATTTGACAAAGGGATCTGAAGGATTTTAAAAAAGCTTAATCTCCAAGAAAGATCCTTTCTTTACAATTCTTCAAAATCCTATTCTTCAGAATCCTTGTTCTTTGAAGCCTTAAAATTATTTATCCTGTCATTACTTCTGATGTCACCTTTGATAAAAACGAGATAAAATATATTGTCTTCATAAGTAAAAGAGGGAAGTGTTTTGGAATACTTCCCGCCATCAATCCATCTCTCTTTCTCCCACATGATCACTCACACACTCACCTACACACATGCAGAACACAATAGCAAATGTAACAACTGGGAGGGGGGAAATCATATCTTTCCTTCACTTCACCAGCAGCCTCATTCCCTAGAAAGCAGTGACTTTGTCCAGATCTTGGTACAACTCCAACAACCACAGGGTCATCCATAAAGCAGATGAAAAAAAGGGTGAAAAAAAATAAGCAGGGTGTATGAATCTGACTTCATCCCCATGAGCAACACAGGGAGCACCAGGGAGCCAGCTTGGCAGAGCCCCAGTGTGACAGTGACTTTAAGGACTGTAAGTCGGTATCACCATTCAGAGGCATGAGGAGACCTTGTAACAAGGATGGAAATGGGAAGAAAAGTAGAGAAAATAATTGACAGAAGCCTATTTAAAAAAAATCAGTCGCAACTGAGAGCTGCC
This sequence comes from Illadopsis cleaveri, assembly GCA_013399915.1. Taxonomy (NCBI): domain Eukaryota; kingdom Metazoa; phylum Chordata; class Aves; order Passeriformes; family Timaliidae; genus Illadopsis; species Illadopsis cleaveri. Next base: position 436,771 of record VXBB01003588.1, on the reverse strand, counting down.
TTATTGATAGTTCTATCTAAAACATGTTACTGCTCTGCAATGTTCCATGTAGGCTTGTTTAGCCTGCTAACATTTTGCAGGGGATGTTTTCAAACACAGCTGACTGGTCGTTAATCTCCAAAACATGTGCTTAATTTTTAATTACTTTTAATCAAAGACAATAATTTTAGGGCCTGGTAAGTTTGTTAGGAAGTCATAAAACATGAAGTGTACCAAGAAAAGCTTCTTCCTTGACTTGCCTCAGTAGCGGAAGAAGGTGAAAAGATGGAAATTTCTGTCCTTTGTTGCTCCTGCCTCCCTCCTGTTCAGAGTGGATTAGGCAGTGGGTAGTAAATACAACCTTGTGTTCAAACTGCAGACCAAAACTGTCTGCCACCTCTAGGTCCTAAAGAAGTCACAATGCAGATGGCCACAAAGGCATGTGCAGTCATTGGTGGCACACAGGCAGCCGTGACTTTCAAGTCTTTGCTTTTCCTGGTATAAAAAGCAGGGACTATTGATGGCCTATAGCCCATACATTGTAACATCCCACTGGTTGCTCATTTGCTGTGGAAGTTCGCCCTCACAAAATACATGCTTCATCTCTCTATCCATCCTCTGGAGAGGTTAGTCAGGAGATTGGCAAGCTATGAAGCTCAAAATGCCAGAGAACTTCTCCCAAGGTCAGAGATGTTTTGCCAGTACTGTTTGGGATTCCTGTCAGTACCCTGTCTCCCATCACAAACACACTTCCTGCAGGGCCTTGGGGGTGAGGCCCCCTCACTACACTCCCATAGCTGGCATGTCCATACTCCAGCAGCAGGATAGAGCATGGCTTGGGCAAGAGATGAAAGTGTCTGCTGTAGGCAGAGCTTCTCCACCTTGTGAGCTGTGCTAGCTGAAGGTGCAGGTTTTGAAAAGTTTGTTTCTGGAAATTACAAGTAGGCAGTGGCAATGTGTTTACTTCGTGAGGGCAACCTGAATAGCTGACATCTGTGATCTTTCTGCATTAAAAACAAACTATCCAGCCCTTTAGCTATTCCTCCATCTGGGCTTGCTAAAAAGAAGCTTCACAGAGAAGAATGAAAACAGAGTTCAAAGAACACCTCTTACTTTCAGAAGGAAAGGAGGGTTCTGTTCTTAGGGAATTATATCAGTTCAGTCAGATCTGTGGATTGTCACTAGTGAGTACTTGCAACTTACACTTTAGTAAAAAAGGATTCTTTTTTTGTAATGTGAGTAAAGAATCTGGGAGAACTCTTCCACAAATTACAGCTCCACAACTTGGAAAGAGCTAACAAATCATCTGTGACCTGTGAATCTAATTTTATTGTGCAAAAAATGTTTCCTCCAGGGCTCTTTCCCTGATGCATGTATCTATTTGCCGTTCTTCTTTGACACAAACCAATTTCTGCGGTTTGCTTGTCAATAACTATCCTTAATTTTTAATGAGTAATACTCAAGCCATTGACCTCCAGTAGAAGCAGGTTCTTAAAGAAACATCTCTCATTTTCTCTGAGATGTGCAACCTTTTGCTTGAAATTCACCTCTGGACTAAAATGTCAATTTAATATACTGGATGATGAGAGTGATACAAGGGTTCTTTTTATTTCTCGCATGGATTCTGTTCTCCATCAGTATCAACTACAAGTCTTGCACACTGGTATCTTGCTTACTGTCTGAAAATAATAAATTTACCTAATACAGCATATGATATCCTTTAGCAGTCAATGTGGACTGGGCACTGACTGATTCTAAGAAGTCCTAATAATGTTTTTTCCTCTGTCTCTTCTTTTTCTAACCCTTTCCATGATTTATTGAACAGAAGGGTTTCACTAGGGAAGGAGGTATTAGTGCATGCTTTATAATGGTGTCACAATTATCCCAGTGTCAGTATTACTAATACAGGAGAATCAATATTAGTTTTACAATGAAAAGAAATCTGGATGATCTGATATATGGAAGCACATAAATCATGCATGCATGCAACCTCTGCCTCATGAGTGACACCACACTAGTTTAGATAAAACTGATTTCTGAAGACATAACTATCCCCTTTCACTCCTTTCTCACAAAATTCTAATCATTTTACAATGCAAAGACAGACACAGCCTGTCTTTCAGACAGTGTTTTTTATGTGTGCTAGATTGCCAGAATTAAGCATGTACATTTTAATGTCACAGGTGCAAGATTTTACCCCATTAATTAAAGGAACCACCTCCTTGATTCATGGAAATTTCACGAAAAGGTGGAATGAAATTTCTATGATAAAGCTTATATTCTGTTCTCATTTATATCCAGGTAAACCTAATTTCAATGTTTTGCATCAATACTAACTGTGGCCTGCAATACAATATTAATCAAGATAGTGTTGTTAAACCTAGTATAGCATGTAAAAAATCTGCAAATTCTATCTGAGATAGAGATTCTCTCTGACATAGAGATTTTGCACCTGTGAATATTGATGTGTGTCTTTTATAGAGTTATGCAGAATCAGAAGGAACTTCTGCAATGTCATTACAGAACCTAAACCTCAAGGTCAAGCTGTAAAACCCTCAAGGTCTCTAGGCTACTGGAATTTTGGATTAATTTTTTCTGAGGAGGCTGTTTCTCCCTAAATGGAAGAAGTTGACAGTGAGTGACAATTCTTTGGAATTGTATATCAGCAATAATGCATGGCTTGTGTCAGCTGAAGAGAAAGGTAATTCACAGTAATGTTTATTAACTAATTGGCATTACATAATGTTTTGTAATCCAGGATGAACTGGGGAGAAAACTCTTTATGAAACCTTTGTGATTTTTTTCTGTTTTTAAAAGAAAACAAATAAATGAATATGTACTTCAATAAAACCTGAGCTATTGAGTTAAAATTATGTTCTATTGAGGGTTTTTTGGCATGTTCATAGTAAGGAAGGTTCTAGGCAGATCCATGCAGAAACTCAGTCTCACTCACTGTCATGCAGTGGTGGGCTTTCATCCCTGCATTTTCTACCCTTGCAGATTGAAAGAGATGAAATTCAACACTGGAGGAGCCCTCAGCATATGCAAAACTGCTGGTATCTGCTACAAAGACACAAAGCTGAGCTAGGGCAACCCAACTGGTAGTTCACCAGTAGTTAAAATAACCTTAAACCACATTTCCATGCTTTTATTTACATTCAAGGAGTTTTAATGACTCTCACCACCTAGAAATGGAGGGGGAAAAAAGCAGTTTGCATAGTAGTTTCCATTATGTGGCATATTAAAACACCTGAGAAGTAGAAAAGAAGGACTTTAGGAAACTAATACCAGGGGCAGACTTGTCCTAGGAGGATGACAGCTAGCAGAACATCTCTGTGAAACATGCAGAAACAGCAGCACAAACAAGTCAGGTGGGTGTAATAGTGGTCACTGCTGAGTCCAGTATTTTTCCAGCAAATTTTTAACTCCCCATGCTTTGGTCCGGCAGGGAGTCATTACAGAGCATGGCTTTCTTTATCACTCTTGGCATTTTGAACGTATCGAAAAATTTCAGTCCCAGCCATTAGAGCATTTGTACCAGCACACAAGTTAACTGATCTGGCTGCAGGTCTATTTAGGCTGCCTCTCCATCCCCATCAAAGTGCTCTTCCAGTAATCCCTAAGTGATCTAAAGGAGCTTGTTTCCTTCTCCTGACTCTGGAGGGCTGTGGTGGTGGCTAAAAGGAATGTGTGTGTGCTGCTGCTGTGCTTGATGAAGAAGAATCACATAAGTGTGACAGGAAAAGAAGCCTTAAAAACAGGTACTGTACCATTTGCTTTGAAAGAGCTGAAATGTGTCATTGTGCTGATGTCTTCCAGACCTGAGTGCCATAACTGTGGGGCAACCACTAAAGTGCCTGGAATGTGCGTAACAGCACATGGTTTCATGATATAACATGAGATTAATTATCAGCTTGCCTCTGTCAAAAGGGACAGCCTTGTTATCCCCTCCCAGCTCCTCATCCCAGCTGTGATTTTTGTGGCATGTGTTGAGCCAGACCCAACTCTCATCTGAGTGCACAACAAGAGGTCCAACACAATTAAAAGGCAGAACATTCACCCAGCACATGGAAATAGGTGATAGGTCTCTGTGGCAGTGATCAGAATGGGTTTACTCCAAGTAAAAAAGAGTGACACCACAGGACAGGGTAAGGAAGGAGCAGAGGGTGTTAGATTTCCTTTTCAGCAATAGAGAGCACAGCCTATAATAAAATCATACAGAAGCCTACCTCTGAGGTAGTATACTGCATTGCAACTCTTCACAGTCACAGATTCCTTTAAGATTGGTTTTATATTAAACATTGTCCTATGAAGGTTTAATCAACAAAGAACAATGTACTGCACCATCACAAAATTAAGCATCTCTACAAGAAATCAGATTTGAAATATCCCAGGGCTATTCCTTTAGATTATCAGAGAGAAAAGAAAAAATTGACAACCTTCTAATAGTTTTTTTTTGTTTCCCAGAGAAAGGAAAAACAGGATTTCACTGTCGACCCTTTTATGTGAAGAGCTACTGATTAACCCGGGTCTTGTCAAAGATAATGGGGTTAATAGCATGAAGAAGGGGAAAAGATAACATGAAAAGGGAAAATTGAGAGTAGTCCTCACTTCAGTCTGAGCCTAGACTCACATGAAAACAACACAAAGACCTGGATTATGCACAGAGTATTGCCCACCATACCATCCAGGTGGAGGTGATTAAAGCTAGGAGAGCAGAGAATGTGTAATGTGGGGGTTGGAAGGGTAATTGGCATGTTCATGCAGTGGTTGTGCTTGGAGGCAGAGGTAATCAACCCCTTTGGCGACGACGCTGCAGCTGCTGTCCAAATCCCCACCTTCGGGCAGAAAGTAAAGCATGGAGGAAGAGGAGTCCTGCCCTGATGTTGCCTGGATTTGTCCCTGTGCCCAGAAACACAGTCAAGCTCCCAGACACAGAAGGATGTACATCCAACATGAATGCAATCTAGCTGAGGAAATGATGGCTGAAAACAGGAGACAATACAGACAAGATCAGGGCCATATCAAACAATAACTACTCTTTTTAGGCAAAGTACAAATAAATTTCCTATAATTAATCTGACCTATCAGGCTGACTTTCTTGCAGGACATAAGTCCAGGCTGCTATCTTTTAATTTTCTGTAATTCCTCAATTCCTCCTCAGGCATAAAAAATTTTTCTGGGCCATAACTGCTTAGCCTGCATTGCCTCTTCCCCGTGACACACTGCAAGGAACCTAGGGGAGGGAATATGAGGAAGAGACGAGGGGTTGCTGAGGGAGTCAGGCTCTGTCTCAGTACCTTGTCAGGCCTTGGTAAATAGTCATCCCAATGGAAGAGAAGCCTTTGCCTTTGAACCAAGCCTTGTTTTGTTAGTCAGGACACAACCATGATGGCACAAGGCCATCTGATGACACCTATAGCAAGGGAGAAAGTATGATCAGTAACCGCCAGAAAAAGAAGTAGCAGGATTCAAAATCCTACACTGGCTACCATGGAAGCTGGATTGTCAGATAAAAGTCGAACAGAAGCAGTGGATGCAAAAACTAGGGAAGAAAATGAGCGTTAGCTATTTTTATTGTATCCCTGAGGGAGAGAGATGAGAACAAAGAACGCCAAAAGCATAAGAACAGCTGATAAAGGTTTACTCAGCTCAGAAAATCCTACTCTAACATTTCTTATTCTATGAAATATAAATTAAGCCATTTGTACTTGAGGGGGTTTTGATTTTTGAATATGTACAAATCTAAATACATTCTACTTGGTGTCTGAAAACCTTGAAAGCCTGAGAAGACTTGAGATTATCCTAGCTACACAAATACGGCATTGTAGTAAATGTGCTCTTTTATTTCTTACTCTGTCCTAGGTAAAATAGTGTGAAGTTGTTCCTTACATGAAGAGACCATACACTGCAGCCAAAATATTTGGAGTGGATCTTTAGCTAAAAATAGCAAAAATGGAATTAGTGCAGTTTACACCAGCAGAGCATCTATGAACTTGAGACAAGTGTAACAGAGGAACAACTTACTGCTGAATAAGTTTCTTCCTTTGTTTTCAGTTAATTCCCCCAACACTGCCTGTGCATGCTCTAAGCATTTTTGCAAAGATTTGGTTTAAATTCTCCATATTGTTATGCACTTAACTATGAATTTATATTTTAGCTCAAAGAATTCACATGTAGTGTTGTTTTTTTTGCCAAACATGAGTCCACAGAGGAAAAAAAGGCATAGAAAGATCAGATAATAAGAGCATTTAGAAAACAATGCTAAATCCTCAGAAACGTAATTGAATATGTTGTAATTTTTCAATACAATTCATGCTTGAGACTTTCCTCCTTCTCTGTATAAGCTCACAGTACCGAAGAAGTAATAGTACCCTTTTCTACTAGGTGGGCATAAAAAAGAATATGGCTGGATCTCCTGGGTGCTCAGCACCTCCAGATGTGCAACAAGACTTAAAGTAAGGATTTCAGAAAGCCAAATTCAAATTCCATGGTCTAAATCTTCTGCTTAACATTTTTCACAGTGAGCCCACTGAGGAAAGACAGGCCAGGATTTTGCTTAAACAACGACACAGGAAAGGAGAAAATGCCTGCCTGCAGCAGCCTACATGGTCTGGATGTGTCTGTACTGCCTTTTGTACTGCACAAGGGTGCTCTGGCCAAGACTTGTGGTAGAGCACAGAATCTGCTGCAGCAGAAGTGACTTAGAAGGTTGGTATCCATGTGCATCTTCCTTCAGAATATCTGCCTAAAGAGGCATGAAATCTGATGATTGCGGTAATCCAGCTATGCGCAATTTATGAATTCTGGATGACATGTAGAAGTTGTTGCTTTGAGAAGGTTACTGCAGTGGGGATTGGACTCCTCTGATGGCTGTGTGACCAGCAAGAAAAGAGAGGTAGCCTTCATAATTTGAGCAAGACAAGTCATCAGGCTGTCTGAAACCTGGGAAGACTAGCTGGTTTTAAAAGAAATTACCAGCAAAATCATTTTTTCATTCTATTGGCTGTGTGTGTGTATGTGTGTTATTGACTCCAGATTTTAAGTGCCCCTAAAGATGCACCCAAAGGACTGAGCTTGCCCAGGAGTTGAAGGTAACATTGAACTTGAAGATGACAATGAGAAAGGGCTATGCTGGCCTAGGGCAGAGAACTCTCATGCTGCAGAATTTCATTTAGCTGGAGAAGTAACCAAAAACCAGTCTGTTCCCAGGAATGTGAAGGGGCAGAGGGGAAAAGTGCCATAGGAAATGAAAAAGCAGTGAACAAGTTATGGGAAACCTAAGAAGCTAAAACCTTAGCAAATTAGGATTCAGTGTGGTAGTATGGAAAGTGTCCATGTAAGAAGTTGGCCTCTTAAGTCTGTGGCATTTCCACATTTTCCCTATAGGTGTCAGCCAAAATGGATACTGATGCTGATGGAGAATTTTGAATGGCACCTAGAACAAACAACATGGATGCTGCTCTAATGTTAGCAGTGGCTAATGTGTGGAGATCTTGCTGAAGAGAAGAGTTGGGTGACTCAGCCCAAGGGGAGGCAGCTCTCAAAAGACAACACTATCAAGACATCTCTAAACTGAGATGTACGGTTCTGCCATCACTGACCATATTTTCATTTACTCCCTGCAAGGAAAAGAGTAGTCTCTTATTAACAATGACACTTTGGAGTCAGAGAGAAGTTGTTGGCACAACTGCTGTAACCACTTTATAACAGATCTTGGTGGGTCAAAACATTGACTTGGTCATGAGATCAAGTATTATTCATCAGATGGTACAACATGTTGCTTTCTAATTACCTATTTAAGGAGATAAAAATCCAGTGATATAAAATTATTTTATCTTGAATTTAGTAAGTCTTTACTAGATTCTGTATTTATAGAAGTAATTTTCTCAACACAGAATGCATCTTTACTGTATTTCTCCAGTGTTTATTGCCCAATGGAGTAATTGAATGGGCTTCAAAAGAAAGTAGATAAAGAGATTTTGAAGAAAGGAAGAACAAAAAAAAGCAAGACCTAACAGCTATTAATTATTTCATCTTTATGTATGTAACACATCAGTTTTAGATGCACTTACTTGTTAAGTTATTATACAGTTGTTATGGAAGCATCAAGCTGTTCACCAAGCCAATGCAAGGCATTTTAAGCAGTACTAAGTGTAAACCCAAAAGAATAAATGTTTTTCTAATGAGGTTTTTTTTGTTGTTTTTTTGCTTGTATTTTCATTCCAGTAGAAAAGCCAAGTGAAAACCAGAGGCCTGCTCCTGCCAGCTTTTGCTCAGCTAAACCATCCCGTCAGTTTTAGCATAACAGTGGAAATGTTGGAGAATTATCCATATGAGCAAAACTTTAGGAATATCAGCTACCATAATTGATTGCAATGTTGTCTTCAGTGCATTGTTGATTATATTAAAAAAAAAATTGTTTGATTTCAGGCCATATAGAGTAATTTTCAGATTTGTTATTATGTGTCTTTTACCTAAAGCAGACTGGAATAGATTCTTTGCTACCTTGCACTCAATAAAAGCATCAACACTCTGTTTAGCAATTTGCATCCAGCTTGAACATGTCAATTTCCAAGTGAGAAAGCTGATCAAGGATATGACTCTGGATATTACATCATGGTGTATTAATAGGTAGCTTAACTTTTAGGGATCACCATTTTTTAAACTTTTATGGAACATCAAGGTATTACTTGGAAACATTTGACTAAAACGGCATGAGATGAGTTCTTTCAGAAGAAAAATATGGTTTCCTGAACAGTGGGATAATCAGCTTGCTATAAGAGACACTGAGACCTGTTCAGAACCTGTGATGAAATAGAGGTAGGGCTCATGACATTCTGCTCTTTTTTGTCCAGATATGAAGGCTGGCCCACTAACAGCACACTCCAAATATTTCATCAGAGAACAACAGAATGGGCAATGTCTGAATGCACCACAGTGGCCTGGCTCAGGCTCCCTGCTCAAGCACATCCTCAAGCACATTGCACAAGAATTGAGTCCAGACTGTTGTTGAATATCTCCAATGAGGGACACTTCACAGCCTCTGTGGGCAACCTCTCCCAGTGTTCAATCATTTGAATAGTAAAGAATTTTTTCCTCATGTTCAGATGGAACTTTCTTTTCATCAGTTTCTGTACATTGCCACTTGAACCTCCAAGAAGAGCCTAGTTCCATCCTCTTGACACCCTACTTCCAGACACTAAGTCTTGGAAATCATCACTGTAGTGCAGGACATGAGTAAAGCCTAGTCCTTACTCATAAAAATTCTAGTTGAATGTTCATGGTGACATTTCCCAATGAAGTCAATAGTTTGTCCTTTTTTTTTATTCCTAAGGGCCTCGGAGGGAGGTTAGAGTAAGGTCAGGAAAACCACGGGAAGTTGTTTCCACCTTCAATAGCTCAACTGAAGTTACCAAATAAAAATACCTTTCCTATTTGAGAAATTTTAACTAATTCAGGTCACTGAGACATTATGTCTCAACAAAGAGCCAGCACATAATTGATAGTAATTATGATCATAATCATGTTTACAGTAGTGACAGATTGTAGATTAATTAGACAACTTAGAGATGGAAGAGATAACAGAATAAAACAGTAGCTAAAGCATATTTTGTGTGGCTACAGCAATTTTTTCTTGGGTATTCATTAATTTCACTTAGGTGTCACCTGTACTATGATTTTTGAAGGAGGGTTTGGGGCCACTCCTGTAGAGGACACTGCATGTAAGAAGGATGAAATGGGAGGAGAAAGATAGGTCAGTCACCTCTAGGAAAGATCCCTGATCATGCAGCAGAGCGCCTCACATGGTGGGAAAAACCTGTGTTTAGGCACCTGAATCTCACACCTTCAGTGTTTTGACTCCAGAAAAGCACCTTTAGTAAGGCAAATACCTTTTTACAATGAAATCACTTCCCAGATTAATGGCAGAGGCGCTTAGTGGCTACCCATCCTCAGCCTTATACCATCTAAGCACACAAGGTGGTATGTCTCTGTTCAGAGATAGGATGGGTCTAGATGACCTATGAAACCACCATGAATTGCAGCTCTTCACAAGAAGTGAGAGCTCACTCAGCTCTCCTCACCCTTCAGCACAACACCAGCTGAAAGGGAGGGATCCATCTCGTTCATTAACATGGACAATGTCATATATGTGCCTGAGTTTCCTCTAGTGTTAATCCTTTTAATTCAAACCTTTTTTTCACAGTATGTGTTAAATTCTCATAGAAATATTTCCATTGATCTTGGATTTTGCCTTTAGCACACTTAACTTCTGTGTCTGTAATAATCTGACACACTTTTTTTAACTATGAGAAAAATCTTTCTTTTTGACTACAGCAACACTGATTGATTCTGTGCTTACAGATGGATTTTGTTTTATGGGCTGTTTTTTTCACTCATGCTTCAGAAATGTATTGGTTGGTTGTATTCCCATAACTGAAATAAACCAGTGGCACAGGAGAAAACTGCCACATTTGCTGAAACGCCACAGACAAATTGCTATTCCTTTAGCTAACCTTATTTTTTTTATTTCCCAAGAAATGTGCTACAGTTCTAAAGAGAACAATTTCAAGGAAACGAAACACTCTGCCTTTATAAAGAAAAATGAGATAAAATGGGAATGGGGAGAGAGTAGAGGTATTTCTGGTTATTCTGAAAGTTCTTACTCTTTCCCAGTAAAACATTATTAAAAGAGTATGCAAAGTTCAGGGCTGTTGGGTTTTTCTAAAAGATGTGCAGACTTAACTCATTATTCAGGTGAGTGGTCCAGAGAGTTCAGTAGGCCCATTCCAATGAGGGATAGCATTTAGCAAACTCTCATAAGACGTAAAGTTAAAACGCCAATTCTTTGAGTTGTATCATGCTGGCAGGTGTCCCTGTGTCTGCTGGGTCTTTAAGAATGGGCACAGGATTCCATTCAGATGCTGACATTTTGGGTAAATAGGCTATTTTTTTAAATGCCATGGCATACTGGCTGTGCTTTGCTCATGTTCATATGAATGAGGTAAAGAATGGGAAAGCTGAGTGTACACACAAGACAGTGAAAGACAGTAGCTGTCTAACTTCAGCCCTGTTCATCTGGGGGAAAATATTCTTACACTTTTCCTCCTTTCACTTAAAGTGCTTTGCCATTATCTGTATCTCTAATTGTGCAGTTAGAGTCAAATTATTGCGGGTCTGGTCCTGGGGCATGCCCAGAATACACAGCCCTTACTCAAGTCTGGATAAGCAGCCCTCAGCATCTCACAGATACAGGCTATGGCAAAATAAGGAGTCATCCAGGCTGTTGCAAAAACTGACAGAATTTTTAAACCTAAATCCATAGGACATTCAACCTCCTAAATACATGATCCCCAAATCAAATCATTTTGACACTTGTGTGTCCCAACAGATATATAATATTATATATCCATATGCCTACATGTCCACCACTACACGCACAACTATTGATGACCTGTTTGGCTCTTTCTACAAGGCCTTGACTTTACAGCAAGTCTTTCCCTTAAAACAACCCTTTCAAGCAAATAGATGTTTTCATAAATGTAGAATCTACACAATAGGGATAAGACTTTGTATAAGAAAGCTAGAATGCAATTCCTAAAGAAGCTGAAAAACTTGTAATTAAATTGTAAATAGCCTATTTTATCAGCATTCAGATGTAGTTCAGGGCCCATTTCTGTGACTGGTGAAGGGTCTTCTCACCTTTTTAAAATATTTGATGCCCCCATTGGAGTGGAAATACCAATTATAACCCAGAAATTTTCTCATGCTTGGGGATTACCTAGATTTGGTTCCAAGGTTGGTGAGTTGTGGCAGAAAAGAGCAATACTAATGCTCTATTACAATGATTGTGATAACATAATTGATTATTTCAAATATAGGTAAATTGTTTTCTTCTGCATGGTTTCTGGTGGTCAATTTAAAATTAATGGACCAGTCTATTATGCTGACAAATTCACTAGGTGTCAAATATCCCGACTGGTAATGGAATGATTAAACATATTGAAGGAAACAAGGACAGATACCAGTAACAGCAAAAAAGGATGGCAAAGGAAAAAAACCAAAAACATTGTGAGGGTAAGAGCTTTAGTTCTGGTTGTACATACATGTATGACAGACCCTACTTTTCATTTTCAGAGCTACCAACAGGAAAACTGCTCTAAACATGAGCTATTACTGTGTGTAGGCAGATTTATGTTTTAGCCAGTCCTTTAAAAATGATGACAGGTGTTGGAGATGCAACTGACATTGAAGGGATTCTATGTATAAGGTGTCAAGGCTTGTTTCATCAGCAGATGGGCAACTAAACAGTGTTGAGCCTTGAAGGCAATGCTGTCTTCAGGTACTAAAGAGGAATTTGTCTCAGCTTGATTTACGAGGAGTAGTGAATTATGTGGTCAGTGTGGATCTCATCCAAAGCTAAAACGAGCATTTCCTGCCTGTAGGAATCTCTCCTGTCTATTTCCAAACCAAGATACCAGTCCTGAAGATATTTTTTCTTCCTCTTTTTTCCTCCCATCAGTTACTGTAATGTGAGATGGTGTGCATTTCCTTGTGGTCCCTCTGACTTTTACCCTTTTGTCTGGATTTTGTAGTTGGCAGGTAAACTAATACCTAATAATTTTTCAAGACGAATTCAGCAAAATTTTTATTGTTTCAAATTACACCTCTCTCACTCTTTTCTTAGTATTCTTTTTACATCTGTAAGTCCATTTTTCCCTCTCCTTTCTCATGCTTTGATGATCTCTTTCCCTTCTTTGTTGCACAGTCCTTGCCCAAGTTCCCATACCCCGAACCCTCTCTGTTTACATTCCTAGATGTCTCTGTCTCTCTTCTACAATTTCCTTTTTCCCTTAAATTCTCTTTTCACAACCTTTTTCTGGTTTTGGCTGTCACAGTAGGAGGGGAAACTGGCACTTTACCTGTTGCTCTTCAGGCTTCAACACACTCAGACACAGATTCTCCAGGGTCACCATGTTTTTGTCTGCTGGGAACAGCAGAGAAACAGAGACAACTCCCACCAGTGCAGCACATCAATATTTACTGATACAGAAAAGTACTGTCTGGAAATGGACACCAGGGAGCTGTTCTTCCAGTGATTGGCTACTAATAATGAACGAGGATCACTTCTAGTTCTGGAGTGAAGAATGTTTTGAAGGATACATTTTCTTTTGCCACCCTGTTTTTCATAGTGCCGACTTCACAGGGTCATGGTGATGACTGGTGTAATAAGGCAAAAAATGTGGCTATTTGAACTTGAAGGATGTCCTCCTGTCATTACCATTAAAGAAAAATATACCTCGTTAAGGTCTTTTTGGATTGATTTTTTTTCTAAACATGTCAAATTACTTCATTAGGTTTTAAGATAGCATTGATTTGAGCAAGCAAGCAGATGCAGAAATACTAGTGAAGGTGTAATTAGTGTGCTTTTCCCCCTTTTTCAAGACTGACCTAAGATACTTCAGTGACAGTAATTTTTTTCCATTGATAACCAAACACTGCCTTAGAAAGTATGGTCTCTTATGACATTTATCTCATCCTACTTAAACAGAGAGGTTTGAGTTTTTTTGATGCAATTCATTCTACAGCAAATGCATTGTTATGACTGAATACAGAATATCCTAAGTAGGATATTTCCTGGTCAAATTTGCAAAGCTGTGACAAAAATTTCCCTGAATCACTTAATTAGACCCTATCTGTGAAACATTTATAAATGCAACTGCCTTCTAACAATATATTTTTTTTCCACTCCTGTCTCTGACTGAATTTTGTGTATATTTGTTTGTAGATACAAAAAGTAAGGTCTTCCCATCACTTGAAATTAAATAGTTCAAGGTGAAGATTATGTCACAGTAATCACTTTGCCCCACTGGTGACCTCCACCTTAGTTCCCAGGATGAGCTGTAATTTGGTTTCTTTGCCAGCTGAGATCCTCATTCATCTCATGAGGTTACTCTAAGCACTGTCTGCAGGGGGATTGTTGTATTGCTTTTGTCTGCAGGCTGGACTGAAGAAGCAACTGTCTGTAGTATTCACAAAGGCACAATTAAGGATGAAAATAAGAGTTCAAGAAAATGGGAAGACGAGCCTCCCTAAAATTCAGTTTCACAATGAAATATCATGTCATTTACAATGAGGGGAGTAGTTATGGGGTGACAGTGAAATTTATCAGAAGTATGTGGAATTGACTATTAGCCAATGCAATTAATTGTGGATAATAGACTTGCTAGAAAATGGATTTCAAATAATATTTTGTAATATTTTGACATTGACACAGAATTTATGTATACACTTACATCTGAAGTGAAAGCTCATAAAAACCTTCTCCTTGCCTCAGTTGCCCATCTGGTAAAATCAAGAAATATTTAAATGTATGGTCCTTCCCATAAATGAGGATGCTTTGAGCATATAAAGGCTTTCCTTGGATATGCAAAGGCTATGTATTTACTTTCAGTACTTCCCCTTGAGTTACTGCTTTCCCCTTTTTATCATTTCTGTAATGTTTTCATTTCTTCCCCAGCTACATCAGTTTGAAATATTTTCAATAGTCCCTTTCCAATATCATTTCCACAGCATGTATTATTTATTTAGATGTTGCTAATAGTACAATATTTCAACTATCAAGAAACCTGATGTCCAGACTTTCTCACTTCTTTGGTTTGAATGACAGATAAGTTACACCTTCTGGGCATATTCTTAATGATAAATAATAATTGTCTCTCTAGCTTTGTAGACCTAGCACAGAGAAAGGACTACATTTGCTGAAGGAATAAATTCTTTCTAAGTTGTATTAAGGGTGTCATGTCAGTATTTTTCAGGTCTGCAATTCAAGAATTTCTAGTTTCAAAGTAACAGAGGTATATGCATTACTCCTCAAAAGCACTTATATTTCCATTTCTTCTTGTCCTTCAGAGCAATGACTTTCAGTGGTTCTTGTCCAGTGAAGAGCCCAGCGAAACCAGAATTAAAGGTCCCACAAACTTCGGTAGAGTCAAGTCTTAGCAGAAATTGTAAATGAATCAATCAAATAAAAATATGGGAAGATCTCTTCCACTTTCATGGAAGAAATTTTTGTAGGTCTAATTTTTACCTTGTAGTCTACCACTGCTACAGAAGGCCATTTACCTTTACTGCAACCGAAGCTATCATACTGTTTAAGTTATTCATGTAAATAGTATCTGTCTTGTCTATAAACCTCCATTTTTTCTTTTAATTCTGCAAACATAAGTAGCATCAAGTCTTCTCACTGGCAGCATATCTCCTGCCAATCATTGTCTACAGACCACTGTATTCTGGATTCCCATCCCATGTTAAGAGCCCAAGTACCCTGGAGAAAGAACAATATAGTCCCAAACAAGAGTTCTTGCTTCAACTATATTTCAAAATGTTCCAATATGACTGTTGGAAAAACTGTCACAGGACGGTCTGCAAACATGCCACATTGTTCCTTATTTCTGCCCAAAGTAGTTGGTTTCTCTAGGGTGTAGTATGTGTCCTCTGTTGACTTGGGATCTAAGGGAACTCATCTAATCAAGAGGTCATGAAAACCTCCAAACTGAGCAAGCCAGAGAATCCACTCTCCAGTGACTCTTAATTTATTGTACGATCAAAAGAAAACAAGCAAGCCCTATTATGAATGACACAGTTGCAAGTGTTCAATAGTTCTCCTGGGAATTTTACTTAAGCTTGTGTAGACATAAACACTATATTCCAGGATGATTTTCTTGCTGTAAAAATACCAGAGAACTTCAATGCAAAACTTATCTGCTGACACACTAAAAGACCAGAAAGTTATTGCACCGTACCATAGCTCATTCTAATTAAATTGACTCAGACTTTTAAAGTTCTCTTGACAGATTGTGCCACATCTTGTTCCTTGTCATCATTTAAGTATAGCTACTCAATAAATGCATCTTCCTTCATAAGAAATAGCACCAACAGTTTTTTACTTTGCTTGAAATGGCAATTTTCACTCTCAAAATATCCATTCAAGGTGGAAGGGTAAATTATAGATATAGATCTCAGGCTGTGCTTCCTACTATAAGCCTGTGTAATTACATTGTGACTCCTCTGGAATGTCTTTTTAGGAGTTAATGCATTTAAGCTTAAATCACGAGGAATCTGGCAACAATAATTAAATCTGACCTTCTGATCTTGAATATATATGTGAAATTACGACTTTATACATACACATGCCTATACCTATATATATTTATAGAGGGACAGAGAGAGAAAGAGAAAGACAATTCAAAGAAAGTTCTGTTTATGTTTGTATGTATTGCATGTGTGTATGCTTCTTGTATGTAGAGAGAGAGAAATGGGATTCCAATGACTAGAAGTTAAAATAGCAAATATGACATTTGAATATTTGTATGTAAGCAGAAGTGCTTTCTCTTTTTTGATTTGCAGGTTACCCATGTCAATGTTTCAATGAAAAAATATGCAAAAAAAAAAAAAAAAAAGACTATGAACACTAAAAAAATTGTAAATTCTATNAAAGAAAAAAAAAGAAAAAACCTGATTTGAAAATGTTGCTGGACAGTGGATAAAGTTTAAAGACGTACACTTCATCGTGGCAGCTTCATGGCTGTACATGAAATTAAAAAATGCCAATAACATCCTGTTCTGAAACTATGGTGACGTAAGCAGTGTTTCTTGAGATTTTCAATGCCACCTTTGAGAATCTGCATGAATGAAATAAATTAGATGTTTTGTACAAA
The DNA here is from genome assembly GCA_013399915.1 of Illadopsis cleaveri. Lineage (NCBI taxonomy): Eukaryota > Metazoa > Chordata > Aves > Passeriformes > Timaliidae > Illadopsis > Illadopsis cleaveri. The sequence continues at coordinate 420,071 of VXBB01003588.1, read as the reverse complement.
TGTTCTAGCAACACTTCCCCAGAAGGAAGTACAGCTGAAATGTGTCAGTCTTTTGTTTTCAGCAATAATACAGAACATTAGGTAAGATATGTTTCTCACCATAAACCTTCACTCACATTTGTTCAGTTAAGGACTGGGCAGCCCCTTTGAACAGCAGTTGTGGGTTCGTACCACCTCCATTTACTATTCAAATGGCTTTGTTGTCAATGTTAGTAAAAACATTATATCTTTTCTGTGCATAATATTATTCTTAAATAGATACATTCTGATTTTGGTGTTGCTTAGAAACAAACCTGAGACAGTGTTGGTGACACAGTCACCTAAAAGATATTATCATGCTCTGTAAATGCAGGGAAATTCTGAGTATTACTACCAAATGAAATAAATTGCAGCAGAAAAGCTTGTATGGACATTCTGCAAATTATCCTTGGGTGACAAGAATATGGCCATCTTATCAGCTAATATAGTTGGGTCACTTGGGAACTTTGATTTAAGTTGCAGAGAGATGAGGGAATTGACATTAGTTGTTTTTTAAGGCATAACTATAGTTTATATATTTCTCCAAGGCAGTAATGTTTTTCAGTACCCTTTTCCCCCAAAGGTTTTGATTGCGGCAAAAATGTCTTTTCATCCCATTTTCTTATAGCTCTTATGACTGAAGGAAATATGACAGACTAGCTTCCCTGTCATGATTTGTCTTGATGCTTTCTGTATAATCTTTCTATCCAATTTTTTGAATTTGCCTTACAATCCAATAAAATTAACTCCCACTTACTGCTCAGAGCTAAAAGGACAAATACTTAATGTTTAATGCTTAAAAGACAAATTCTTTAAAGAATGTTTGAATACTTCCTATGGGACCCAATTAAGAGAATGTAAATTTCATTTTTCAGGCCCTGATTTCAAAATTATGATAAATAAAATNCTTGGCAGACGTTCACCTCAGCCAGGCCAGGGGCTCTTTTCAGAGTCTGGGGTCTTGGTCTTCACTGGAGACAGTTGTGAGGCATTATCGTATCCTTGGATAGACTCTGACAGATTGCTGCAGATCCCAAACTGTTGGCCTGTAAAATAGGAGCTATGTGTTGGGTAGTGCAATGTATGAGTATGCATTTGCATATACACAACTCTATTAATGGCTAAATTCGGAATCTTAATCTTCACAAATAATCTTTCCAGGCTGAGCTGAAAAAGCACAGTAATTCTTGTGGGACTAACTTTAAGTTAAGCATTACAAATATATTCTGTTGCATTTCTTTCTGCCATCTCACGTCTATTCCCACCATATATTTAAAAATAGTTTTTGAAGTCATTGCAGGCATAAAGCCCAAATCAAACTGTACATTAATTTCTAAGAGAGAAGAGGCATTTTTTTACCTTTCATTGTCCCAGGCAGGCAGCAGTCCTCTTTTCCCTGCAGCCTAAACTCTCTAGGCATACACTCAAGACACACTGCAGAAAAGTGCTACTCTCTGACACTGTCTGCTTTGAGCTTCTCTTACAGTGGCGGTCAATATGTGAACACATTAAAGACTTCTCTTCTTTTGATATTTGAGCATTGCCTTGGGATATGCTGGTCACATCATTTTCTCTCAGTGGATAATGATTTCCCATCTTCCACCTTGTTCCAAATTGGGATTTGTAGGGAAGGGAAAGGCTTGTCCTATTGCCTTTAAAACACAGTTTTCTGGGGCTTGTGATGTATCTTGCATCAAAAAAGAAATATGACAAACTTATTGAATATCATATAAAATCTCTCTCCTGTCTTTCAAGGACCTTCAACCCACACAACCTCTTTTCATGTGAAATGCATCTGCTCATTTTCAGCTCTTTCAACACTTATTTTTCTGCAATCTTTCTATTCCATCATGAAACAATGCTTTATCATTTGCAGGAGACTGTGAAAATGACTACTCAAGTATTATGGTCTTCCAGATAGCCAAAATCTTACAGTAATTCAAGACATAATTCAAGGTAGTACTGGAGGGAACAAGAAAGCAGCCCAGCAGAAGTCCCAAGAGACTCTTTCAACCTGAATCAATTCACTTCCTCCGAGGGATATGTGTGAAATTTGGTGCTGTGACAATAGGCTGCCAAACCCTGCAAGCCCAAACACACCTCAGTATAAGAGACATGCTTAAGTACTTTACTGTAACCTCCCCAAAGATATTGTCACGACCACCTGCCCAGCATTGCAGGAGCTTTATGACACTGTGAAGGATTTCTCCTTGTCAAGCTCTGAACTCTTTAAACTGACATTTAAATTGCATTCAGGAGCAATTTCTCCTATCTCTCATCCAGGCAGGGTTTTGAAGAAGTGTCTTCACTGTGGAAAGGCCTGCACTGACCTCCTATAAAAATCAAAACCATTCTGCTTGGTACCACTTTTCACAGAAAAGCGATAAAAAGCACAAGCCTGTAGAGGAAGAGATGCTGGCTGAAATGCAGCCAAGAGATTTCAGGAAATCTCCTGTAAAATACAGTATCCCAGAGCTAGCAGATTATTTGTCCCTGCCTAGGGTTAGCCTGGCTTGCCCTAGATAGTCTGTAGAGTACAAGTGGTAATAAATGTCCTTAGAAGCCTAAAAGGGTACTTTATGAATGAGAAAAGGAGTACTGCCATACTGGATTCCCTAATTACTGCTACCTTCAATTGTTTTACCTCTCATCTCTGAGTTGTATTAGTCAACTAATTTATTGGGAAAAATGTTGGATGACTGTGAGGTCTAGTCAGCACCGTAGTTATTTTGTTGTGACTGTATTACTGTTTTCTAATAAGACTGCAGGAGGACAAAAATTGTGAGGAACAATTGGCCTTCTTGTTCCTGGAAAAGTTTCTTTTCTTCAGTCTGCATATTTTGCAGCCATGACAGGGAGAAGAAGTAAAGCCTGTGTTTCTGACCTCTTTTTCAGCAGTACCTTAACTGTACCTTATATGCTTTCCTGCTGAGAAAATATGTTGCTGCTCTTCATGGAAAGACCAAAGATTTATATGTCTTGACTTTGAACTGTGCACATCAATTCCAGCTCATGGCTTCAATAGCTACATCAGTTAGAAGCCTTTGAAAATGGTCAGCTGGAGACAGCAGATATTCCCAGGTTCAATCAGACAGGAGCCAATCACAGGCATTTGGAGTCTTTAAAGTCAGCGTGACTTCCTCTGTGCTGTGCCACTAAACCATTTCATTTATGAATTAGACATAGATGATCCTGCCCAGGTCCACACTATCTATGTGTTTAGTCCACTGAGAAATCAGGTGTCTCACATGAAACTAGAAGTTGACTTGTAGACAGACACTATGGTGCAATGTCAGTTCTGTCACTTAATTCTGATCAAATTATGCCTTTTGAAAAGAGAACAGAAACAATTTATCTAGCAAAACTCAAGTTCTTCACAGAAGACTCCATTGTCTCCATTACCATTTTTATGTGAATGATTTGATAATCGGTCTTTTTGTTATAAAACACTTTCTCATGCAAAAATGTACAATTAATCATTTCTGTTTCCATTGCACACTGACATTTATTGGTACCTTTTATATGCAGTTTCCATGAATAGTGTTATAGTCAGATGAAGGGAAGAGCTGACTTGAACTTCTAGCTCACTAATTCTTCACAGATTAGCGCTGTCAGCACTGATGGATGAAGGGAGAGATCTATCAGAATGGATGTGAGGGGTTTCACTCCTGCTTTGTAAATCATGCAGGAAATCCCAGTGTAAACTAAGCCTCTGCCTCTCACAAAAGTTAAAACATCACAAGCAGAGCAATAACCCCCCAGTTAAATTGGCTTTTTGTTGCTGCTGATCAAATTTCATATAATCCTTCCCACTTGTTTTGTCTAGCGCTGCATTAGTGATGAAAGGCCTTCAGATTTATTAAAAGAATATAAAAGCAGAACAGAACAAATTAAAACAGCCCAGAAATTCATGAGCTGGGAAAAGTGCATAATGCCTTTCTGTGTGCTCGTGTTGGTGATCACAATTCCCATGGAAGTCATGTGGGTGCAGAGCTATGCAAGAGTCTCTAGAAGTGATCCCGTTTTTTAAAACTGGACATCAACAGACTGAGCAGTGTTATAATGCACTTTAAACTATATTTCCAAGGAAAAATTATCTCTTTTCTTCCTCGCTAAAGTAAAAGTTTTATTTCATGTCTCTGGTACAGATACAACAGCAACTGGAGCGCTCACTGGTGGTCTGTGAAGTGGGAATCTGGTTTGGTTTTTTTTAATGTAAATGTTCTCTTTTAACTCCCATGGTTGCAGACTTGCCTTCTTGCAGGTTTTTCCTCTTGATATTACTTCAGAGTGGGCCCCTCCCCTTAGGCAGGGACACAGAGGTCCCGCCTTTAAATGAAAGCTGGCAGATATATTTTTGAGACTCCCTCCTACAGCTTTATAGCTTGTACCTGATATAGGATGTAGTTTCATCTTCTGAGAGTTTTTCTTGTTCTCATCCCTGAGACTGTAATGCGGTCACCTACAAAGAGGCATCTGGGTCAGGCAGAATTCTAGGAACAATTTTTCATTAAAAAATAGTACAGATGTATTTAAAAATATATATGAATTCTCTTCATCCATTAGAGGAAATCACAAGGACTCTGGTCTCTCATTCATCCTAAGCACTGCCAGACACAACCCAATTTTGCTTTAAAGAAACCATCAAATGCTGATTGTTGGGATTTATGAACTATACAGTAATTTCTAGTGAGATTGATAGAAGAAGGCAAGGGAGAGCTAACAGAAAGATCTTGGTTATTAAAGCCAGCCAGGGAAGGCTTGGACGAGAGATCATTTCCTCTGTGAATAATATCTGAGTAAATAAGGGAACAAAAATCACTGAATAAGTTTCCTCTTGGGAAGAAGAAAAGCTCTTTAAGCACAATAACTGGCTCTGAATAAATTCAGACTGGAAATAATTTGTCTCCTACCACTATGTCAGTGCTGTTCTAGAACAAGTTTCCTATAGCTATAGCTAAAGGAGTAAATGAGACAAGTAATTCATGGGACAAAGCTAGGTGATTACTTTATGAAGGCATTATCAGTAGATAATGCCTTCACAAAGTAATCACCAACATGGCCAGTGGTGACTCAGTGCTGATATTAAAGTGGGTCCTTCCAGTCCATGTTCTTAGGAGCAGTGGCCTAAAATGGGAGATGTCTCTTCCCAAAAGGACATTTCTCATTTAGTACTTTTAGGTCAGAACATTCAGTACAAAAGTGCAAATGTTAAGTCTGAAACTCTCAGGTTAAAATGAGACAGGAGGTGGGCTGCATTTTCTCTTAACAAACCTAATTTTGTGTCAGAGAATTATTACTGCTTTTGATGGAATCCCTCTTTGTCTGAAGATGTATGATTGAAAAAAAAAATCTCTATTAAAGGTTATTAGAACTTTATTATTGTCCTAAAAGAAGTCTGAAAAGGAGACAATGGGAGAAGTAACATCTAAGTTCTCTCATTTTCAATAGTTGTCTCCTATTACAACTTTCCTGAATGACTTTTTAAGTATTTCTGGCTTAGGCTTCTCCTAATTGCCCCTTGAAAATTTGAGGACATGTGGCTGAATTAATTTTTAAACTATAACGGGTCCTGCATTGTGTGCTTGTAGTTCATGCTGGAAAGAGGGAATGGGGAAGGAAATTTCAGGGTGTCTTATTGCACTATTGCACTGTCTATGCACTATTATATCTTTCTTGATGATTCATTGATATGGTTTTCTACTTGTTGAATGGTTTATTAAATGTCTTTCAGCCCATGTTGCATAGGCACATCACTCATTACAGACACTTCAGGTGCATCAGCTCTGCAAAGAGGGTCTGAGTAATGAAGACCCTTCTTCTGGTGTGAATGCAGAGAAAGGGAAATCATCATTCACTCCCCTTTTCCAGCAAGAAGTTGGTTCTTGACTTGCTTGTTATCATGATTACTGACAGCCTTTAGACAAGAAGCTTATTACTTAGCTTTGTCTTGCAATATGGATTTCTATGGCTGTGGTTAAACTGTGGGGCAAGAAGTTGTCAGGGCATAATGAGATCTGCCCCAATGTCATAGTCAGCCTCTCATAAAGCGGCTTTACCATAGAATCACAAATTAACTGAGGTTGGAAAAGACCTCTAAGATCATTGGTTCACAACCATTGATGCAGCACCACCATATTCACCTTTAAACTCAATCCCTAGGTCACGTTCCCATGCCTTTTGAACACTTTCAGATGTGGTGATTTCACCACTTCCCTAGGAAGCCTGTTCCAGTGCTTGATTACACTTTAAGTGAAGAAATTTTTCCTAATAGCCAATCCAAATATCCCCTGGTGCACCTTGAGACCATTTCTTCTTGTCTTCTTAATAGAGCACATCACAGTTCTTCAAACCTTTTTCCTTGTAAAAAACCCAGAGATGGTACCTACCAAATTCCCCCAGGGTCAGTGCAGGCTGGGACCAAGGTGTGCAGGCTCAGCACACAGGCTGAAGGCTACAGAACAGTTAGTGTAGATACAACCAATAACACCATGGAAATCTCACTGTTGTTTCCATGGCATTTATTGGTATTTTCAATTCTTCATGAATAGTGAATAGAAATGAAGACAGGCATTCTACCTTACAGAAAGAGAAAAAGAAAACATGCAGCACACTTTAAATTCACTATTTACGAGATTACTTTTAAATCTTTATATTATCTGTAAAATAGCTTTTTGTCAAGCAGTGAATCTCTTCTATTATGCATTTTTACATCATGTTTTACTGTCCTGTGTTTATGACTAACAATAATTACTAGCAGAAGTTTTGTTCGGGCTTTAGTTAGATACTAAATAGATGAAACTGGATTTAAACATAAGAAAAATCTGGTTTACTGTGAAGAGTGATCAAACACTGAAGCATATTTCCCAGGATGGAGTTGCCCAATCGAGCAGCCATGCCTGGAAATGTTCAAATCCTGACAGTATATATCCCTGGATAACTGGCTCTAATTGACTCTTTCATCAGGGGATTGGACTAGAAGATGTCCAGAAGTGCCTTCCAGCCCCAGCAATTCTGTGATTGCGGTATCAAAGCAGATACATAAGAAGATGTACCACCAGCCACTAACCTACAAAGTACTAGGATTTCTTTTTGCTAATGTGAGCGGGAATTAAGCAAGATCATGGGTGGTTTGCAGCCTTGACAGGAAGTCTGAGATGTGCTTTGTTATAAATGTGGTGTTAATAAAATCCCCCTTTCTGTGAGATCTATTTTTATTTTTAATAACTAAGGAGCACTTCCCACCTTTTATATTGAACTGCATGCATTTTCCTTTGTTGATATTCTCTATATTTTTCTGTGACACCAGTATATACACCACTAAATAGCATTCTCTAAGAGAAACAATGGCTTTTATCACTTAGACAAAAGAGAGAGGATTTTGTTTCTTAGAGGAGAAACAAGTGCAAGAGAGAGAGGTATATCATACATAATATGTTGATTTTGTAAAATAATTAATAGAAGACTCAGAACATATATTTTTGGCAACATATCAGTATTAGAGCTTTACATTTTCCCATCCTCTTTCTTTGTCAGTGGATTTTCAACTGCAGAAAAAAACAAAAAAACCAACCTTCTTGAATAAATAGCTAATCAAAAATTAGTCTTAAAATAATTATTGGTTTGCTGGAATTTTTTTTCTGCCAAAAAGCTGAATTGTAGGACATCTGTTGTTCTACTTTCTGCTACCTAAGAATGAAAAGTCTTTAATTGTTTACTGGTCTGATCTTTGAAATGGTTCACAAAACATGTTTGATAAAGAATAATAGCTTCTGGGGGAAATAATTAGATTTGGTTCATTGCTAGTTTTAAAATCAGAGTGTGTTAGAATAAGGCTGATTTAATTGGTTTGTCAGAGTGGTTTCTTTCTCTTTTGCAGCTCTTCTAGGCTATTTTAGCTGGTATTAAATTGTTCTTTTCAGAATTCATAGCAAATTTCAAAGATATTTAAATCAAACCCGGATAATGGCTATTAACTCTGTTTCACACTATTCAAACATTGTAATAACTAACATTGAATGTGTCTTGCACAGGTGGAACATGGATTTGAGAGATATTTGAGCTTTTACAGTTCCTATTGAAAATCTAGAATTTTTGATAGGCTGTTCAAGGTCAAAGAATGGGCAAAAAAGTTGTGAATGCATTTTAATTCCTTAATATAAGAACTGTGACATTAAAACCCAACACCAGTGAAATGTTTTCGTATAGACAGATTAATTTGCAGCAATTCTTATGAGTACTGAGGTGTTATGGACAGTACAAGAAGGTTCTGCATATGCTCAGACGTGTCTAGATAAGAGCAAGAAGGCTGGTGAAGGGTCTTGGAGCACTTGGGAGCACAAGTCCTGTAAGGAGTGGCTGAGGGAGCTGTTCAGCCTGGAGAGAAGGATGCTTAGAGGTCTCTACCACCTCTACACTCTCTACAACAACCTGAAAGGGGCTGTAGCCAGGTGAGGATCGGCCTCTCCTCCCAGGCAACAGGTGGCAGGACAAGAGGACATGAACTTAAGCTGCACCAGGGGAGGTTTAGCTTGGACATTAGGAAGAATTTCTTCACAGAAAGCGCAATTAGACATTGGAATGGGCTGCCCAGGGAGGTGGTGGAGTCAGCCCTGGAGGTGTTTAAGGAAAGACTGGATGTGGCACTCAGTGCCATGGTCAGTTGACATGGTTGTATTAAGTCATAGGTTGGACTCTATCTCAGAGGTCTTTTCCAATCTGGTTAATTCTGTGACTGTGATAGATATTACCATGGCTCAATATTTCTTCATATTGTTTCTAGATTTAGAAATATTTCCAAGTTTCTGGTACCCCACCACACTGCATTGCATGCCATGCTACTTGACTCTGGCCAAGAATATACTGTACATTGCCATAGCAACCGTAAATCAAAAAGCAGATATTTTGCATATGGCTTCAACTGCATTATGTTAGTGCTCTTTTAATATATTAAATTTCTCTAGTTTTACACAGTGACAGATTCACTGCCTGCATTATATATTTCATGCTGTAAGGACAGAGTCAGGCCCTGTGATCTTAAGTTCCAATTACGGTGTTTTCAAGATATGATGGTTACAACTCAGAAGTTTTGATAGACTAGGAAATTTAGATAAAAATCCCATTTGTTTCTTAAATCATCTTAATCTTTCAAGTCTTTGAAACCAACTGGAAAGTTTTCAGGGTATAATGTGATTTGTAAAATTTGCCTAATTTCTTCCTCTTCTTATACTTTCTGCTCACATTTCCTCAGCCATTAAATATCTTTCCCAAATCACTGGAATGGCAAAAGTATAAGGAAAGAATGATTTAAAGACACAGGCTTGATATGCATTTGGAAATTCCAAGAAGTGATGTTCAAATTTTTTTTTTTTACTTTATGTTTTTGAGGTTTCTGGTGGACTCCATTCTAGGCTGTGCAAGTTTTTTCTCCTCTAAAGCACAGAGTGATTAGACAGAAGTGGTTTGCACTGAGATGGGGCAGCTAAAAAATGGCTGAATGGAGGATTAAAAAATATCACTGTATTTATCTACATCTTTTGACTAGAAAAAGCAAAAGAAGAATGAGCTCAGGGAAAAAAAATAAATAAAAAAGCAAGGGGCTCTTCTCTTTTTTTTCTCTTTTTTTCCCATATAAATATCACTCTGAGAGCCCAAATTTAGTCATGCCCTCAGTTTCCTACTTCTGAAAACACAAAGCAGCAACTTGTAGAGGATTTGCTGAAACTCCAGATTTCGCATATGTGCAAATATTCTCCCCTTAAAAAATGCCAAATGCATGCTGTGTCAAAGGCTCCCTCTGATACATCTGCACAGAACTGTGGTATTACTGTCTTTCCAAATCTAGAGACCACAGCCAAAATTAACTAAAAACACATCTGTTAGAGAATTTCCAAAAGAAAAAAAAAATCACATCACAGCAAAATGTTAACCTTATAGGTACAGCAATTCAAAAGCTCAAAGAATGAAATAATAATTTGAATGGTGATCAGAATGGGATACATGTCAAAATCTAGGAATTGGGTCAGCTTTCATTTTAATTATTTCTTCATTGATATAATTAGCCATATATATATATATATATATATTGCACCTCTTTTAGCAGAAAAGCTTACTACCTCCTATTATAGCCATTATTAATGTAATATGAAAATAATAACAGGTTAGCTGTTACAGCCATTTTAAAAGTGCCTGTTAGAAAGGCTGAAGAAACTATGACAAGCATTTTAAGAAACATCTTCAATTTACTTTCAAGTTTCTGATAAAGTTTTACTAAATACCTAAAGCTAAACAACCAAAAGTAAAAATTGTAGTGCTCTGCACTACAAGCTCATCTCTCTGAGTGATTATCTAGTGTTTTCAATTTCGGTTTCATCAACTGAAAGAGCCACAAAGGGCTCCATGAATACCAAATCCTTGCAAATAATCCTGTTCCATAGCAGGTGACAAGAGAAATAAAAACAGTCTGCTTTGTCTCATCTTTAATATCCCAGTCAGATCATTCTCTTTTTTTATATATATATCACTGCAGAGTGCCAGTAGGAGAATACTGTGATGTCAGCAAATGATTCCCTAATGGGGATCTGATAAGCACTCTATCTGTATTCGATTTGTACGTAAATGGTGCCATTTTTCAAATGCCAAACAGCACACTCTACTTAATTGGGATGTGCTTAATCAGAAAAATCATTTAATGGGACATTGTTTGGGGATCCTGTTTAAGCCCAGTGATAATTAAAAGCAATGGGTGCTGATTAATGGTGGCAGTAATTCTGCATGTCAGGACACTCTCTAATTATTTGGTTTGGTGATGGCTTCGGTGTCTCATTCTCCTGGCAAGTCACTCCGTTTGCTTCTCTAAGAACTGATTTCACTCTCTGCAGCAGAAACAGAAGGATCAGTAACCAGCTCACTCCTAACTGTTCCCAGTACTCAAGGGTTCCTTACAAGTAATGTTTCTGATTTGTCACTAATAATAATGCAATAACAATTCTGAGGTTGTTTGAAATAGCATTCTTGCTATATTACACTTGCTTTTACCTCTTGCCGATTAGTGGTGGTCTGAAATGGTTTGTTGGGAAAATAGATTATTTTCATAAGAAAAAAAAATGCATCTCCTACAATAAAGATGATACTGAAATTTGGCATTTACAGCCTTAAATGCTGTGACTTAAAGACAGACAAAACTGAGACACATATGCCCAACAATTTAATAAAAAGTAGCATTCCCCCCTGCAAATCTTTCATCACTTTCTGCTCAGCTGGGGGCTGCAAGGGAAAGAACAAACTGCAGGAACACAGGACAGCTGGGCTGAGCTTCCGTTTGTTCTGTGATAGTCTAGCTGGTCATCAGTAATGACTATTGTATTTTCCAACATGGCAAAGAGACCACTAAAGGCTACTTGAAAAGTTCACCATGTCATCATTGCTATGGTTTAGGTTTGCTCATCAGAGTCACGGCACCATTTGTGTGGTGGTTTTACATCTGCTGCATTTGTTTGCTAATTGAGAGATACGATTTTGGGAGAAAAAGGCAAAAGCAGGCTCAACTTAGAAGCAAAAACAGATAGATTTTATTAACATACACTAAGAGAAGAAAACAAGAGAAGAAAAAAAAAACCAACACAAATTAATTCCCAAAACCAACCCTTTCTCCCACTACAAACTGTTCATTTTCTACAAACAATGTAAAGAGGCAAAACTCAGGACTCTAGGTCAGTACCACTTATAAAA